>PVHY01000237.1:134207-215066 GCA_004024945.1 Uropsilus gracilis
TTGCATTTCTCTGATTGCTAGTGATATTGAGCAATTTTTCATGTGCCTGCTGGCCATTTGTATTTCCTCTTTGGAGAAGTGTCTTTTTAGTTCTTCTCCCCATTTTTTGATTGGGCATCTTGTTTTGTTTTTGTTTAGTTGTGTGAGTTCCTTGTAGATCTGAGTTATTAATCCCTTATCACTCTTGTGAAGGGTGAAATTTTTTTACCATTTAGTTGGGCTTTTTTTAGTTTTTTTCTGTCGTCTCTTTTGTAGTACAGAAGATTTTTAGTTTGATGAAGTCCCATCTGTTTATGGTTTCCTTCAATTTTTTCCCTTCTGCCGATGATTCCAGGAAGGGGTTTCTGAATTGTATTTCATGGAGGGTTTTGCCCAAATGTTCCTCTATGTATGTTATGGTTTCAGGTCTGATATCTAAGTCTTTTATCCATTTTGAATTAATTTTTATACATGGTGTGAGGGACATGTCTTAGTCCATTTTTTTGCATGTCTTAGTCCAGTTTTCCCAGCACCATTTGTTGAAGACGCTGTCTTTGTTCCAATGTAAGTTTTTCCCTCCTTTGTCAAAGATTAGTTGACTATATGTGTGTGGCTTTATTTCTGAACTCTCAATTCTGTTCCATTGGTCTGATTGTCGGTTGTTGTACCAGTACCATGCTGTTTTAAGTATTATGGCTTTGTAGTATAGCTTGAAGTCTGGAATAGGTAGACCTCCATTTTCTCTTTTTTTGGAGAGGGTTTTTTTGATATTCGAGATCTTTTGTTGTTCCATATGATTTTTTGTAATTTTTGTTCTATCTCCTTAAAGAATGTCATTGGTATTTTAAAGGGGATTGCATTGAATCTGTAGATTGCTTTTGGTAGGATGGCCATTTTGATGATGTTAATTCTTCCTATCCACGAGCAAGGGATGTCTTTCCATTTCCTTGTGTCTTCTTCTATCTCTTTTAGTAGCGTTTTAAAGTTTTCTTTGTACAGTTCTTTTACGTGTTTTGTTAGGTTTATTCCAAGGTATTTAATTGTTTTTGGTGCAATGGTGAATGGGATGACTTCTTCTTCTTCTGCTTGGCTTTTTGCGTATAGGAAGGCTACTGATTTCTGTGTGTTGATTTTGTAACCAGCAAACTTACTGAACTGGTTTATTATTTCAATAAGTTTTTCTGTGGATTTTTTTGGGTTCTCTACATATAGAATCATATCATCCGCATATAATGATAGTTTCAGTTCCTCTTTTCCTATTTGTATCCCTTTTATATCTTTCTCTTGTCTTATTGCCCTGGCTAAAACTTCCAGTACAATAATAAATAGTAGTGGAGAGAGTGGACATCCTTGCTTGGTTCCAGACCTTAAATGGAATGGTTTTAGTTTTTCCCCATTTAAGATGATGTTTGCTGTGGGTTTGTCATAGATGGCTTTTATTATGTTGAGGTAAGTTCCTTTGCTCCCCAGTTTTTCAACGGCTTTTAACATAAATGGATGCTGGACTTTGCAAATGCTTTCTCTGCATCAATTGATATGATCATATGGTTTTTGTTTTTCTTCTTATTGATATGGTGGATTATGTTAATTGATTTCTGGATGTTGAACCATCCTTGTGCCCCTGGGATAAATCCCACTTGGTCATGGTGAATAATGCTTTTTATGCATCGTTGGATTCGATTTGCTAGTATTTTGTTTAAAATTTTTGCATCTGTGTTCATTAGGGAAATTGGTCTATAGCTTTCTTTCTTAGTGCTGTCCTTATTTGGTATGAGTGTGATGCTTGCTTCATAAAATGTGTTTGGGAGCACCCCTTCTTTCTCAATTTTTTGGAAGAGTTTTAATAGTATTGGTGTTATTTTCTCTTTGAATGTCAGGTAGAATTCATTTGTAAAGCCATCAGGTCCTGGGCTCTTCTTTTTAGGGAGAGTTTTTATAACTGCTTCAATTTCACTGCTTGTGATTGGATTATTTAGACTCTCTATTTCTTCATTGTTCAATTTTGGGTCGTGTATTTTTCCAGGAATTTGTCCATCTCATCCAGATTGGTGAATCTGTTTTCATATAGATGTTCATAGTAGTCTCTGGTTATCCTTTGGATTTCTTTTGTGTCTGTGGTGATTTCTCCTTTCTCATTTGTGATTCTATTTATTTGGGTCTTTTCTCTTCTTTTCTTTGTGAGCTTTGCAAGGGGCTTGTCAATTTTATTTATTTTTTCAAAGAACCAGCTCTTAGTTTTGTTGATCTTCTGGATTGTGTTTTTGGTCTCTATGTTATTTATTTCTTCTTTTATTTTTATTATTTCTTGTTTTCTTCTGGGTTTTGGCTTTTCTTGTTGTTCTTTTTCTAATTTTTCGAGTTGGGATATGAGGTTTTTTCTTTGGATGTTTTCTTGTTTTTTGATATGGGCCTGTATTGCTATGAACCTTCCTCTTAGATATGCTTTTGCTGAGTCCCAGACATTTTGGAATTTTGTGTCTTCTTTGTCGTTTGTTTCAAAGTAGGTTTTAATTTCTTCTTTAATTTCTTGTTACCCATTCTTCAATTTTCTAAATTGAATATACAATTATCTTTTGGAGATTTTAAACCACATCATCATAATCTACTAGAAATTCCTAATTTCTCCTTCTGTCAAGATGTATTTATTTATAAATCATAGATTCAGAATCATAAGTCAACATTTAAAATGTTTCTTAAAAATGTGTTTTCTTGGAAAACTAGTTAAAAATGCAGTAGCATATTACAGAACTCTAACACCCCAACCTACTGAATATATATATAGAGAGAGTTTTACATATAAATTTAATACAGAGACCAATATGAAAGGTAAAAAAAAATAGTTACTTTGCGTTACAAGAGAAAAATCAAGTTTTCTACACATTAAATAAATAGTTTTTCTTTTCCAATGTGCACCCTTCAAAGTACAAGATTAAATATGATTTTATAAAACAGAAATAAGCTTATCAACTCATGCATCTTAGGAAAAATTTGCTCATCTTCCCTGGTTTTTAATTTCCTTATATATTATTTTTGTATTTATGTTTCTAGTCTATGAATAGTGTTTCTGCATCAGTGTTTTGTTTCATGTCATGTGAGATAAATGTTTAGGCACTTTGGACTGGAAATCTTGGTTTCCAAAAGTTAGCCTTTCAACACCACCTTTGGAGTGCATTATGCTCATGGTGTATTCCATAAAAACAGAGAGTAAGATATAACTCTATTAACTAACTTAAAGTAAGTGGAGTAGGCTATATTGAGTGAATACTTTCCTCAAAAATATGTTAACCACCCATAATAAGTGCCTAATGCTGACATCTCAGGTCACAAGAGAAATTATTGCAATGAGAGCAGCAGAGATCTGTGAGTGGATACTCATTTGTTGAGAATAACTAAATTTCAATGATTTATTTTTATATTGGTTGTTCAAGAGAGTATTCCATCATGAATAGAGACGTTTTAACATCCAGGTGGGAAGTGAACTCTAAATATAGTTATTCTTTCCTGGAGAGTTCAGAATATTTCTGGTGTTAGATATAGTCTGTTCAGAATATCACATTCTGTGACAGTCTACTCAAGTTAGAAGGCAGTTTATTTCTTCAAATTAATGTAAAGTATACCTGTTAATTAAGCAATGTTTAAATATTACTGACAATATAGAGAACTTAATTCTCTTAAATATCTACCTTTTCTATTTAAGTAAATTATTGGACTGTCTTATAATTTTCAGGTAAGACAAACTTTCAATGTTAGAATGAATTCATAACTAAGGAACAAACCACTTATTTATTTTTAAATTTATATATATATATATATATAAATTATACACACACACACACACACACACATATATATATATATATATATATATATATATATATATATATAATTTCACATCATTGTAATTCCTGGGGGTCACCCACCAACTCCCCTCCCTAGGAACAAACCATTTCTATTCAACTACATAAAAATAAACCTATGTTGGTATTTTTTTACCTATAGATTTAACTGGGCAATAAAAATAAATCCAGTTTGGTATTTTTTTACCTATAGATTTAACTGGGTCACCAGGGTGCTCAGACATTAGCCACACTGTGTTCTCAGTGTGTGTCTATGAGAGGTTCTCTGAATATTAATTAAGGAAAGAACAGTACCCACTGTGATGTGATGTGGCATCATCCAGTCAACTCAAGATTTGGACAAGAAGTTGAGGAAGAAGACTCTCCAGTGTAATTCTTTGAGCTGGAATGCCCCCTTTTGTCCAGTGTTCAAATGTATACTGCAACATTGAGTCATTTACCTGTTGAACCTGGCAGTTTTTCATCTCCAGATAATAGTCTGGTCTATTACAGTTCTCCTAGATTCATACTGGAACTATATTCTGTTCGCCCTTGGTCTCCAACTTGTCGACTGCAAATTTGGGACTCTTGGTCTTTATATAATGTGAATCAATTCTTTATAAATCTCTAGAATAGATAGAATAAATAGGATATATAAGATATATCTATATATCCATATATATGACATATATATATATATATATATCACATTTTGTTCTTTTTCTCTGGAGAAACTTGACTAATACAACTTTTTTCACCTAAGACCATGTCAGATATACACAAAATGATATTTTATTTCAGTATTTTTCTTTAAATGATGCACCAAAAACACAGGTGTAAAAAACCTTTATTTTATATAATACTAGTGTGAATTGTTGCTCAAATTTGCTTGGAGAAATTTTAAGAACATGTCTAGATTTTGTTAACAATGGCTCAACTTTATTTGCTTCTTGCAGCTTTCCTGTTCCCACCTAAATCCATAAATCCCCTATTAAGAAAAAGTTGCAGACATTTTGTTCATAATATGAATTATTCCATGACACTTAAAGTATAAGAAATGACACAGTCTGTATTTTCCAAATCAAAACAAATCTGTCCCCAGGATTCTAAAAAGCACTATGACAAGCAAATAGTCTATTTTAGTTATATCTTTGTAGACTTCATTTTATAGTGTGACAGGATTCAGAGGGTTAAGTAATTCAATTCTGCATAATAAAGAAATAAAATTGCATTTGTAATATCCTTGATGCTCTCCAAGAGGTAAGGCGTTGGTAACTGATTGAGGTGAACAGGTAATTTATCTGTTGATGTCTTGAACCAGGTCCATTGGGGGAACTGAAACAGGTACAAGGTTGATTCCCCAAATCACAAAGCTTATTAATCATCTTCATAGATACCCATATAGGCACCCAAATCTTACCATCTTCAGGGTGCTGGTTGCACCTAAAGAATACCTCTGTGTTTTGTGAAAATTCATTCCTGCTTATGAAGCAGTATATTTGTTTATAAAATGTGGGCATTGCCATGAGCTATGTCTGAAAAATAGAGATGTAGAAGATGACCTAAGCTAGATAAGGGTTCTCCCTTCTTTTATTTTGTTGCAAATTCACGGTGGGGAAGGGAATTGGAGCTCTGGTTTTAGAGGAGGGGGAATGAGGATTAAAAAAAAAAAAAAGAACCAGAGACTGGGACATGAAGTCCTTCTTTGGGAATATATATGCAAATATATATATGCAAATATATATTTGCATATATATATTTGCATATTTGTTTGGTGGGGGGGGATTCCACCACTAATGCTTCATAATGATGAAAGTGAGTCTGGACTAAATTCTGCAAACTATATGAAATGTTAATAGGAAACATGCTTAGGTATCATCATATAGTTCCTTCCTTTGGTGCCAAGATGCCTACCTTGACTTCCAAGGTAGATAACAGCAGTTGACGGCAAAAACAGCAACCTTATTCTCAACTTCTTTGTGCAGTTAAGGGGACATCCTTGCTACGTAAAATATAAGGGAAAGAGATCATCAAATCTTGAGCCCAACTCCCAAGGTAATGACTGCTGATCTTGACATGCTGTAAACACATAAGAACTAGAGAATTTTTAACCACCTTCTAAACATTATTCACATCACTAATAAGAATACGTTCAAAGTCATTTCTAGTAATAAACCGTCTAGCATAGATTTGGATCTTGATAGAAGGCACTTAAGAAACCCTCTGGAGAATGCGAACTCTCACTGAAGATACATATATTTCACATTACTTATACTGTAATTTAAAGAAGATGACCACACAGTCTAACTTTTAAAAAAATGAACTAATAATAGTTAAATGTATTTCACATTAAATGTTCTCAGAACTGTTCTTTTTAAACTGATTCCTCAATTTACTACATATCATGAAAACAAATGCATTTTCCTAAACCTTGCCACACAGAAACTTTTAAAAAAAGATTGCTTTCAATTTTACTTTTTTCTTTCTAATTCTTCTTAATTTCTAATTTCTTAATTTCTCAGAATTTCAAACATGAACATTGTAAGTAACAATCAAGTCTCACCTGGAAATAGAAAGAACATCTTGAATTCACCTACTTCTGGGATGTCTTATGCCACCACTGGAGTCATTGCTTTCACTGGAAATCTCTGAGAGTCACATAGCATTCATAGCTTTAGATTGTGTACATAAAAAATCCATTCACCTCTGGTCACCTGATTCCCAGCCTAGTACCTTCAAATGTTCATCTGTTGATGATTTTTTTCCATACAATGATAAATTTAAAATTTTAAGATTGTCATATTTGTGTATATCTAGAGTGATACTGATCTTGAATTTCTTTTTTTTTTTTTTTTTTTTTGACTAGGCCTCGCTATTTTTGCCCATGGAACCACAGTCTCTCGTTGCCCGGGGTACCATAGACTCAAGCAATCCCCAGCCTCAGCTTCCCAGGTAGCTGAGGTTACAGGCGCGCACCACCACACCCAACTATTTTTTTGGAAATAGGTCTCGCTTCGGGCCGAGGCAGAACTCGAACCGCGATCCCTAACGCCGCCCACTTCATAGGCTGAAGCTTACAGGCACGAGCCACCGTGCCCAGCCTTGATCTTGAATTTCTTTACCACTACGGACAAGTTTGTCATAAACTATATTTGTGCTGTGATATAAACATATTTAATATACTCAAAAACTTGAAAAATAAGAGTTACATAGCCAAAATCTTTTTAAATCAATATATTTGAATGGATTGTGTCAAAATTCTTTCTAAATAGTATAATACAATACTATAAATTATATGCATAAAATGAGACAATTTCAAATATATGCCTAAAATGAGGCAGTTTTAAGTAGTGTTTTCTGTTAGAGGATAAAAGTAGAATTATAAGATTTTTCAAAATATCATTTAAAATTTAAAACAATAAAGTGTGTTGAGTATATGGCTTTAGTAATGCAAACAATGAGATTAAGGTCAAATAAACAGCCCATCAAGAAAGATTAATTTAGATAACATGTGGATCAGGAGACACAAGTTGAAAAGGTAATAAAATTGTTCCATCAAAGCATTCTCTAGAGATGTATAATCCAGCTTAGTTATATCTTGATCTTTAAAGTACAGTCTTGCCAATTTAATATCTATCTTTCCTAGAATCTGAATATGAAAAAAGAAGAAATTATGCAACTTAGTTTTGAAAAAGTTACAGAGAAAATATTCTCTCTGAATCAACTCCTTTGTTCTACAGAGAAAATAAAACATCTGTTGATTAGTGGATTAATAGATGGGGGTACACAGTATAGGAAAGACAGAATGAGATAAAGATCTTACACTTACCCTGCCCCTCATTTAACCTTTTCAACAAGTTAAGGATATGAATGACACTGAAAATACAATTTTTGAAGATGATAGCCAAACAGGTAAAAGAATTTCTCCTTATAGCACAGTAAACATGATGGAATTAAAATAAATTAAAAATATATTATTAAAAGTAAGGAGGATAATTACAATATTTTGAGACAAGATGTAATCAATTTTAATCTCAATCTCATATTGGGTTCATGTAATTTGATATACAAATTGCATACATATATACACTTTTGTGCAAAGTGCTTTTGTGTATTTTATGTCTGAATACATACAGCTCCTTGTGACATTTTTAGATCAAAAAATTTAAAAGTACTGCTTTAACTGTCTTTTATACACAGTAACTCATTACCATATTAATTCAATTATTTATTTTAACATAAAGTCATGTTAATGCTATGCACTACATATAAGAGGAAAAGATTAATTCAAGCTGCTGTAAATCATAACCAAAGGTAGATTGTATTTTTATGTTAATGGGGAGAAAATGTTATGTTGGATCCTACACTAAAAACAGAATAAAATAAAACACAGCAACACAAGCAGAATCAACAACTTTATTTAAATATTTTACTATTTTTAAATGGGAAAGATCTTTACTATTGATCACAATTATCATTCAAGTGCTAGACTTGGTTTGTCATATAGAGTTGGATAGAGAAGAGAAAGGGAATGTAGCACCAAAGGAAAGTTCTTGATCCCAGGACGGATATGCCATCAGGGCTTGTGAAGCAGAGATATTGCCACAGCTCAGGAAGAGAGAAATGAGTATTTCTGAACATTCTTTCTTTTTTAAAATCAACCCTTGAAAGCTGACCAAAAATGCCCAGGCCTTAACAGAGAGGCATTAGGGGAAGGTGGGGATTGGGTGGGTGGCAGTATGAGATGAAATGGGAGAAGAAGGGTACATGGGACAGTGTGGAGGACTGTGGTTCTTTGGGAAAACTCTGGTCTTACCTGAGGGGAGATTCGATATTGTCGAATATTAGCAAGAATAGAAAACACTGATACTTTATTAGTTAAAAAATGATTATACTTTCTTCTAATAAGTTATATATTTCACTTTCCATTAACTGTTGATTTTTGTCTATATTATTGAAAACTTTTGTAAAATCTCATTAAGCATATTAAAACCTATTTATAATTATTTAATTTCATCTGATTTTTAAGTAAAACACTTGACTTTCTGAAATATTATACAGTTATTTATATGGTAAAATGTATGATAAAATTAATTCTAATTAAATTTCTGAGGTTCTAGAATTGTGACAATTTCAATAATCTTCTCAACAAAGGAGTTTTAAAAAGGGAAAAAAAGATTTAAAACCATTACTCAGATGATGTCAATGGACAATGTTTAGGATGATGGAATTTTATGACATGCAAAAGCATTTGAGTTTTAAAACAAGCCAATTTTAAGAGAGCATCCTGCTGATTATAATTTTTTAAATAGTGTCAATTTTACCTTTATTTCCTCAAACATACTCCTGATTCTAAGAAGTTTCCAGACAAAGTCCATACACATATTTCTTGCTTTCCACCTCTTTCTCTCCTCAAAAATGCTTAAATCACCACAGGCCAACCATAAAGACACATGCACAAGGCAGTTTGGGAAATTAAAAGAACAATTACTGCTGTTTAAGTAGATTTAAAGTGAATAAATCTGGACATTCACAGCACAAGCCCTGGATGAAGTGAGTGAAGCTTCAGATTGTGTGTGGTAAAGGCAGTTTGTTTGATGACATAGTAAACCATATTCATTTAGGTTTGTTTCCTCCTAGGAAACAAACGTTTGTACCAACTCTTCCCACAAGCATAATATATGTGTACACACTTGATTAGTGACACATATTAAGATTTCATTCCATCCTTTGCTTTTAATTGTTCCTTGCCAGGGGCAGGCATTTATGAAAGAATTCATTAAAAGATAGTATTCCATCAAAATGTTATACTGAGGAGAAAATAAACCACTTTTGCAACTGAGCAGAATTGAAAATAATTTATTTAGAAATTTTTACTTTCTCTGTATATGAAAGGGTGCTTTTAATTTAAATTTGAATGTATTTTTCATTTTCTTCATATAGTTTTGGGGATGAAGTCAAGATGGTGAAAGTGATTGGAAGCTTATTTATGCCAACCTCATGCAGAATTTGATATGGTTAAAAAAAATCTATATTGATTTTCCCCCAATTTTATTATATATATATATATATTTGATACTTTCATACATTTCTAGTATGTCATAAAATCCTTGTTCTTTAAAATATAGAACACGGATAAAGATAGTTCTTTTTTTAGCAACAATAAAATGATTTTTCATAGGACATTTCCCAACTTCAAGAAACAAAACGTTCTGTTTCAATTTTCATTAAATTTAACAAGAATAATGGAGACAAAACTATATTAAAAACCCAAATGCTAGTAAAACAAATCAGATATATTTGTTTTGCTATCTCCATTCTTCCTATATCTTTACTTTCATAGACAATCTGTACTTCAGCATAGATATCTGTACACAACATAAGATGGCACATTTAATATTTAGTTTTATCTGGTTTACAAAACTATATTTAAATGCCCCAAATGAAATATACAAAACCAATGACTTCTCACTGATAAAACCAGTGCATGTGCCAGAGAAATCACTGCTTTACTAAAAATGCTTTAATTTGGCATAACAATTAAGTGATTTAAATTTATGTATTAGTTTTTTTAATTATTCAGATTAAGTGTTAAAACACATTTCACAATTGTATCCCTATAGAACATAATGATGCAAAGCAATTTTACTTGCTATTATCTAGAGTATCTACTCATTTTTTTCATTTTTTCCCACAAAAAAAACATACTCTAGAGTCTAGTTATCATAAGTGTTATTACCATAGATTCTATATAACTTGAACAATTTAAGAAAAAATGTGGAAGTCAATAACTGTTGCTGGTAAGACAGTATAAATAATTCAGAATATTGTTAATCAAAATGTGTAATCTATCTTCATATGCTGTGGTACTGTCATTTGTACTATTTTAACTTATATTAATTCCAAATACATGTATAATTTCAACAAAAATATACTTTCCTTTGAATACTGACATTAGAGAAGCTTCAATTTTGCATTCACATCCATATGATCTTGTGCTTTTACTTCAAATCATGTTTCTATTTATTCCTAGCAAATTATTAGATCATTCTGCATGTTGTATGTTTTATAAGCATTAAGGTAAAAATGATATTATTCATTTATCTATCACTGATTCTTTAAGATACAACTCATAACTCAGGTGTTGTTTTTAGGCTCTAAATATTGACATAATATATTATAATTTTGAAAACAGCTATAAATATCTTCTGATATGAAATTCAAACCTCAGCTCTTTGAATAACAATAAGTTAGCATATTCATACTTCTGAGTGTTTCAAAATGTGACAAAATACCCACAGAATAAAATTACGACTATGCATATGTGAATTTTAAGCATTATGATTGAAAATTGTGTATGAATTAATAATAAATACTAAAGTCAAATTAATGAGAATATAAATGCCTAATAAATAATAGGGAATTAAATTTATGAGTAAATGCTAAGTAACCCATCAAAACAGGAACCAAATTCCCAAGATGAGGCAATCTGAGCACAAGACTCCTGGAAGTTCATGAGTAAGAATTCATATGATGAAAGTTTTAACCAACAGTTTTATACAAATGAAGGGTTCCAAAAGCGAACCAAAGTAGAATATTCCTTTTGTTCACCTTGAGAACAAAACAAGAGCATCATGTTTAATAACAAAATCAAAGAATGGGGAAAGACACTTTCTGTGAGTGGAAAGGATGAATATTAACCAATAATAATTCAATTTATCATAAGCTGATATTTTAGGAGTGTATCTGTACCATGGAACAGAAAGAGATGGGGAGAGAATAGTAGAGGTCATCTGTAGATTATAGAGAAGTGTGAAACCACAGAGAAAGGTTGTTTGAGTATTCCTTTAAATTTAGCATTTAAGAATATTAAGCTAAATTGAGATATTTTCAACATCAAGTGGGTAACTACATCAAAAAAGTCAAAGTGTCATAATGGCTGTATATAGCACAGAGATAATTAAGGCTGTCACCTTTCCTCACCCATCCATAATGGCTGAATCACTTTAAACATTTATCTATATATGTTTCCTATATTAGTTTGTTTATATATTCATATATAATATACATGGCTTAATTAAGAGAATTGATATAAAATATATTATAATAATGAGATAACTTTTAACATGTTTAATTTCTTTAAATATACTTTAAAGTTTTTTTAAATGTGTGTTTGTATAGTTCCTATATTAATTTGTTGGGTTGTCATAACAAAATAGACAAATTCAGTGACTTTAATAACAAAAGTTTATTTTCTCACTGGTCTTAAAGCTCAAAATTTAAGAAAAAGTTGTTGGCAAGTTTGGGCTCTCCTGAGGACTCGCTTCTTGGCTTGCAGTGTCCTCAAAAGATCATCCTCTCCATCTGTGTTATAATGGACACCTGTCAGGTTGGACGGGCAGTTCCACAAGACTCTAATTTTACTTTAATTACCTCCTTAAAGACTGCCTGAGGTATTAAAGATTAGGATTTAAGCATATTAATATTAAAAGGTGGAACAAACTTCAGTCACTAAAACTGCTCTTCTTAAAAAACACTACTCAATAGTAACTGCTTATGAGAATAGTAATCCATATTATTAAGTTCACCTTGGACTATCTAAACCCGAGGAAGAAAACAACTCAGTTGCAGGAGCTGGGAACACAGACTATAACACTAGGCAAACCCCACCTACTGCACTCACATTCATAGATGCAGATATAGTCAGATACAAATAGATGCTGATAGATGGTGAATAATAAGAGACACTGTGTGAACTAGCACTGTGTTTATGAGCATTTAAAATACAAATTGCCAAACTTTCTATTACCAATATCACCAAGAAAGGGTAATAAATTTCATTTCCCTGCAGTTCTGTTTCAAAACTTTCAGTTCTTATGTCATGAAGTCTAAGAATATAAATTTTTAAGAAGCATCCAAGAAAAATTCTGGTAACCACAGACATGTTTCGAAAAACTGTAGCATAAGCATAATGTTGATTTTAGTTTATTCATTAAAGTGACTAATGTTTGCTCTCAGGGGATTTTATGTCTGCTTATTTTTGTTTGTTTGTTTGACTGATGAACTCTGTCCTTTATCAGCTTTCTGATTTACATTGTTAGTCACTCTCTTGCTCCTTGAAATAATTATCTGTAAAAAGCTTTTATTAAAAACATCTACATTATATAGACTGCTAAAAATAACTTAAAATGTCTCTTACAACAATGTTTCACATGTAGTAATGATGATTATTATTAACTCTTACATATAGAGAGGGAGATGATATCACTAAGATAATTCATAGTTTACATATATATTTAGAAGAAATAGATATTGTGTCAACTAATATTGAAGAAATAGGCCAGACTCTTGAATGAAATAATAAGAATGGATCAAGGAAAAAGAACTTGAGTGATATGAAGTAGAGGTATAACATAGGATATAGTTTAGAAATAAAGAGTATTAGTCTTCATTGAAAATTTTATAGTTATCAAGCTTCTTGGTATAGAATTCTTTACAAAAACTAAAAGATGATATTAAATTTATTTTATTCCCCTATTTAACATAGCAGAGTATTAGATCTCAGAGAGATTAATTAACGTGTAAATACAAAGCCCCTGATAAGTAGTAAAGGAAGAATTCAAAATTTTGTCTAATTGATGCAAAAGCACAATAAATGTTGAGGTAACAACTTTTCTCTAGGATTCTACCTTTGTCTTTTATCACAAACAGAATCCAGCTAATCCATCAGCAATGATTTTAAGTAACTTTGAATAAATTCTCAGATTTTGAAAAGTCAAAAACCTCAAGTTTTGGACCCATTCTGCTAACCTTCCCTAACAATCAAGATTCATGTAGAGTAGTGATTAACTCAGCACATTTTCTGAGTTTTACTTGATAATTTAAAAGATGATGATATAAGATGAATTTTGTAACAGAATTTTGGTGCACAATTCATCTTCTCTTTCAAAATAACTTTTGCCTGTAACAAAGGAACAATGAGACTCAGTCATTGCTAGCTTTAAAAATGCTTTTTGTTTATTTGAGTACTTCAGCTGAGTAATACTTGTAAATCTCACACAGCAGATGGTTGCATGGTAAAAAATAAACCCAGCAATGGAATTTTTAAAAGTTAAATCAATTCTTATGTATCATCTCTTGAACATCGAATGGATTGCTCCACTTCACTTAGCAGCTGCTGAATCTCTTATACAATGAGTTGTACAGTGAAATCAGAGTATCAAAAGCACAGGGTGTCTGCAATTTATAACTTTTGTTATTTAAAATTGTATTAACAACAACCCTACAACTGAATATCATCAATGGCAATGTGTTATTATCTTTCGTGGGTCCTTGTGTGGACTGGATAGAGATAGTTATCACTCCAAATATCATGTGTAGTTGCTATTAAACAGTAATTGGAATGATCTCAAACTTGTATAACTAAATATTCAGATGTCTGGAGACTCAGATGAGAATGTTGAACAGACTTCAATGACTTGAACATCATTTACTTATAACACTGCATTTTCTTCTTTAAAAAACAAGGCACTGATTTATATTTTATTTCAGAGATAGAGCTGGATATTTTGGCATCTCTACATATTGCCTTATTCTCATCACCAAAATCTAGAAGCCTGCCATCATCACTGATAGTTCAATTTATCTCCTTTAAATGTTTCAACTATGACCCACCTCTTTTCCTCTCTGGCAATCACCATTTTCTTGTCAGAAACTAAGATGTTATTGTTTCTCTGCCCATTTACTTTGGAATGGAATGATTTGAATATATCTATTAAGTCCATCTGGTTAAATATATCTAAGGTCAATGTTTCTTTGTTGAGTTTTTATCTAGAGCATCTCTCCATTGATATAAGTGGGGTACTAAATTCCCTTCCCATACTGAATGATTCATGATTTCTCTCATTTCACCTGTTTTAATAGTTTCTTTGTATTTATTGGTCACTTTATGTTAGGTACATATATATTAATAGAAGTTATATCTTTCTATGTGGTGCTAGTGGTCCAGTTATTGCCATTTTTTCTCATGCTTGGTTACTTTGTGGGATCCAGTGCACTGTCACTTTATAGGTTTCTGTGAGACTTTGAACCTGGTCTGACAGTGTAATATAGTCTATATGGAGCTGTGAACCCGGATTAACAATTGTAGGGCATCTAACTATGGAATGGTGTTGACTATGCTTTACAACTGTGACATGGGACTGTGATGATAGACTATGAAATGTTAACATGATATGGTTACATGAGAAACAGCTACATCAGAGGTCAATGGAGGTTCCTAGTAGATAAAATTTAGGTTTTCAAAATGATCCACACAGTGCTGGTATTAGAAAGACCGCGTGAGGTTGCCAAGTTGGCACCCACCCGTGTTACTAAGCTGGTTATCCTTCAAAATTTTCCTGCCCTACAGGATGCCATCTTGTCGTGGAAATTCTGTTTTCCCAATTTCTAAGTCTTCTTCTGTGTATATTATTTAATATAGAGTTTCTATCTGTGAAAGAACATAAAGTCAGGGATTTATTCTGTCACCATCTTTAGAATTATTTCACCCCAAAAGGATTAATCAACTTTTTGAAAATTCACCTTCTTTTGTTAAATGTCCAAGTGGGCGTTGAGATTTAAAATCCACTAAAATTCATCTCTCCATATTTTCTTGTTTTTATTTGACCTTCTGCACAGATTGGAGATCCCAGGGTGGTAAGAATATTCATATGGAGATGAATTTTCCCTAGAACATGTGTTCTAAGAGAGGAAGCAGAAGTTACTAAATGAAACACTGGAAATAGCACATCACTTGTTCTATAGTCTGTAGGTAAAATGGTCACAGAGCCCCCCTCCTGGCCCTGATTCAAAAAAGTAAAATTATGTGTATCGCTAGTTGACGGAGGACTAACAACTGAGAAAAGCATGAGGATTAGGATATATCTTGTGGCCACCTTAGGTTTCATGAAATCAGATCTACCATAATAATTATGTATTAAGAAATTTATTAATGATCTATTATATATTTTCCAAATGTGTAGGAGGCAGAAAAAAATAATGATCTAGAAATAGGACTTAAAGAAATAGAAAAAAACATGAAGTTTTAGGGAAATATTGAAGCTACTTATAACCAGATTCTAGAGTAGTAGAAGATCAATATAAAACTCTGTACAAAGGTGTTAATTTTCTACTTTTTAAGGTTACTTCCGAAGATTTGCAACAAAGCATCAGGGAGTGACTTGAAGCTGATGTTGATTAACACAGATGCCATTGTAATGAGAGGAAGAATTGGATACAAGACAGGCAAGTTCAAGGACAAACTGCAAAACATTTGCACCCCTCTTTTTCAGGCAATATGTCAATCTCAGCCCAATGTCTACTTCCTCACTCTTTCTCCCAATTATTTATTCATCTTAACCAAGAATCATATAGGAAAAAAGTTACCGGGATACATACTTTTCCATATAATTTGTTTGATCATCAAACAATATAGCATAAACGTTCAATTTTTCTGATCAGAAAGTACAAAAATGTCTACAAAAGCCAATTATTAAACACCGGTAACTCATTAGGAAAAATTACCTAATAGGTTTTCTTTCTTTTTTTTTTTTTTTTTTTTTTTTTGAGATGGATAACTATGAACTCATAAAGTATATAATAACTTTGTATGTTTTTCAGGCCTATTGAGCCTATGGTCCACCATGCTGATAAATGTATATCTTGCAACTTTCAATTCTTTTGGCATTAGTCACCTAACTACCTTTTCACTCATTCTATCAGCACATATTTACTGAGTGCTGGTATAAGCCAGATACCATGATCCTCTAGTGACTTTATTCACAAGGTTGAAATATTTTCCTTCCTTATTTTATGCAGATTTGATACTGTTGAAAGCCATTTTTAATCAAGAATTCATATATTTGCATTGAATCATAATTTTAGGAAGGACTGTTTAAGGTTATTCAGACAAAACCACTCCTAAATCACCAGCTCTTTCCATATTTCCCTGGTGTAGCTGGCACATTGAGCACCGGTGCAATGAACCGACCTGAATGATGACATGTCAACTCCCATTAGTAGCTGAATTGATACACAAAGGTTCTGGGGGAGTGTCTACATTAGTCCTGAAAGTGGATTCAAATATGATAGAAGATTGTTTCCCATTTCAATCTTTTTTTTTTAAGTATGTGATTTAACATCTTGCAAATGCATCAGCGTTGTGAATACTTCCGAGAAAAAAAGGCACATTTGTAAAGATTTCCTTGTCTTACTTTGTCTTGATGTGTAAATTGAAATTATTTTAGCTTTTAGGAATATAAATTGGCAAAAATGGATTGACATTTCTAGTGTTTTTTCCCTTTCACTTTTAATTTCCCTCTAGTAAATCTCCTTCCTGAGCAAGAAAAAAAAAATGTCTGAGTCCAGTACAAATGATTAAAGTAAACTGGGGGATTCCTTAGGAGTCTTCTGAAACACTTCTTTTTCCATGTGATTGATTGTCTACAAAAATATCCTCAATCAGAAAGTTACCTATTTCTGTCGGGCACAGTGGCACATGACTGTAAGCGGCAGCCTAGGAAGCTGAGGCGGAGACCAGGGATCGTCATTCGAGTCCCTCCCGGGACAACGTAATGAGACCAAGTTCCAAAAAATAGGTGGGCTTGGTGGTGCATGGCTATAATCCCAGCTACCTGGAAGCCAAGGCTGGGGATACTTGAGTCTGTGGTACTCCAGGCAAGGTGAGCGTATGGTTCCACGGACAAAAACTGCGAGACCTAGTCTCAAAAAAGATAAAAGAAAGTTATCTATTTTAACTTCATCTAAAAGAACTAGAGGGAATGAAGGAATAATGGTGTAAGGGGGGAGAGAGAAGGACTCTTTTTTCATGATTATCTGCCTATTAGAGTTTATATTTTTAGAATATTATATCTGACCTCAAGAAGTTGCGTTTTCCAGCTACTTTCTGTAAGTGCACAACAGATACATCATTCAAAATCTGTATGCTTTTTGAGTACTTAGACAATGAATCAGTAAGAAAAGAAAATATATATCCTATTGCTTTTTAATTCCAAATGTATTTTTAATATTTTAAAGCTATGACTATAAAATTAAATAAGTAATAAATTTCAGCTTCAATGACAGCAATTCTGAATTGAGATCCCATTAAATGACTATATATTAAGGACAATCTGTTACAAAAATTGCCTTAGTAGTCATTTAAATATAAACTTTCCTAAAATATTTCCCTTATTTATTGTTTATAAGTAAGCAGTGTACCCAAACTCCCAAATTTTCTGTGATTGTAATCTCCTCAGATTTCTCTTCTATAAATTCAAAATTTTACTTCAGGACAGATACCATTTCTACTCTATATATCATAAGAATCACTTCTTAATTTTCACACATTAGGAACTGATGCATTTGAAATATTTATTTCAGTCTAAATATATCACAGAATCTAACTCAATACATTTCTTCACATCCAATGCCACAATGGTCATTTACTTGTTTGTGAATTTTACTAAGCATTTTAAATACATTGATATTTTAACATATTTGCTTACACTTCTTTCAGATCATTTGGCAAGCATGTAACAGAACTGAGATGTGAATCCAAATCTTTTAAGTCCATAGTACATCAGTTCTCTTAAGTGAACACTCAACTCTTATTCATTTTTATCTTCTCATTAAACCATGAGTTCTATGAAGGAATTACATCTTATTCTCCTTCAAATACTCAGATTTATTCTAGAAATTAGAACAGAATTGTAACTTAATCAGCAGTTTATAAGCTAATCTATTTAAATGGGAAAATCATATAGTCAATCTGACAGGAAAATACAACATGTCTATATCACCAATCCCAAATATATTAGATAAATGCATCTAGCACATATATTAGTAATTTGCTTAGTATTCCCAGTTGATATTTTTGCATAAAACAACATTTATAATATTTGAACAAATGTGGGAACTTATGTGATGTTGGGAACATTTGAACAAAATATGAACTGGTCAATGGGCCTAGGCATTTGAGAGCAAATAAGAATGAAAAGGTCCAATTATCTTGTTCTACTTTGTTTTATAACTGAGTCTACAAATCTACCTAATTTCCTACTACCATTGCTACAGAAGGTGAGAACACAGAACATATTAATGTTCTCATTTTGCCTTTTTTAAAACTGATTTTATCTGAAGGAACATGTTTAAAATGTTGAGGGTGCAGATTATGAAAACAGCAAACCTCTAGGGATGTCTGTCTTTGTGCCACAGCTGCCAATGTTAAGAAGCCCTGATACATGGTACAATAACATAACAAATCAAAGTGACACAGTTAATTCAAGGAAAGGGGCCAACATAAACTATGTAATCCCTTTTTTGCTGACTTGCACAAGAGCAAACATCAGTATGTAATGATGCATTATGACACAAAATAGCAGGGGTTAGGGGCAAGCACAGACTCAAATCTTTTCTGCAGCATTTATGAAAGATTCAGAGCCACTTACTGCCCTGTTTTTGCTGGCCTAAGCATGAATCAGTTTAACAGTTCAATTTACAGTGTTATTGCTCATGGAAAGAATAAAAATATATATGAGATGTTCTAAGAAATGTATGTAAGTGAGAAATCAGTAATTTCAATCTTGGACAAAGAGTATGTTTGTTTGTTTGTTTGTTTCTATGTTTTTCCAAGCTGTTTGGTATCCGTAGAGAAAATGATTGAACATTTATTCTTCACTAAAAGGACAAAAGTATTTGCAGGTGAATATGTTTGGGTGTATAAATGCACTCCTGGATTAGCTTCTGCAGAGATAGTCATTTTAGGCTCATTTTCCTTTTCGTAACAGAAACATCCCTTTTATTTTTCTACTCACTGCGTTTTGCATATATTTCTCCATTTTAGGACAATGAGATGAGAACTCAAGTGGCAATAATTATCAATTGACTGAAGAAAACACTGCTTAAATGGATAACATCAAAATCATCTCAAGTCAATTTTCAGCGTGATAAAAGCAGCAAGATTTCTCTAACAATCAGGTTCATTTAATTGAGAAGCACACAAGCACATGGGGCCTAACTCAGTGCTATCATTTAAATCCCCAAGTTAGAAACAAGTTAAATCTGGCTCATTATTTTAAGGAGTATTATAACTTAATTAAACTGAGCAGCTACCTTCAAAGTTTTACAGGAATATTGACAGGCGAAATAACTTCCATTGTAGGATTACTGATAATATGGCAGGTAAAAACACCACTAAGGCACGTGCTAGGAGACCTGGGTTTCAATTCTCATTCTTAATCTAATTAGCTCTGTATCTAGACTGAGACCTATATTGAGAGTGTTATTTTTCCTCAGTGACACTAGGCTTCCAGTTTCATCCTATGTAAATTTAGTTTCAGATCCAGTGAACTATCAGATCTCTTTCAATTTGAACATTCTGGTTTTATTGGATGCTATTTTTGGACACAATATTATATTTTTAATTCTTTTTTTTAAATTTTCATACAAGATTGATCATATTTGTATAGTTATTATTCCCTCTTATAGCCCTTCCTATATTAATCCCCTCCCTCTCTCTTGCCCCTACCCCCTCTAATTACCCCAACTCCTCTCGCTGTAAGCCATTGGTTGATGCTTCACTCACTGGTCTCTTTTTCCTGGAGTAACATCCTTTTCCTGAATGAAAACCTCTGCTTGTGGGCCATCCAGGGTGCTGGAACCTCCAGGGTTTTCTGTGAGGTGGGCAGCAGCCAGACCTTACAAGTCCAGAACCTCTCACTGGGTGGGTGTATAGTGTGGTTCTCCAGACTCCTTTGTTGTGGCACTTCCTGTGGTCGAGACAGCACTGTTTCAAAAATTGCAGGAAACATTTCTATGGACCACCATTTCAAAATATGCAGAAAAAGAGACCAGGAGAAATGTGGTACACTTTGAGTTTGTGGACTTCTTAAGTTTTAAAATCAAGTTGAATGGTTAACAAACTAAAAATGCTATATCTTGGGTGAATTTTTGCAACTTTAAGTCACTTGTAAGATGTTTTGAAAATGAACAATATAACAAGGATCTACTAACACCCTTTTCAAAGTAGAACTGACAAGTTAGTTCAGAAATGTCTATTGATGAAGAGCTCCATCATCAGAAGGATAAGCATGGACTCCAAAGTGGAAATGGGTCACTGGCCAATTGGGCAACAATGGACAAGCTACATATTGAGAGCATTTATTTTTTTCATTAAGATACTGGCATTTAACTGACAAAGCTGTTCTCGAACTTACCTGATGCAGAACCTGTTAAATGACTGGCATTAAAAGGTGGTTGTTAAATGTAAATGCATCTTCCCCATGTACACTCTTTTCATAAGCTACTAACAATTTAGAAGCTGCTCAGTGGAAACAGGTATGTGCAGCAAAAGGAGCTCAGCCTTTTCTCATTTCAGTACTCCAAGCCATTGAGTTCAAACTGGATTGCCACAAACCTGCACTAAAAGTTCAAAGATGACTACACTGTGGGCAGTACAGCATTTGAAGAAAAAAAGAGTAGCATGGTCTCACTTTCAGAAAACCCTTACAGCAATCCTTTGATGCTAGGGGAGGAACCCAATTAAATATTGATGGTAAAATTAGTAAATGTTTATCACACAGAGAAATTTTCTACATTGAAAAAGAAAACATCATTTTTGAAACTGGAAACAGTTAATTCTACTTCTTCTGTCAGGGGTCATTACTAGAACAACTATATAGTGTTTTTCCTAGACAGAGTAGAAAATAATGGTTATAGTTAAATGTACTATATAATTTTATATAATTTTAACAAAGTGCTAGTGTTCCATACTGATGATTTGAATACCTCTGCTTAGCTTTCTAACTTCTTTTTCCATTCTCCACTTCTATATTAATTTTCCATTCTTCATTTAATAAAAAATATAATGCACATCAAAGACACATTAGAGAAATAAATCATTGAACACATATACATATGATTTATAACTGTATATTCAGTAATAACAAATACATTTTGTGCATCATGATATTTTATGTTGGGATTTTTTTTAATACATGCTGAATATTACCTTTGACTTTGCTTTCATCTGACAAAATGATCAGCTGGTTATGTTTATGGCCAAATGTCCTGAAAGGTGCATAATTGTAAGACTGAAGTTACCAAAGATAGTGATGAAGCAAACTGAAGCTGTGGTTAAGATTGTAGTCATTTTAATTTGAATCATGCTGGTATCTTCTACTTATTTGAGAAAATGTGTGTCACCACATTCAAAAGCTACTGATGAAATCAAATAAATTAAGCATAGACCTTCTCTACATTCTCTAAAATCAGTTCTGTTGTGACTGCCTCTTTTTGACCTGAATAAAGTTGGAAACATTGCTTTTGACCTCTTGAAAGTTACCCTGTAGAAATGGATGACTTAAATACAGAACAGTTTAGGAAGCACAAAATAGAAAATCTTTTTTCAAGTACTGAAGAGATGATTAATCATTATGATAAACTATAATGAGAAACCAGGAACTGAGTTACACCCTCTTAACAGTGAATCAATACAGGAACCAAAGTCAGGAAGGAAAATGCAACCAGCTACGATCTACACTTTACTCAAACCTCCAAGTTCAAAGTTATATATCATGTAAGGAATTGATATTTCAGTTTGGGGATACATTTAGGTTCACTGTGGTGATTACGGTTTCCTATAGGGGCTTCTGTAGAAAATACAGTGATGTCACTTAAGATTATGATTTTCATAATTATTCTGCATAGTGTAGCTTATTTCATAGCTAAATTTTATAGGGAGTCATTACATAAATGTTACTACAGCCAATATCTCTAAATTTCAGCTACATTTGCATTTAGAGCTATATGCTCCCTTCAAAGTTTTTGAGTTTTTGTTTGTTGCTTCTTTACTTGGTTTCTGTTTGCTGTTTTTTGCTTTTTTTATTTTGTAATGCTATTAGTAATGAGGGAAATTGCTTCATGAATGAGGGAGTAGGGTAATAAGAAAAGGAATTTACATTCAAGAAGGAGAAAGAACAATTTAAATGTTTTTTTGAGTATACACTTCTGGAGAAAATAACACGATTTTTTTTTTACTGTTTGCAAGTAGCAGAAAGTAGGGAAACCTTTCCACATAAAAAAAATCAGACTGCCTAGAACTGGCTAATAGAACAGAACCATAACATAGCATAATGTCCTCTGAGATCTGAAATGCAAAGCTCTCTTACAAGTCACTACATGGAAGAGACTTGTACAATAATGGGAATGATGCAGTAAGTGATGATGAGAATAACTGAGGTATATATAATTCTTACTACCTTCCTGGCTTCTTGAAGTGTTCTCAAGACCACCTCCTATTATCTTGTCACAGCATCTCCAAGGCTTAAGTACTAACATCAGTCCATTTACAGAGATGAAAAAGCAGACATTAAGCAATGGTCAATGGAACTCAGTCTCGGAGTAACATTAAGAATATCTGAAGTTGTTTTAAAATGATGACCAGGGCTTGAGTTTAGAATTTTTTTGGGGGGGGGAGCTAGAGAGTGGGGGACACAAAATCAGAAATTGGCATATTTCGAAACTTCTCATAAAGTTCTAAGATGAAACCAAGAAAGAATTAAATCATTTCCCAAGTAACACAATGAGTGTGGAGTCAATATAGGCACTCAGCAGGGTGGACTCTTAAGTGCCATTCAAATGTCTCATAAAGTACACTTGGGAAAGCAATAGGAGATAAGAATTGATGGAACGGTGTGTATGTGCTCTGAAATTATGACAGTCTTTTTATAAGAAGTTCTTAGCAATATATGTGTGTGTATATATAAATTTAATTGGACTTACTAAAACAAAAGTCCCAAAACCTAGCCACTTATTGTTTCCTTCAGTCACACCTCCCTTGTTGAAGCTCCCCAGGCAAGGTCTTTTCACAGTAGGCCCTTTCACAGTCCACTTGGTCACCATTTCCCAGAGACTAAGGTCTCTGCTTAGATTCTGCTTTCTCTTCCTCCTCCCAAAATAATTCCATGTACTAGCTTCTAATTTTTTCCAAGGGTTGTTGTGATGGTTTCACTTGAAGTTTAACCCTTTATCACGCTGGTTCTACAGAAAACACTAGATATTATTTCACTTTCCTTTTGCTTTCTTAAATGCTAGTCCTCTAAATGTAAAATCTAGTTTCACTGCTCTAACATGTAGCTCACCTTAATTATAATTTTTGCTTTTATTTACATTGTGAACAACAATCGCATCATCTTTCTTTGCTCAGGCTTGAGTTCTTAGAACTAACCATGAGTTCACTTTTATCCACTGTTTACAATTAGTCGACCTTGCAAGTTGAGTTGAACATTCAAAATGTCTTCTTCATTTGTATTCTTTTCATTTCCACGTCCACCTCCAAGCTTAAACCCCCATCACTTCTAATCTTGGTTATTACAGCTTAGCTTGATGTGAGATACATTATAGCCATTAGATTCATGACTGAGTTTATTACATGGTATCTGTGTTTTATCTCAGGTCAAATAAATTTGAATCTCTGGTACTGGAGCTGTAGCATATTCATTTTAGAAAGCACCTACTTAATACACACTCTAGAGGGATCCTGCCATCTGTGAACACAGACTCTTAGTATGATAGAACTTCCATAGAATTAGTGTGCATATAGAGAAAAGAAAGGTTACTAGTTCCCAATATAACAGCCAAAGTTACCCATCCACTTACAGGTAACAAAGCAAATAGTTTTGGTCCTAATTGGGACCACTAACATCCAAAAATATGCCATAAATTTAAGGCACAATCTAGTGGGAAATCATAGGAAAAGGGGGAATTTTCAGGTAAGCCTGGGATGAAAGCAGCAAAATAAAAGTAAAGACCACCAAGGTCAGCGTCTCCTAGTGTCTTTCATAATTTTATCTATCCCAAGCGTCTCTACATCTCTCCTCCACATATCACCATCACTCACCACCATCACTCAAGTTCATGAAACAAGCCAAATATGAGAGGTAAAGGAATCCTTCTTCAAGCATCTCCTCTGAGCCCATCTATCCTCTTTTTATATAGTTTCACATGACTTCTCAGTTCTGCCCCTAATTAAACAGGGTGAGATCATTTTACTTCAGCAATTCATTGCACAGATAAATTTGAAAATCACACTGATAAAATACTGTAATCACTGAACTAATACAAATTCTTTATTATTTTAACAGAAAATTGATTACCCCTTTAATATTCTAAAGAAGTATTCCAGTAGCAGATACTTAAACTAAAATGCACTGCGGGGGTTACAGAATTGAGAATGCATTTAAAGTTCATTAATAGCGTGTTACTTCCTATGTATAGTTTCACCTTATCTTCCCATGTGTGTTCTGTTTATTTTTTTCTAAACATAACTGGTGAGATAATTACTAGAGATTTTTCTCTTTGTTTGATTAGCACTTTTACACCACTGTACAAATTGACTTGCTTGTTAGCTTCAAGAGATACCTCAAATGATGAACTTCTATACTTCCAGCAAATGAAACCTTTTAATTACTCTTGAATGGTGACAGTCTAGAATTTTATTAGGCATCCACAATTTTAACAGAAGACATTTCATGATGTGTATAAACCCAGTTCCATCATAATTCTCAAAATATTTCTGGTAATTCCTGAAATGACTCTTATCTCTCCTTTAACCTCATGTACACTCTACTTCCTAGTCCTATATGGATGTGTGTTGGTATTTCTGAGTCAGGAATGCAAATGTTATTGCCTTTTAACCCATAAGTTACCTCTGATGCTGGCAAAATTCAGATGCTGATGTAATGGGAACACAATGCAAATATGAAACCCATAGACCCCCCAAATGCTTCTAATCAGCGAGTGGACAATAACATCCTTGACTGCAGTTTTCCTGTCAGAGGAGAAAGTACTTCATTCTATCGCTCCTACAAAACATCTTCTGGTTACCTCCACTACTTTTATTCATTAATGTTTTAATTTACATTTATGTTTTAATCATGTTGCATCATGATTATGGACATATTGCAAATTCTTAGATTTGACTTTTCTTTTTGCCATGCAAGTACCTGACTGAGGTATTGCTTGTCAGGTCAATCTGAAGTTCTTTTGTTTTACAGATCCCGATTGATTAACACAACTGTCTAAGTGGGACTGATCTTAACTGATCTTAAATTTCCATTTTCTGTTCATTCCCTTTCTTCCCACATTTTAAATTTCTGCTCTCATAATTTGAATTCATCAATACCTCCCTCTCTTTAGCCCAAATGAAAACATTATTTCTCTATTCCTCTCTTTTCTCTCTCTCTTCCCATGACCTAAATGATGTGGCCCAGATGTGCTATGCAACTTCCAGGTCTTTTAAGCAATAAACTTCCTTTTTTTACTTCCAGTTTCCTGGTGGTTATCTCTAAAGGGCATCTTGCAATAAAAGAATTCAGAGGGCAGACCCAGTGCTAATGTTATCTGAAGAAGGGGTAATATCTATGGGGAACTGATATGGATCCTAGTAAGTGCCTCCAGACATTTCTATCTCTAGCATTATTATCAACAGGCTGAGACCAAAATAAAACAACTGGACAATATCACTCTCTCAATTTAAAGGATTTGAAAAATGAGAAGCCAGATTTATATAGATGAAACAGGGATGTTGGTAAGACAAATCACTTTGCAGTCATAAATTGCCCACTCAATGGGAAATCTCAGAATTTTATGACAGGAATTGTCTCCTTATTACTCAACAGAGAGCAGAAAAGAAAGGGCCCTCTGAAAAGAAACATGCCTTTCCCAATCCTTATGTTTTATTCAATTTGAAGGCTCTCCCCACAAAACACTCCAGCCTTTGTTTGCTATGTCCTTCATTCACTTCTCTAATTTGATTAGGAAATTTAGATGAAAAGCTAACTGTTCATTCCTGCACTCTCCTTTTTCTTTATAAGCCAGAGTACAGTTTCCTAAAATGAATATATAATCCTACCTACTTCTTCATATCAAAGTAGAAGGGTTAACCCTTTGATGAAAAGGTTTCTGCAGCTCATTTTGACCAGTGACACATTATCAGAATCTTTCCCTGTGAGCCATTTATCCAGTATTGTGTGAGGAATGAAGTGATATCACTTATAAAATACATATCTGTGAACAAAGACCAGATGATGTCATTTCTCCAATCAAAGCCCACCATTTGATCCCTATTTCACTTAAAGTAAGAGTAATAACTGTGGTTAAACAACCACAGTTAGCACAATGGCCACATAGTCCTTCAAGAGAGTGATCCCCAAGCCCTGTCTATCCTAATATCCTCCCGTTACCATCAGTTTGCTTCCTTACAATCATTCTGATCTTCTTGTTTATCCACAGACACATAAGCTTTTATGGGATCTGCTCTTTCACTTGGGATTCTGCTCCACTAAATCACTTCCCCAAGTGCTTCAAATCTTTGCTGAAAACTCACCTCCTCAATAAGTCTACCCTGAAACCCTATTATCCTGCTGAACACTAAAGGCCAGCTTGTTCCTGATTTCCCACATTTGATTCTCTGCTCTATGATTTTGATATTACCATCTTTAAGTTACTATTCAGCTTACTTATTTTTTTTTTTTTATTATTTATTAAAGCTCCCATTCGGATGGCTTGTTTTCTGTTTTCTATGTCATGATGCATCTCCAATACATAGAATAGGTGCTGTTATATTGCCAGCATTCAGTCTACTTGGGGAGAGTGACCGACCTCAAATAGAGACAGAGAACTTGACAGTGATAGGGACAGACATGATGTCCCTAAAGTTTAAGACCTAAGTATAAAGACAATTGTTGTAATATTATGAGTTATTTTCCCATTTTGTGCTGTTCAAATGTTTTCTGATTAATAATTTTATAACTTCAACCAATATAGAGTATCACTTATTTTCCCAAAAATTAAAACAAATTGTTTAAACAATGACTAAATTGTTTATGTAATATGTGACAGTTTTGTGTTTTTGAAGTTGTCACCACACTTGTTATGATTGTTAGTTTATTTGCCACATAATAAATAATTTAAGCTTATACACTTTCTCCACTGATGGTTGTTCCGTTAAATTTTCCAACAAGAGTACAATAGGCATAGGACACGATAGAATGAGGCTAGTCTTTGAAATTATTATTCATTGCTGATATAAAATGTATTTCTCCCATTAAAGTACTAACCAGGCCCGACCCTGCTTAGCTTCCGAGATCAGATGAGATCGGGCACATTCAGGGTGGTATGGCTGTAACAGATATAAAATATATTTCTAAGAATATATTTTATTCTTATATATCATTTTATGATATAAAATGATATATCAATATCATTTTATACTTTATACATTCATATTGTAGAATATATGTGGCAAGAATATAGTTAGAAAGTTATTCTATATTTCATGTATAGGTATTTTTTAATCTGAAATTTAAGACTACAGTGTAGGCGGAGTAAAATTTTCTATCTTCATGCTTCAAAATACCACAATAGGATAAAATTATTTCCCTTTAAAACTGCTTTGAGTAAATACTATATTTATAAAATGTTTAAATAAATTTTGGGTGATCCCTCAGAAAACATAGGAATAGATTGCCTTTAAGTCTTATAATTGTAATAAGTCATGCATCCTTAATACTTAAAATGTCTATGACAGTGATTTTTATTATTCTGTTTGAATTTGAAGAAATTGAAAAGCTTAGGTCATTGCTCCAGGTTCTATTATAAAAGCTTTCACTAGCATTGATTCCTTTATCATTGTCAGAAAAAAAAATTATTATACAGTCTTTTATTCATTCACCAAATTATTATTAAATGTGTTCAATATCTTGGGCTAATTTTATCATCACACTTACTACATTGTGCTGAATATTTCCTAATGGACTTTGAAGTGTTTAAAGTTAGGGCCTATAATTTATTTCAAGTTTTATCATACTTGAAGCTAGTGGTCAACTTTCATATAAAATATAATATTAAAGTTAACTGAAAGAGGTACTGAAGATAGAAGTGAACATATGTTCCCTAAAACCAAGGAAATTAGCATCTAATGGGTGTGTATCTCAAGTGAATTAATAAAATTGACAATATTATGTGAAGATATTACTGCAAAGTTTTATAAGTGATGTTCAGGGAAAGATATGTAACTTATTCTGCATCCAAAAGAACAAGTTGGTTAAGAAATGCCAATGTTGGTGCACTGGGAAGTGAAGTAGAATCCCAGTCAAAACTAGAAGAAAATTTCATATGAGCAGAATAGGATAAAGAAAGCCAGAAAATATGGGAAAGCAGAATACATTTGGATGTGATTTCTTTGATGGGACAGAGCTGTTGACGGAGAATAAGTAATATTTATACTTATTCAAAATGACTACTCATATTAATGAAAATGGGGTTAAAATTTATAGAAAAAACATTTTAGACATTTATTGAAAAATATTTGTTGAGAAAATATTGGTTTAGAACACTGTCATAATTTCAGAGAATAGATCCACCTCTTTAGTTTTACTTATACACCAAACATATCATCAAAGTACCAATTGCACTTCATCATTTTTTGTTGTTGTTATATTTAGACAAGGTGGGTACTCAAAAATAATTAGTGAATATTTTTACAAGAGAGGCAACTGTATCAAAATATAATTATTTTTAACACACCTCAAATTATAATACCAAACTATATGCAAAAATATGATTCAATAGTGAAATATATAACTTCCCTTAACTTATGAAATCTTTTTCAGTTTTGATCAACTATAAATTGACAAAATATGTCCAAGGCAACAGAATAAGCTGAAAAATTTTGGATCAAAAACAGTCTTCCAAATTGCATTTTCATTTATTATTTTGCTCTTTATAAATTAATTCTAGAATTGGAGTTCTAATTAACTCATAAGTAATTCCTTCTGCTTTACCAGGTCAAAATATTTCAAATTCTGTTTCAACTTATCTATTATGTATTTTGGAACATTCCATTTATATAAAGAGTAGAAGTGTTTAATGGCTGTTACAAATGTTACAAATGTTACTGTTAAAAATATACAAATATGCACAAAGTGTGGTTGCAGATGAATAAATTCTAATCTGTTGTATATTGGTTGCTCTGCCCATAGAACATATTCTATGCTCTTGTAACCTACTAACCAGAGATGAATACCCTGTAAAGTTAAATCACATTGACCCAGCTCTCTTATATGCAGTTTGCTATGAAATTAGGGACTTACAATTGGATGTGCTTACTATAAGCTTGAAAGATTGAGGCAAGTACCATTTCACTGCCCATAACAATGCCTGTGAAAAATAGTTTCTCTACTGACATTAGGAAATCCTGCATCTTTTTGGGGGGTTTACTGCAGATATAGAGACTTCTATTTTAGGTTTGTCTATGTTACTGTTTAGCAATCATTCTTTTAAAAGAAGCCTAAATGACTTCTCAATTCAATTCAAGGGTTTTTCAATTATCTAATTACCTGTAAAAAAGTTTTGCTTAAAATACATACAGCAATTTCCACTCTCTTTTTCTGATGTAGGCTTTGCCTTTCTACACTGTAAGAATTCTCAAAGCTTACTTTCAAGTCTATTGTGTAAAATTTATACCTTGTAATGTAAATTTTTTCTGTTAAACTTAAATTGTTACATTTGTATCTGTATAGAAGTCTATTTTAAATGTCAGTGAATGCATAGTAAACATTTACTTTTTTCAATTAATGAATTCAATTAATGAATTAATGAATTCCTATTTTCTTACTACAATTAAGTTTAGATATTTATTAGATACCTTCTATGTCTCAAATACATTCTATAACTTCTGAGTCTTGAACATGATTCTCTCCTTGATTTCTCCTAGAGAGAATCGTTGCTTTTAATAATTTATGTTGTCAGCCATCAATTTTCATTGATGCATTACCATACAAGATCTTTTCAAGAAAATTACAATGCCAATACTCAATCAAAGATTTGTTATGGCTTTGGTTTATATGAAAAATAGAAGATAGAGAGAGAGAGAGGTTAGAAACCATCAGTCTTAATAAAATTTTGCCTAATATAATTAGAACTAATATATATCTAATATATAATCTAATGTAATTAGATTATATAGTATAGTCTAATATAAATTAGATATCAATATTTTATTTGATAGCTAAAAGAAATTTCCTAAGATAGATACATTTTTGCTTTTCTCTCCTGAGCTCAAATATCTGTGCTGGTTTCTAGAGAACTAGAAGAAAACACTGATTGCTTCAAGCATATCTTGTGCATCAATAAGAACACCAGTAACCCCAGAGTTTAAGAAACAACCCTATTAACATGAAATTTACTCTTCCCACTATTACTATTAATAACAACCACTAGGCGTTTGAATCACTACCATTCTTTTATATGGTCTGCCTTAATCTTTTCAGAAAATTGTCACGATCAGCAATATGTTTTTTTTTTTTTCCCACTCTAGCTCCAAGCTTTGCAAGCTAAGATGAACTTCACAATTCCCACCTTATCCTCCAAGTCTTTATTCTTTCTCACCCCTGCCTTCCCTTATATTCACATTTCTCCTCTGTAACTGAAAACACCCCATGTTTACACTAAAAATTTGCCCATGCCTTTAAGGAACTCATCATGTGATAAAGAAGACCAGTGATAAACAAGCAAAGGTAATATTTGTTGTTCACTGGTTCACCCGAAGGGTTTAAGATTTAAGAAATCTGATTGTTTCCAAGGCTGAGAGTATGACAACTTGGTTCCTTTGGACTATCTGTATTGCTATATTGCTTGATATTTTTGTTATACTGCTTGACATTTTCAGCATTCTGGGAAATGGAAGTATAGAAACAATGTCCAGATTACAGAGATGTAAAAACTTATGAGAGTCATGTCTGAGTAAATTGAAACTGAGTCAAGTGCTTAGCAAAACAGACCAAAACGATGTAATTATTATTCAAGTTAATAGTAGAGTGTCAATCATATGCTGAGGCATAAATGCTCTAAGATTTGTATGAGTATGTGTATTAACCAAATTATTAACGGAAATTTTTTACATAGAAATTAATGGAAGCATCAAGCAGAAAAACTTGCCCAAGTATATAAAGCTAGTAATTGACAATGATTTGAACTAAAATCAGTGTCTGACTACAGAGAGAATGCTGCTAATTCCTAGGCCATACGTACAAATAACTCAAGCAATCAGGACTGATACCTGAGATTCTCAGAAATTGCACTGAGTACATTTTAATATATGTAACCAAAATGTGTGCACATAAATAATATACATATATACTTATAGGCATAAATATAATGCTTATAAAACACTTAACACTATGCAACATATCCTTATGTGTATGGTCTAGTCAACACAGCCACCACTTTTGATCTAAAATATTACAACTATGTAGAGAAAAAACAAAAATCAAAATAACTGAGACATCTGTGTTAAGAGTTTTGTTCAAGTTTACAAACTTTATAAGATTTGCCTTTTTCCCTTTCTAGTGGATGGCCTGGACTATCCCAAACACTGTCTTCATTTTCGTATGGAATCCTAATAAAAACATATCAGAAGAGGTGGTTAGATTCAGCTGGGGCTGATCTATTTTTTGGATGATTTTTATGTGTTATGACTAAAGAAACTTGTCAGTTTTCTCAGTTTAAACTTAGCAATGAAAATGGTTTATATTAGCTTATCTTAATTGAAACCAATTAGATTTTCAAAAGTGTGTTTGAAATAATAACCACATCATGATCCACAAATTGAAAAACCAAGTTCACTTATATCTATCACAGCAGAGAATGGGAAAGCTCATAATACATAAGGACTTGATTGATCCAGTTTCTTCCCAAAGAATTTATATTGAAGAAAGCTGGACTTTTTCCTTTTAATAAAATGTTTCTATTTAAAGGATGTTTTATCAAGCAATATTTCTGAACTATTCAAGACTCTGTGATGTGATGATAAAAACTGAACTCCAACTTCAAATTTACAGTTTCGTTGGAAAAAAAGAATTTTTAGGGTACTAGCCTCAGGAGCAACAGTTTCTGGGAGTTCAAAATTATCTACAGGAAGCAGTGTTTTCTCAAATCTTAATCCTATTTTTTCTTGTATTGATTTCACCTTCAATAAGACAAAGGCCTCCTCTAGTCCAAGTGGGAAAGATGATCTTTTTGTCACCACGTCTCTGTTCTATTAACTTTATCATTCCAAATGAAAGTAATGTCTTTTTCCCTAAAATTATAGAAACATTTTTGAAATTGAATATTTCTATCTGCCCTGTCCTTAAACCATGGGGGATGACCTAGGTATACGATGTCTCTTGAATATATATATTAAAAAAAGGTTTTTCAATGGAAAAATTTTGCATGTGTGCTGAGCAAGCAAAACATAACAAATGCTCGATTGTGGCTAGCAAAAAGGAACAGATGTCTACCAGAGTGATGAGTTATATAAATTTTTGAGTGCTAGAAATAGTTATAAATCAATGCATCTGCCAGAGAGAAGTTCAATCTAAGTTAGAAAGGCTAACTTCACAGATGTTATCTCACAGTATATTTCATTTATGACAGGAATTATTTTGATATCTTAATTAGCAAATATACATAGTTTTACTATTCAGAGTATGCATATAAGATAGCAACTGTTCTATATTAATATGAAGCAAATTTCTTAAGAATGCATGAATATTCACCAATACTCTCCAAAATTGGAATGAAGTATTTCATATAGATTTTAATTTAGCATAATTTTCCCTTGACTCAGAAGTCGTAAAACAATTAGTGATATATAATAATTAATACTCAAAATATATGTTGTGACTTTTGTATTTAAATATTCTATTAATAAAGCAATTAAAATTTGAATAGCCCAGGTATATATTTCTGACAAATCAATAAATAGATTGTAGTATTTGTAACAGTTGTTAAAAGTATATATAGCAAGATCATAATAACTGTGTTCTATTATTTATCTTATAAATAATATAAAATTCCATAATTCCTAATAAGATTAAAAATCCCATTATTATTAAATTATTAAATTTATTATTAAATTCCATTATTATTAAATTATTAAATATTATTAATTATTAAAAATTCCATTATTCCTAATAAGATTAAAAATAATGTTGAGAGTACATGCCTAATTACTATACCAAGTAGTAAAATATTATGAGTAACTACATTCTATTACGTAACTCAAAAATTCAAAAACCTTATTTTTCAGAGTTATAAGATTCTATATCAGTTTAAGTTTCATAACTCTATCTTAAATGAATATTTACCTCATCTTAAACAAATAAAAGTGGAAGGAGGCATAAAATTAGCACAGTCACTTCAAAAGTATGTGTATATAGTTATCTGATTATTCACTATTGTGTTGTTCATCTTTCATTAATACTATTGATTATTGCACTACATATTAGGTAAAAGTAAGTTTTAACTTCTATAAGAATATTTTTTTTCAAAATACTTTGTTTCCTTAATATGGAATTGAGCTGAATTTAAACAAAATTACCACTTACAGTATCTTGGTATAAGATAAACATACTTTATCAAACTAGATAAAATTATTTGCAATGGATATTACATACTTTCAACTCAATAATTTGAAAATTGTATACAGAATATTGGAATTTTACTTGCTGATTGGGTAGTAGTATACATTTTCACCAATACACTATTTGAACAAATTGATTAAACTCTTTAAACCTCATCATCCTTTGATAATGAGAATATTATTTCTCAAGTTTTCTAAGCTCATTAAATGAAAAAAATGATGTGATAAAGCATTATAAAATTTGAAGTTTTATATGCATCATGCATTTGTTGAATTTACCAAAAATTGTCTTTAAAATTATTTTAAATTTACATGAATTAGATATTTAAGAAGAACAGCAACTCTAAAATATCCTCTACAAATTAATTTCTCTGACATATTAGATATTCATGTAAGCTATTTTATTATAATCTTGAAACACACCAGTTGTTCTATCTCATGACCTCTGCAATATCTCCCATGCCTGAAAGACTGTCACTCTTACATGTGCCTTGTTCTGCACCATCTTTGCTCTTTTTTCCCCCTTTAAAATTTTTTTTCATTTTTTTCACATTGTTATAATTTCCATAGTTCCTCCCATCACCATATTACTTGTGAGTAGTCATCAATTTCCCTTGTGTTCATCTGTTCTATTTTCTTCCTGCCTCTCCCCCTCCTTTGCTGTGCACTTTAGTTCTATGGTCATCTTGTTCATTTTAGACAACACTTTTTATCTTTGGTTTACCTACATTTCACATATAAGTGAGTCCATCAATGTGTTCCTCACGGAATACAGCTGACCGCTCTTTTTTTAGAAATTACTATTTTATTTCACTTTCTTATTTCTGGCTCCTCTTTCTCTTATCTCTCTTTGTCTACTTACAGTTACAATCTGGCCAACTATGTAGATATTTATTAATGCTCTGTATTGAGTCATATGAAATAAAAACTCAAAAAGAAGGACTTGGGGTTGTACACTGCTCTGTCAAAGGCATTATCTGGAGTATTTTGATACTTTATCTATTTACTTTTCATCTATATATACACTTATCCATTAATACACCTATCTACCTGTTTTTTATTATATAAAAATGTAAACACACACATACATTATTATAAATACATATAATTCTAAATTACATGACGTGAATAAGCATGTACTACTCACTATGTTACATCATTTTCATGGTCAATATACCCAAATGCATTCATTCTATTAAACAACAGAATTATATACTTTTCTTGCCAGAACTACAACATTAAAAATAATTTTAAAAATAATACATGATGCATGCAATTTACATATATCAATCACTTTTAAACACTCTACCTATAGTAACTCATAACAACATTTTGTGATGGTTACTATTATAATATTTTCACATTAAAATTGTTAAACTGAGATGTAGATAGTTATAATCAAAATGCATAGATGATTATTGCTTTGACTGATACTTTAATCTACTGAGCTGGTGAAATGTGTAATGGTTGGTAGAGCATTGCATACATATTTATCAAATCATTATTAATTCTAAACACTTCACAATACGTTCTTGGATTCTATAACTTACTTGGAACTTTTATATATTGCACTATTACTGATTAGAACAATCTTACCATTTATATTAGCAAACAAAATATTCTCTTATGCTTGAAAATATTTGTGTTACAGTTATGGAAATGGCTTTCAAATAAATGTTGAACAAAAAGAGTTATTCTAAACAAGCAAGAAAGAGAAAATTAGTCAGCATTCATTCTAAAGAAATAACACAAATTTCTATTAAGTATTTTCAGCTAGATTGCAAATGCTTCTTATGAGAAAATTAATCTTATTCAGAGCATACATTAAAAACATAAGCATAGGACTTCAAATACATGGAGAGTTATTGATGTGCTGTATGCTTCATCAAGTTTATTCCTCATATCTGTTCTGTTATTAATATAAAAATTACATATTAAAAATACAAAGAGGATTTTTAGATCATTTAAAATCCATTAAAAGCTGAGCTATTCTTATAATTAATTTTCCACTGAGATGAAAATTCAGAACCTTGAAATAACTTGCAGATGGCCATTGTCATAGCAGAGAGAAACGTTGTCATCTTCCAAGAATCTTTTTACTTCCCTACTGAAAATTCAAGGTACATTTATGTCTCACAGTCAGTGTTGGTGGACTGATTCTTGGAAGGAAGACTGAGTGGATTCCAATATGACTTGATTTCTGTGACATTATTTAGTTGAAAATGTCTTTCCCATTAACTTTTTCTTTTCAAATGGAAATACCCCTTAGAAAGAAGTTATTTGCCAACTCACTTTTTAATGCCTTCATTCTATTCCTGATCCATGAAATACCAATATAGGGTAAAGCAACTTATTCTGTGGCAATAACAACTGCTAGATAATATTTTTATCATGACACATCAAGGTGAATATTGACCCTTGCTAATTTTTTCAACAATAACATATTATTGAGGTATTGTTATAAAGGTAATTACCCCAAAATTTATAGAAATGAAGCAACACACTTCTTAAACCACAGATTTTGTGAACCAGAAATACACACACAATTTAGCTGCAGTCACCACAAGGCCAGTTTGGGTCCACTTCATATTTTGTTCATCTGGCTGTTGGCAGTATTTAATGCCTTCCTTGTTTTTGAATTGAGGTCTCAGTTATTCACAAGCTGTTGTTTGAACTTTTCCCTCATTTCCTTGCCACAGAGGCCTCTCCATATAGCAATTTACAACATGACAGCTTGCTGCATCAGTGTTTGCAAGGATTAAGGGAGATTGCAACCAAGGGTAGGAAGCAGGCAAGTAGAAGCCACAACCACCTATAACCTAATTATGGAAGTAACATTACCTTTGGCAATTTCTATTCATTAGAAGTGAGCCATTTGGTCCAGTATATATGAACAAATCTATTACTGCCAAGATGAAGAATTATTTCTGAGTTACATTAGAAGGTACCTAACTGTGTCTTCCATATTTTCTGTCTTAAAATGTGGTTTGTGACATTTTTTTTCAATGTAACAAATGTATTGTCTTTGACAAAAATAACACATACCAGAAATTACTTTATCACCAAATGTTGGTTTTAGCATTACTGCCAAGCTCACTAGTTGTAAAATTACACACATTCTACTAACAGCTATTTTGAGACCACATTATTTGAAGCAGATGATTACTAAAGGTGTTGTGATTTTTCTAGCATATTGTTTACTCAATATTTGATAAGTGTTACAAGTACCTATTTGGAACAGAAACATTGAAGACAGGTATGAGATATTTGGCCAAGATTTTATAATTAGATGTGAAATATTTTGACAAAAGCTGTGTAAAGAGAAAGTTACAGATACAAAATTTCTAGGATTTTCTAGTGGAAAGCTAATGTGATAATCTAGTTTTATTTATCTAAAGAACTTGATAATCTGAATATATTTTCAAGTTCTGAGTGAGCAACTTGATCTCTGTTAACTCTGAAGATATTCCTTTGAGTAAAAGAGTTATTTCACAATAAGATTTTTTTTACTTATTTTACATGAAATAATTTTTATGCACATAAAGTCCTTTTATCAGTACTTTTGGATAATGAAGTATTCTTCATTCCCTGAAAAATAATATTTTTCTTATTCTTCTTATTATTATTGTGCATGACTTTTTTCACCCTTTCTGCTATAGCAAGGGGCCAGAATTTGGAGATCCTGATATGCATTCTGTTATAAATGCTCTGGTCTTCAGTTACTTGAATTATGAATGTGGGCCTTGGATTCAATACTCTTCCAGATGTATCCACTAAGTAATACCATGAGTTTTTCATCAATTTCATTAGAAAAATATCTGTATTTTTGTCAACAGAAAAGAAAGAATTTGCTTCCTCTGTCATTTTGATTTCTACTTATTGGAATTCAGGTTACGTAAAGTCAGGGAAGATATTTATAATTTTATGATAATATTTGTATTCAGATTTAGCTGATTGTACTCACTTTTAAAAAATGAAAAGTAAAAAAAAACATTTTATCATGGTTTAATATTTTATTTCATGAAAATTTTAGTTATGTTTATCAAAACTGATTTTTCACTTTTGGTCTTTAATTACCATTTCTTTCAGACTAAAATTGTGGTAGATTCCAGCTACCAAAAGCTCAATTATGATTCTCACTACATATTTCTAATCAATCAGTACAATAGCAGATGCACAGAACATATTGCTACACAAGCATATGGTAAGTACCATGGTCATATTAACCTCGTGTTAAAAACAGATTTAATTTTTTTTTTAAAAAAATCACCTGCTGCTAAATGTTTTGAAGTTCCTTAGGAAATTTAAAGTCTTGTTTATCGAGTATTTAATTACAAAACCACTACTAAAGCAAATTCATAAACCATAATTTCCTTTCCAAACCTATAGTGAGAGCATCATTGAAGGCACTAAGTAGAGAGTGTAGATTTCGAATATAGAGTTGTGAATAACATTTCACGCTCAGATTCAGATTCAGCATAAAAAGCTTTGAAGACATAATTCCCATCTTTGTAAATTTAAGTATTCTTCATCAAAACATGGAAGAAGGAATAATAATATGAGATGAAAAGTTTAATAAATTGTTATAGCCAAGACAATTTTAAAATGACATCACTATTAAATTTATTGTGGTGTGATGGATGGGATCCTGGAAGAAAGAAGACATATTGCATGAAAATGAAATCAATCTGAATAAACTCAGTACACTGGTTAATAATAAGGTATTAACTTATTTATTATGAAACAATGTACCATATTTTATCAGATATCAATAATAGGGGAGACCAAGGAGACATAACTGAGAATTTGTTATGTAAACTTTTCAATATTTCTATAAATCAAAATATCTAAAAATTAAAGTTACTGAAAAACAAACAACTTTAATTTTGTTCATTTGGTTTAAAAAGGTTTCTCTTTCTTCGTTATTTTACAGATAATTTCTAAAATTTCAACAATCACCTTATCTTGAGCAGAACTAACTAGAAACTATTTAAAAAATAGGAAATTGACTACTTTTTTTCTGCAATAGGCACATCTGGGAGATATGCCTACATCCTATAAAATTTATTCTATTCTTCACTATCCCATAGAGAACAAAAGTTAAAAAACAAATGCATTTTTGTAAATTTCTCCACATCAGTATATTTCTTTACTTGAACATAGAGGTAAGTCAAATTCTGAAACATGAAATGAAATAAAGCAAATCACCTATCAAGACAAATCCTTCCTCTGCATGTAAAGAAAAACAGATTGTGACTTACAGAACTGCCTAAATTATTCAAGGTCATGATATGGTGGATTTAATTGTAAATGTTGTCAAATATGATCAAATATAAATGTCAAAATTATTGAAATACACTCAAATGCAAGCAAGATTAATGTCCCCAAAACATGTTTTTCTAAGATACATGTGAAGTGGTGAGAATCTAGCCCCCAAATCTTACATGGTATTGCGAATCAAACTTACTCAAAAAAGGAAAGAAAAACAAGCTACTTTTACCTAGGCATCAAAAATATGCTTTGAAGAAACTAACTTGACCCTATCACTCAAAAGCATTTCTATTGTAAAGAATTTTCAAAAATTCAATACATGTCATGCCAGGAATAATGAGGATAAATTTTTACTGGAAAGAATAAGTAAAGGGAAATAAATGTTGGTTTATACTAATTGCACACTATTTTTCTAATTTTTAATCACAATGTACATTGAATTATCTACTCCAGATGATTTCATACTCTTCAACATGTTCTTACACTAATAAATATTCAACTTAATCTTAAAGAAATATGAGTTTGACAAGTCCTGCCACAGATAATCATCCAATTGGCAAAAAAGTGCTGAAGTAAACAAGTGGTAAATAAATCAAGAATCACAAGAAAAATAATTACTCAATAGTTGAGACTGAATACAGAGAACATGGTGCTGGTGATGCAGTGAATTTAATATGAAATTTTTCCTCTGCTTTGTATTATTGGTAAAAACTTTAATATGAAATTTTTCCTCTGCTTTGTATTATTGGTAAAAACTCACATTTTCATTTCAAGAGTCAGTTTTTGTTAATAAACTAGAAAAATCAGTGGCCTTTATGTCATGTCCATAAATCTTTTTATATTATTTAACAATCTATTAAACTACATGTTCCAAAAATATCACTTTCCAAAGATGTTCTGATTGTAGTTATAGAAAGTGAAGCTAATATTCTAATTATTAACTTTATAAATTTCCTTAGATTTAAAGTGCTTTCAAACACTAAAATGCTGAAAATTAGCAAGCTAAAAACCAATGCAAGTAAAATTTCCACATACTGTTTAATCCTTTAATATAATGAATTCAGATCATCATAAATATAAGTTTAGTTGTCTAAAATTAAACACTGTCAAATTCATACTGTCAAATGATCATATTTTTTAAAATGCAGTATGTAAATACAGTGATTTTGTGTAACTTTACATATAACACATGCCTATGTGCACATTTAAAAAGACACCAGCAACAAGACACATGATTCAATAAAGTAAATGATTAAAATACTTTCCTAAGTAAAACACAAGCAAAAGGTAAATTTACAATGCAGTGTGCATTTAATGCATTTATAATGCAATGGATTATTTGTTTGTGGATTATTAAACTATTTCATTTTTTTAAATTAGCCATTAAGTGTTAGCTACAATTAATATAATTGAATAAACTTGTTCCCAAAGCTCAGATGAAATTAATCTAATTTAAATATTGTTAGTATATAGTAAGTAGACTTAATATCTGGAGTCCCATAAAAATGTGTGCAATTACTTAAATTGTACTATGTAAAGAAATGCTTAGTTCAAACAGGTGATTTTAAATTATGCAGCCCCTTTAATTGCATTATGAATATATAAGCACAAAAGTATAGAGCCATAAGTACATTTTTTCAGCAACTGAATAATTTAAAATATGTTGAAATTTACAAATACATCTGATATAGTCACTATATTTATGGAATATGTATTTCTAATTTGTATGTTATATGAATGTTATAGACTAGCCTGTGTTACTTAGTTTAAATTATGCTACATATCTTATTGAGCCGCCTTTTTGAAGATGTGATTGGTCAGTATGAAATAACCAGTTGGCTGTCAACTACTAGGCATTGACTTTCATGTAATGCCAGTAAATTATGTTGGTATTCTAATAATTTCTTCATGCTCTATTTTGCAATATTTTAAAGTGTTGCACATATTATAGGTCAATAAAAATATGTCACATGAATAAATGGAGGGGACATTAGAGGGAGGGAGAGGTATCCCAAAAACCATTTAATGAAGTTGTGATTTAAAGAGTAAAAATAAATTAATTTTAAATAATAATAATAAAATAATAATATGTCACATGAATTAATGGGATTATGGATGAATGACTTTCAAAGTTTCTAACGATGCCTTCTATATAGTGCAATTCTTCCTAATAACTAGTAATTAAATTTTTATCTGATTTTTTAAGATTCATCTTTCCTAGTAATTTTTCTATGGAGAATTTGTTCATCCTCACAATATTTCATTCTGTGCTTTGGTGGTGAGTGAAATAGTTGCATGTATCTGTAGAGGCTGGCACTTATATTTCTGAGTCTAAGACAGCATCATAAGCCAGATTTAACATTTACCTTTAAGAAAATATAACTTACTTAGGTGAATACTAACCAAAGACACTAAAATACCCAGCCAGGCATGGTGGTGCATGTCTTTAAGTGACAGCCTAGGAAGCCATGGCAGAGTCTGGGAATCCTGGTTTGAGTTCTGCTCGGGGCAACGTATCGAGACCTAGTTAAAAAAATAAATAAATAAAAAATAGCTGGGCATGGTGGCAGGCACCAGTAATCCCAGCTACCTGGGAAGTTGAGGCTGGGGATTGCTGGAGTCCATGGTACCAAGGGTAACATGAACCTGCGGTTCCACCGGCAAAAATAGAGAGACCCAGTCTCAAAAAAAAAAAAGTCCCCCAAAGTATTCATTTATAAACTTCAACTGACACATTGTGTGACACATCTACTTTTTAACTATATCCTTCTGCAATATAAGTGTTATCTCCTTATAATTGATAATTTTAATTATTTCTCCTTGGCAATAGTTCCCTTAATATACTATATGTCATTAATTCACCGTGTGATAACTAGTTCCCTGATCCTCACTGATGGGTCAGATTCACTCTTCAATACCCAATTATATTCTGATTTTTCTCAACCCCTTCTGGCCAATGAATGAAAGCTGTGTTTGCACATATTTTCTTATTTGCACATATCTTGGCTCCTAAATATTCCTACTATCAACTATGCCAAATCAACGTGGGCAAGTCCAATTTCTATACTTCATATTCCTTTCAGCAAAACAGTGAATAATAAACATGATAACCATGACATGAGAACTTATCATTCTTATTATCAGGCACATGTTAGGTATGCTCTAAAGATTCTGTAATTATTAATATTTTTATATCAACTTAAATGCTCACTTAAAGTCTCCGGTATCACATGTGAAATGTGTGTGTGTACAGTTTCACTTTTGTTTTTGGTGACTCTCACACTACCCAGATCACAGCAACACTTCTAAGTTACATGTTAATATTCCATATCAACAGTGGATTTTTTTCCCTTTAACTTAAATCAGTTCCTAATATTCCCTCTTCTGCATAGTAAAACAGATTGTTGAAAACCATTCTCATGCTTAAGTAAATAGTCAATGTCTTGTGTTCATTTTAATAGATTACTTTTAAAACAGTTTTAGGTTCACAGCCATGCTAGAAGGTATATATATATATATATACCATATATATCTTATATATACCATATATATATATATATATATATATATATATCTTCTATATACCCTTCATTCTCATGCAGCCTCCATTCCAATGCATGGCGTAGCTTCCCATATCATCAGCAGCCCTCATCAGAGTGGTACATTTCTTATAATTTCTGAATGAGTCCACGTTGACATCATAGTTATCCAAATTCCAGATTAAATTGTGAGTAATTTTTGGTGATGTACATATGTGTTCTGACAAATATATAGTGGCATGTTAGCAATAATCACTCAGGCTTATTTCTGATAGCATAATTCCTTCTAAGCAGAAGAAAAGAAAAAGAAATATGGATGATCTCACCTATATGTGGGATATAGGGAAAGCAAACAGACAAGAAAAAATTAAAACTAACGAACTGACAACAGAACTGAAGCATATAGCAATGAAGGGGAATGGAAGTAGGATGAAATCAGGGCTGAAGGGAGGGGGGCAGTGTAATGAGCACAAGAGATCAAGATAACAGTTCACAGGTGACATGTTGGTGGGAGAATCTATGACTATGTCCAACATGTGCTATTGATCTCTAGTAAAAAAAAAATACTCCATAAAAATGCAGTCTAATTCATTAAACTTAATGTGTCCACTTGTATAGGTAACACCAAGATTATCTTTTTTTCTCTATATTGCCATATCTTCTCTAACTTCCTAATTTGGTTCTCAGTGCTAATTTTCCACATGTTTTGCTACTCTGTCTCAGATGATATCCACTTCTCATGTATATATCCATAAGCTAATTTCTCTAGTAGACTTTACATCATAATCATCTCATTATTCCTATCTTTCAAATATCCTCTCTTCAATGACTTCTTTCTGCCTATAAACATTTTTAGATTTCTCATGCTGAAAACATAAAAATCTGCATTCTCCTTGAATACACTCTGTTTCTTCCCACCCTCCAAAAAACTTCCTGTAAAAACAATCCATAGTATTCTTTTCATCATTCACATTCAGTGCTCCTTTAATCAAAATCTCTTTAATATCACCTGCCGGCTTAAATCCTGCTCACTTCACTGTCAAGTCCAATTTGTTCTCCGTGTTCATACCATATCTAGCTTTGCATATTTAGCAACATTACTCTCTGTTTTGCCACTTAAATCCTGCTTCCCAAGGGATATTTCAAAATTTGCTTTCTTAACTTTCTTATAAACATATTTCCTTATTGTGCCTTTTTTCTGACTTGAAATCAGCAAACTTTATGGCTTCTCTTTACTATGCTGCAATGTGTTATTAATATTACTTAATTCCCTCTTTTATTCTTTTCTTAACTCATATGACATATGCTTTAATAGACAATACCCATATATTCTGGACTCTAACATCCAGAGGGCTATTCTCCCAGGGTTAAAACTTTGTTTCTTACCAGACTAAAACATTGTGAATGCAAACTTCCAAATCCCAAAAGAATGTATTTCCATGAATAGATAAAGATCAGATTACACATTCAAATTCCATACCCATAGAAACCAGATTTCTGGAAGTAACACCATATGTAAATGCAGATATAATATTACTGTATACCTGAAACCTACATAATGTATAAATCAATGGAAGTTCAAGATTTTAATGTGATATTCAACTTTTCAATGGTTCACTGTTTTATATATATGCCCTTTTTTAGAATCTTGAAAATTCTAATATTCTCTTTCTTAGGAAAAACAGTTGTAGCAATAAAATTTCTTTGTATATCTAAATGCAAAGCATATATAATTTAAGCATTAATCACATCCATGACTAAGAAGGCTATAAGAAATTTGCTGATACTGAAGACTTTATTTCAACCCCAATTAGTTTCCAACATCATGGCTTGCCATAAGCCACTAGGGAATGAGTTTTTTGAAGTGGAACATATCTAATTATTTCTGCTCTATCCTTTGTTTCCATTAAATTTTGCCACAATAAAGTCTTCAAATTCTTATAATTTAAGCATTTTATAATAAGTTGGTCTAAGATGATATCAATAAAATCCACTAGTTATTTGGACCAGAACAAATGAGACATAATTTAATGTCACATCACAAAAATATCCAAATTGATAAACTATTAGGTTTTCTAAGTGTTTTTATAATACTATCTTTCAAGTTTGACTTGTTAAATTTTTGGAGTTCTCAGATCTTCTGAATCATGATCAGCAACCTACCTGATGCTAAATAATTGTAGTTCATTTGTAAAAACCCTTTTCTCTCTTTAATGTAGATAATTGTTCATAGGGTAATATAGAAAAACATATTAATGAATCAATTTATAATAGATGAATGTGGATAAGAGAAATAGAACCATGTATCACTATTGTCATACATAATTTACATTTTCACTGTTCTATAAACGGCCTGATATTTTCCTGCAGAAATAAATCACATTTAGTTTGATTACAGTGAATATCTCATTGAGCTTGTTATATTTATATATATATATATACATATCAGTCCTATATATACATATTATATATATATATATAATATATATATATATCAGTTCCATATGAGGGAAAAGAGTTATTTAGAAGTAGAGTTTATTTCTTCACAGGATTGATATGGTAATAAGGACTTTTTAGAGGTAATATTTTGAACTATTTTATTATATAAGTTTAATATATGTCTGTTTTTCTCTCTCTTCTTTAGGGCCTTTTCTATGCTAATAATGCTGAGGGGGGAAAAGGGAGGTATTTGTTCATTCAGAAGTAAATGAAACTGGCTATATTATATGTTGAGCTTTAAAGACATGTTTCAAAATGCTCATGTCCAGAAGTCAGCCTATTAATAACAAAAGAATTACTGTCTCAAGGATGAGATACAACTTTCATCACAATATATTCAAGTAGTTACTCATTTATCATTTTGTAGTATCTATTGTATGTTCATTGATTTTCCTTTAGGTAAATACACAGAAAGAAACAGCTTTAATCACTTATCCCAGATTGATCCTTTCATGTCATTCAGACAGAAAACAAATTCATTCAGACAGAAAACAAACAGACTGACTTTATGCTTTGATTCATTGGTAAACTCTGATATTCCTGACTCTGCAATATAATTACATAGCTATGAAATCATTAATATAATAGTTCTGCCTTTCTCCTTTATAGAATTAAATATAAATCTTGACTAATTTTTAGCAGGAAAAATCATCTCAACACTATCAGAAGAATTTTATTTTGAGTTGTGGTATTTACTACATGAAAGAAGTATGGAGACATGGTGCCACTGAATATAATAATAATAATAATAATAATAAAACAGTGACTTTTAACAAAATATATTAAAGATTTACTATGTTCTAAATACTGCTTTAAAACTTTTATTCAATCTTTCTATGAAGATTATTTAATCTTATAACTTAAGTGTTGTATTATTTTCATCTAACAAATAAGAAAATGAGGTACCGAAAAACTATTCAACTTTCCCAATATTACTGTAATAATAATGGTGACACTAGGATTGGAATTAAGATAGATTGCCTCCAAATATTATAATAATTAATAGCAATTTCTATTTTAATATAGTCAAGGGATATGCCAGCTTCTTCTGTATATGCCAGTATGGGTCCTACAGTCATGTCTATTAAGTCCTACAGTCACTTAACATGCCATGTCTTTGCTTTTTAAGCTTGATTATTAGATTAAGTAATTGACTTTAGTGCCTCCCTTTGCATCCAGTAGAGCAGTATACTGTCATCTTAATCAAAATCATTTGCATTGAATTTTATTTTTCTTCAGTTTCATCTGATGGGAAAAATTACATGAGTTTATCAGTGATTGCTCAGGCAAAAATTGCTTTGATTATGTACATATTACAAAATAAACTTCATAAATTACCTTAAGAAAATAATGATGCCATGTTTAAGTACAATTCAACAATATTCTTCTCATTATTGTCATAATGTTCAATGCAGAAGTATTAAAAATTTGGGGGAAATATTTAATTTTTCTAAATACACAAAATTTGAGGCATTTTGTCATAAATATGAAATTTAAATTCTGTGCTAAGTTTATTTTTAACTTAGGCTAATACAGGTAACTATTAATTATAATTTATACTGTGCAGGTTAGTTTTAAGAGGAGAAATCTAAATATATTATCAAACATTTTATATATATATATATAGTATTTGAAGTTTATATTGACACAAATACATTAACCAAGTAAAATATATGCCCAAATTGTGAAGATTTGTATTAAATAACTGTAACTAAAGTTAGATTTGACTGAATATCTCAAAACTTTCATTTATATCAGTAGAAATATAGAGTTTTCATGCTACATTATTGCTGAGACTAGGACTTTCAGCTCTAAACTGAAGTAGAATTATGACAGTAGATCCCTTGTGTCTTTCCTTATTTTAGGAGAAAAGTATTCAGATTTTTATTTTTTTAGGAGTAACATTAGCTATAGGTTTTTCATAGATGATTATTATTACTGAAATATATTTTTCTGTAACCAAATTTCTGAGGCTTATGAGAAGAGAAGAAAAGATGTTGTGGAATGCTTTTCTACATCTATTGGGGATGATTATATGATTTCCTATGTTTGTTAAGGTTAAATGCTATATTTACTGACTTCTATGTCATGAACCATACTTACATGCAAGGACTAAGCCTTCATGACTATGGTATGTAGTTCAATATGTAGTGTAAGACATCCAAATGAGAGAAATAAATGTTGAACTATTTTTATTTAAGATTATGACACTATATATGTAAAATTATAAGAACTATATCAACAAACACTTAAACTAGTTAAATCCACTAAAATTGTAAGATATAAAACTAATCAGTTGCATCTCTATACAATAATAAGGTAAATTCTGAAAAATAGTAATACCACTCAATATTTAAAAAAACAGTAATATGAGTGGGAATAAATTTAACTAAGGAATAAAAAAAATTAAACAATGAAAATAGATGTGATGATAGAAATTGAATACAAAACATACAAATATATTCTATATTCATGTATTAGATGAAATATTATTGCTAAAATGTTTAAATAACTCAGTCATCTATACATTCTTTCCAATTAATATCAAAATTCCAATGACATTTTTTACAGAATTACAAAAAATGCCTAACATTTTTATAAAGCCATAAATAACCTTATTTAGCCTTTAGACTGGCAATCATCTAGACAAGAGTGATATGTTAATGAGAATGTGGATATGAAACCTTGTACACAATCTTAGTGAGAACATAACTTGGTCAAAAGCTTTGAAAAACAATGTGGAGCTTCTTTAAAAAATAAAAAGTGAGCTACCACATGATCGGACAATCTTACTTATGGTGATAGATCCATAGCAAATGAAGAAAGGATATTAAAAAAATAAATCTACACTATGTGTTATTGCAGCATTATTTACTATGGTCAAGATATGGAAATGATCTAAATTTGTTGTAACAGTAATTAAGTTTGACTTGTGCTATTTGAGTTTAATTTTTCTGTAATTTCATTTGAAATTTCCTGTTTAAGTAGTACATATTTTATATAAGCCTGTGATTAACAATCGTTGACCAAATTTATGTTAACAAAACAACTTCTAAAATTTCTAGATGATTTCCCAGGCTAAAATTTCTGGTGTCAGTTAAACTCTTTGACCTATTTATTGATTACAATGTGTTTTGTTGCTAAGTTTAGTTTTCTGTATATTTTAGATGATCCTCTTTCAGATGTGTCATTAGGAAATATTTTCTCCCAGTCTGGTTTGTCTTCCTGATATTGAGACATTACACTTATATAGGACAGTTTTCAATTTTATTAAAATTTAACCTATCATTTATTTCTTTCAAGAATCATGCCATCAATAAATCAAAAATTCATCACTATGCCCTTTTTTTTCTATTTTTTTCATTATAAAATTTATTCCTGTTGACAATTTAGGCCATAGACATATACATAAAAATTCCATAAAAGGGATCAGTATGCGGGGGGGGGGGGTGGTGAGGAGGGTTGGAGATAGGAGGGAGTAGTCAGGGAGGGAAGGTGGTGGGTGGTCCCCAGGGAATACAAAGATGTGAAACACATATAAAAATAATTAATTAAGAAAAAAAAGGGAATCAGTACAATTTCTACGCTGGGGAGAAGCAGCTCTCCTGCCTGCCTGGCACTATGCAGATGGCTCCCTATTTCTTCCTTCCTTCCCTAATAACCCTGTCCTTTATATTTTTATTTAATTTTTATTAATTTGCACATATGACATTTATATTACATTATTCTATTGTTGTGTACCCTGGAGCTTTCCCACTTCACTAACATCTGTTAACCATCCTGATCTTTTGTGATTTTCACCTCCCCCAATTTCCCCCCCCCCCGCCTCCTCTCTCGCTCCATTGTTCAATCCCATTAGTTGTTTTTATTTTTTCTTGTTCATTTGTTTGTTTTTCCCTATATCTATCATATAAGTGAGACCATCCTGTACTTCCCTTTTTCTTTTTGATTTATTTCTGCTAATATAAGTCTTTTTACTTCCATCCATGTTCATGAGAATGACATGTGTTTGTCCTCCTTGATTGCTGCGTAGTATTCCATTGTGTATATGTACCACATTTTTTTTAGTCAATCATCTGTTTTGGGGAATTTGGTTTGTTTCCAAATCTTGGCAATTGTAAACAGGGCTACAATGAACATGCATGCATAGGTGTCCTTTTGAATTACTGTTTTCATGTCCTCTGGGTAGATTCCTAGTAGTGGGATTGCTGGGTCAAATGGTAATTCCACTTTCAATTGTTTGAGGGTCCTCCACACAGTCTTCCATAGTGGCTGGACCAATTTGCACACTCCCACCAGCAGTGTAAGTGAGTTCCTTTTTCTCCACATCCATGCCAACATTTGTTGTCTGTTTTATTTATATGGGCCATTCTTACTGGTGTAAGATGGTATCTCAGTGTGGTTTTAATTTGCCTTTCCCTGATTATTAGTGAAGTGGAGCATTTTTTTCATTTACTTACCCATTTGTATCTCATCTTTTGTGAAGTGTCTTTTTTAGTTCTTCCCATTTTTGAGTGGGTTTTTTGCTTTGCTTTTGTTGAGCTGTAGGAGCTCTTTGTGGATTTTTTTTTTTTTTTATCAGACTTGTCACTTGTCTGGAGGGCAAAAATCTTCTCCCAGTCAGTTGGGTTTCCTTTTGTTTTGTTTACTGTCTCTTTTACTGAACAGAAACTTTTTAGAAAGACATTCCCTGTTCATGGATCTGAAACCTGCTCATGGATCTGAAAAATCAACATTGTCAAATGGCCATATTATCAAAGGCAATCTATAGATCAATGCAATTCCAATAAAGATCCCAATGACATATTTTAAAGAGATAGAACAAAAAATTACTGAAATTCATATGGAACAAAAAAAGACCCCAAATAACAAAAACCCTTTTGAAAAACAGAGGAGAGAATGGAGGCATTACTATTCCCGATCTCAAACTATATTACAAAGCCATAATGCTTAAAACAGCATGGTACTGGTATAAAAACAGACAAACAGACCAATGGATCAGAATCTAATACCCAGAAATAAAACCACACATATACGGTCAACTAATCTTTGACAAAGGGGTAAAAACATACTCTGGAACAAGGATAGCCTCTTTAGTAAATGGTGCTGGGAAAAGTGGATCAAAACTTGTAAAAAAATGGACCAGGACAACACCCTCACACCCTGTACAAAAATTAACTCAAAATGGATAAAGGACCTGAAAATTAGACCTGCAACCATAAAATGCATAGAAGAAAACTTGTGCAAAACCCTCCATGAATTTCACCTCAGAAATCCATTTGGGGAAACAACTATGGCCAGCAAAAAATTGAAGGAAAACATAAACAGCTGGGACTACATCATTCCCTTTGTTATCTACATTTCCTCCTATGTAAAATTTTAGTAATTTCATAGTTTTATATTTCATCGCAGACATTTTAGCTTAATTTTTATGAAAGGCATAAGATCTGTTTTAGTTTCTTTACTTGAGTGTGAGTGTTAGAGAGAAATCTATTGTAGCACTATTTGTCAAAGAGACTATCTTTACTCCATTGTTATTCTCACTCTTGTGCTTTCCATATAATCTTTAGAATCAGATTGTCAATATCCACCAATACCTTATAAGGACTTTGATTGGATTTCATTGAATCTATAGATTAAATAGTGAAGAACTGGTATCTTGACAGCCTTTAACCTCCTATCCATGAACTTGTAATACCTCTTTATTTAGTTATTTTTTGTAGATTATACACATTTCTTAATATATAAATATAGATATAGATATATAGAGATAAATATAGATATGTAAATATAGATATAAATATAGAGCTTATATATATCAATAGATTTATACCTAAGTATTTTTAAGTTTTAAAATACTAACATAGGTGTTATTGTGTTTTTCATTCTAAATTCCATGTGTTGGTTCCTAGATATAGGAAAGCAATGAACTTCAGTATCATAAATTTAAATAGTATTATTGCCTTTAATAGCATGCTGTAGTCCAAGCTCATAGTATACTATAGACAGGAAATTTACAAATAAGGAGTACAAAAGTCAGCAGCAAGACCACCTGAAATTCTATATATCATGATTAGATAAATAAGAACCTTAAGACAACTAGCTCAGATGATTAAGCACACCCTACATACTTGCTTCTTTTGACCTTATCTTCCACGTAAATGCTAAATAAAAGAGAAACTGACACTCCAAACCTTTCTCAGAGTGTAGTTCCTTTAGGTTTCTCACTGCTCCAACCAGTTTGAACTCTAATTATTTCTCATCCAGTGCTGAACATCCTAACATGCAAAAACTATGCTGCAATTGATTAGTTCCAGGAATGCTGTTGTCTTTTCTTTTGGATCTTCTAAATAGCTGTTGCATCATCTACAAGCAGAGTTTTATTTCTTTCTTACTAGTTGTATGTTTTTCATCTGTTTCCTATTATTATATAACCTAAAACTTCCAGCATAATGTTTAGCATAAGTGGTGAGAGAGGACAAACTTGCTCTTTATCATTGCTGAAAAGTTTTGAATTTCTCCCTTTTTAGTTTGATGTTATCTGTAAATGTTTGCAAATAGTCTCTATTAAGTTGAGGATTTTCCAATCTATTCCTACTGTGGTAAGAGGTTTATCGTAAATAGATGCTGAATTTTATCAAATGTATTTCTTTGTTCCTATTGATATGATTGTGCAATTTTTTAGTCTGCTTATTTATTATATTAGCTGATCTTTAAATGTTTAACTAGACATATATCTGGGATAAATATTATTTGACAATGATTCCTATTAAATTTCCAGATTTTATTCATTCACGTTTTATTGAGGATTTTGCACCCATACTCATGAGTAATGTTGATCAGTAGTTTTATTTTCTTGTAATTTCTTTATTACTTTTGGTATTAGGGTAACACTAGCTTCAGAGAATGAGTTAAGGCATATTTCTGTGCTCTTTTTACAGAATCAGTTATTTTCTTATTCATATTTGGTAAATTTTACCAATGAATTCAGTGCTTTCGCTGGTAGAAGTTTATTAAATTCTTCAATTATTTTAAATAGATAAAGGCCTAGTCAGGCTAGCTATTCCTTTTTGTGAAAAATTTAACAGATTGAGGTTTTAAAAGAATTGGTATACTTTGTTAAGTTTATCAAATTTGTAGGCACATATTTGATCTTAGTATTTTTTTACTAACCTTTTTATGACTTGAGAGACTACAGTGATATTTCCTCTTTTGTATCTGATATTAGTAATTCACATTCTCTGTCTCTCTCTGTCTCTGTCTGTCTGTCTGTCTGTCTGTCTGTCTCTCTCTCTCTCTCTCTCTCTCTCTCTCTCTCTCTCTCTCACTCTCTGTCTAGAGACTTACTTTACTGGTCTGATTAACCCTTACAATGAATCAAGGTTTGGTATTGTTGATTTTCTTTATGTTCTGCTTTAAATCTTATTGATTTCTGCTCTAATTGTTATTTCTTTTTTACCATTTTCCTAATGTAAAAACTTTGTGATTTTAAATCTTCCCTGTTTTCTAATCTATCTTTTTAACACTATAACTTTCCCTCTAAGCCCTATTTTTACTGCACCCTACAAACTTTAGTAAGCCATGCTTTCCTTTAGCTCTAATTGTTTTTCAAATTCTATTGGGATTTCTTTTCATGTATTATTTGAATGTGTGTTTATTTAGTTTTCATGTGTTTGGGAATTTTCCAGTTACATTTTGCTATTGAATAACAATTTAGTCTGTGGTTCGAGAGTAGATGTTGTATAATTTTTACCCTTTCCAGTTTGCTAAGATGCATTTATGACCCATACTGTGATGTGTCTTCATGAATGTACCATATGAAGAATGTGGATTCTGTTGTTTTTTAGAAGACTGAGTAGTCAATTATATTACTGGATTAACAATGTTGTTGATTTCAACTACATTGTTAATAATATTTTGCCAACTGGATTTTTCCACATTTTCAGTATTCTTAGATTTTTATTGAAAAGTTACATGTTTAATGAGTACATCCTTAAAATGACAAAATTTTAGAAATAAAGGTCAAATTAGTGATCTTAATGGTTCAATTTTCTCTCCCTAGGAATATACATGTAAAGTAATACAAGTTTAAATTCAAATATTACTCTACCACTTTGTTGGTAGTTTAACCATCTTGTAAAACAAAATAGCCCCATTTGTACCTCCCATTCTTTGTATAATTGCTCTCATTTGTTTTATTGACAAATAAGTAAACATACCCTATACATATACATTCATTAGGTATATGTTGATATTATTGTATCAAAATGGTATCTTTTAGATCTATTAAGTTTTTAAAATATTTTTTATATTACCTTTACTTATTCTTCTTCAATGGCCTTTATATAAATGTAAGTTTCTGACCTTTGGTATTTTCCTTTTCTTTAATAAGCTCATTAAGGGTGTTCCTCATTTTTGTTACAGCATTTTTGAGCTTTATCAGTTCTTTCTAGTTGTTTCTTGGGATTATTATCTCTTTTCTTATATTGCCCACATTTTCCTTGCATTCTTTCTACTTTATCCATTGAAACCCTTAAATTCCCAATTTTTTAATTCCTAGACTTAAAATTTCTACATCTTTGCCATATATTATTGACCTTACCTGAACTCTTTAAATCATATTCCTTTCCATCTGTCTTTTAATTTAGAATTAAATACACTTTAAAATTGTACGATCCTTTGTAAGTTAGTTCTTATGTATTTTCTCAATTGAAAAGATAGCACAAAGGAATCTGAATGAACTGTTATGAATATTGATACAAGCAATGCATATAAAATGTCTATAAACATAATATATATTAGCTAGGGGATAATATTTCAAATGAGAAAACTGAGTGCAAGGAACTTAGTATATCAAAGATGTCAAATTGGTAGTATTGCCAACCTGGGGACTTCATAGAACTTCTAACAACTTGTAAAATAATTCTACAAGAGACAACACAGATTACATCCAGACAAAGTTTTATTAGTTTTATGCTTTAGCACAGAGAGACAGCACCAAAAACATATGTTCCATGGCTTGCTTCCCAATGGGAACTAGGAAAGATTTTCACTGGAGTGGGTTATGAGACAGGGCAAGAGGAAGAATGCTGTAGTATATTTTGAGCTGGAGAACACTGGGATATGTGTAGATGGATTACTGTCTTCTTGACAGATAACATGCCTCATTAGCATCCTAAGTCTCCTTGCAGTAGTGTGTTTTTTGACATGTTACTGAAAACTTGGCCATGCTACGTCAGATCCCTTCATCATTTCTACATGCAGGGCCCTAGTCCACCCCCACTCCATCCCCTGCGTCCCACCTCCTCTCCCCCTGCATCAAGGAAATTGTGAAACTATGTTCTTTGGAATATCGCATCTTTTGCCCAAGTATGACAACTTTGGTCAATGTGAGGGAATAGGTTGTTTAATCAAGATGTTAGGTAGCCATCTGCCAGCTTACAATTGACTCCACATGTTTAACAGAATGTTAGATAACTCCATCCTGACAATTCACAATTTAATTTATCTAAGCTCTCTCAGATACATGGAAACAAGTTGTCTAGGATTTTTTTACTTAATAGTGCTAAGGCAAACTGTTCCTTTCATTTCATTTCTTTGGATTCAAGATTCTTTTTCTCTAAATATAACAAAACATCATAACTAAAAAATGAGTTGTACAAGAGGCATGCAATGGTTTTTAACTCATATATTCAGTTCGGGATTATTTATAGTTACTTATTATTTCATAGATTTCATAGATGAATCTTATGCTGAAGTAACACTAGTGCTTTCTAACATTAAAATCTGTGTGTGTACCTTAATACAACATTCTCTTTAATTGCTTTATTATTTTTATTCCAAATTCAGAATTTGTCAGTTTATTAGTCAATTTGCAAGACCCACAAGTGATTCATATACTTGATCAAACATTTCTCTTCGATGGTACTCGTGATGGGGTTACTATTTTAAACAATGGAGGAAAGCAGACTGCCCTCTCTCCTGTGGTGGGTCTCACCCAGTCAATTGAAGGATATGTTAAAACAAAGAGATAGCCTTCCTAGCCAAGCATGGTTGCACATGTCTGTAATTCCAGCTACATGGGAGACTGAGGCTAGGGATAACCTGAGTTGGCGGGTTCTTAGACTACCCTGGGCAACATAGCGAGGACCTAGTCTCAAAAAAAAAAAAAAAAAAAAAAAAAAAAAAAAAAAAAAAAAAAAAAAAAAAAAAAAAAAAAAAAAAAAAAAAAAGGCAGCCTTTCCTATGATTATGATAATAACAAGAAAAATAACAGCAATACAATGATATTCCTTTCCAACATACTTCTGACTTTATTTAAACCATTGGCTTTTTTAGGTCATTCATTGTAGAGTAACTTATCTCTGATCCTCATGAGTCTAGATCATACTTACACAAACTGCAGATCTGGATGGGTTAGCCACTATAGCATGGATTTTAAATACTTACAGCAAATCCCCTTCTCTTTGAATAGAAATTTAGTGTTCCAGTTCTCTTGAGAACCATGAATAATAAAATTTTAATTATAGTAGTGCAAAATAAATATTTTACATTTGGCATGACCTGGCAATGTTTGTCCCAGTCAGTCTTCTTGAATTAGATAATAAACTTAATCTTTACTATCATTTTGTCCTGGAAATAATACCTGATGTTTTATATTACAGTCTACCAGAATTTAGAGGAACACTGAGTTTTAGGATTGCACCAGGTAACTTACAGGAAATCAATGGCAGCACAAAAAGTGTTATTCCATCATACCATTATATTGAATTTCATTGTTCAATTTAGCAATAGCATGAATTAATTTAATGTTCCTTTCTCATCTATATTTTTTTACATATAACTAATATATCAATAACTTCCTTAGTTTTTTTTTTTATATACTTTGGGTTGTTTTTATTTATATTCATTAATCAGTATCTATAATTTTAAAATTAAGGGTAGATTTAATAAAATATTAATCAATATCACACATCATGTCTAATAACAATCTGAAATTTAGAATTTTTTATTATTCTTTTATCCTTTGAATAGTGCCTAGTACATTTTTGCATAATTTTATGTCTGCTATTAATAACAATATATTTACCTTATTATTGTCAGCATCAGTAAGTAATAAATACATTGAATTTAGAGAACATGGAATGATCACAAACTATCAAATAAAGCAACCTCTATGAATTTCAATGATACTCAAGCAATTTATTAAATTTAAATTTATTTTCAACAATGTGAAAAAAGGTTTTAGGTATGTACATTCTTATTAACCTGTGACAGAGATGATTTTTCTCCCTTTGTTTCTACTGTTGAACTCCTTTAAGGTCTTTAATAACCAGAAACCATGTTTTAGAAATCTTCTGCTAATTAAAATAATGTATTGCATGAGGCAAGAGATTGTTTAAAGAACCTTACAACTTTAAAATAATAAAATTAGTGTATGTTGTACTTTTTCTTTTTTTAACTCCCAGGATGATCAATCTTTCTAAATATAGAGATGATAAAAACTCTCCTTACCTTCATGCATCCATGCAGAAGAAAGAATAATTAATGAAATCCACAGTTTTATGAGGTCCAAATGATCAACAAAAGCTTATTAACCACTGTTTAGAAAAAAGACCAAAAATAATAAATTAGGCATGTGTATCAAAATATTGAAACCACAGTTTATAAAAAAGATGAAAAGTAGTAAGTTAAGCACTCTAAATCTCAGAGTGCTTGCAAATACCTGTGACAGATTTTTATGAGCTATGTGGCATATATATATATATATATATATATATATATATATATATATATATATATGTACATGAATAATTTCAGGTAATATAATTGTATATCTACTACTCAAAATCTTTTAGTTAAAAATGCTTATCTATTTGTTTCCATGCCAAACTGGCATGCTTTCACATCCTTTCTAGATGTTATAGGATATTAAAATTAAATTATTGGTTCTATAATTTTACATACAGTCTTTTGACCAATTTGATATATTTTCAACAGATTTTCAATTTATATAAATAATACACTCTTTGATTTCAATATAACATCTATGTTTACTCTGATTTGGGTTGTTTTATAAAAATTTGCATTAATCTTATATTGTTTCATGTTTCTAAGATTAATAACCTAACCTATATAATTTAGGATATCATTGATTAATAAATATATAAAAATATATTTTCCTAACCCAAACATTCTATATTATTACTAACTTGTACATTAATCTAGATTGTTTTATTTTGATAGATATACTTTTCACAGAATTTCTAGTTAATGAAATAAGATGTTATCAAGTATGAATAGCATTTTCTAGCTTGAAAAAACATTGCATGCAATCTATACAAGTAAAAGGGATATTCAAATCAAACGTTATAATTCTTCTTATATGGACCATTATTTTATCAGGTAAGTCTCCAATTATATACTCAATTAGTATATAATTAATTAATTTCAACCTAGTAGTTGAAATTAAACAATCTCATTGGGCTATATCATTTGCTGTTCTTATTATCCAAATAATTGTGTCAAAATATAAATTTTATATTATCTGTATATTTGTGTAAGAATCTTTTCTTACAGACATATATAAGCAAAAAACATGACCATATAAATAATCATTCAATTTAACATTCTGTGTTATAGGTTTCAAATCACATGTGCATGAGCATCTGTAACTACTGACAGACCGCATTATTTATGACTTATGCAATTGTGACATCCACAGACATACTCTTCTAACTGGTTGGCTTCTAACTGGCTTCTAACTTCTAACTGGTAACTGGTTGGCTGAATGTCAAGCCTTACTAAATATCCTCCTTAAGAAAAACCATAATAACATACATTTTTATAACCATTTCATGACAAATGATATAATGACTTGCATTGCTCCAAATTATATTTTATTGCTTTAGTCTTACATTTATATATATTATATAAGTACATATTACATAGTATACATATATTCTGTAATATTTTATATGCATAAATACTATATATATATAAACAAAGTTGCCAGCATAAATTCCTATGGTACTTCTTATGGCAACAGACCAAGAAGCAACTGTAAGTGTTGAAACACTAAGATATTTTTTTAAAGGGTCACTTCAAAGAAGCTCAAGGAATTATAAAAATTATATAGTAACTTTTTTAAGCTATTAAAACTTGCTAAAAATGTACTGACTTTTTTAATAATGCTTATTTTCTATATTGGACATCATCAGAAGACTCATATGTAAAATCTGTAATTTTTTTTTAGACTTTTGTAAAACTTTTAATATACTCACTTGGAGGGAAATGTCTGCTAAACACATTCTGTAGACACATTCTACGATTATTCAATGAGTACTTCATAAATCACAAACATGGTCTACATTCTGGAAATGTGATGTTAAAAACATCTTTCTTACTTTCATTGAACTTACAGAACTAATACAAAAAAATTATCAATAAAGTGTCAAATAATATGTAATTAGAGATTTTGAAAATGGGACTGAGGAAGCAGTAAAAGTAAAGGATATTAAATGTAATGCGGTTAAGTGAAATGAAAAATAAAATCTTGTGAAATAAAAAGCTTGAGAATTCACAAAATAAAAAGAACAAGTTAGAGCAAAGAGAATAGGTTTCTGTTACTGTTGATGCTGTTGTATTAACATGGATGTACTACCTAATTCAACCTAAAGTAGGAAATTCTGAAATGTTTAACGTCACTGAATTTAAGCTTAAAAATTAAAAACAGAATAAAATTAGATTGTTTTTCTGACATTTCCCTTGGATGCAGGAACATTATAAATAAAATAAGTGTTAAATATGTATTAAATAAAGTGAAAGATTCAGTGAGGCATTATCTTAAAATTAAAATGTCTAGTCCACCAATAAGTAATATCTCATGATGTCAAAACAAGATGTTTAAAATGACAAATAAAATATCTTAAAGTCATATTCTCTACATATATATCTTATAGGAAAAAATTTGCAGTTTTATGTATAAAAGGATTTTACATCTCATCTAAAATTAATGAAATATTCCCATTTTAAAATATTTAAGAGCATATTAGTAATAGAACATCTCTATAGTGACAATCCTGGAAGATATTCAAAATTCAGTAAAATGTGTGTGTTCATCAAAATATGGCTGTTCTATCAAAACTGTATAACTTATATTAACCCGGGAGACATTATTATCTGAAAAGCTCAATAATTTGTTACAAATTTTGTGAAACACAAACCAAGCTAAATTTTGGTGCTTTTCTTTAAACTGAAATAACTGATGAAATGCTAATCCCAAAGCTTCCATTAGGCCAGTTTCTTTGAAAACTCCCTGAGCTCAAAAATTAACACAATGATATCTAAATGTTTGCAATAAAACTGCATAACCAAGATTAAAAAGCATTCATTTTTTTATTTTAAAATTATTTTATATATAATTTTATTGATTCATACACACATATACTTTATATTATTTTATACTCCATGGTTCTCTCACTACCATGTCACCTGTGAACCAAAAAGGGTCATTTTAGCAGTTCCATTTTGATAGTAATCTCTTTTATTGAATGATTTGTTTATTTACCAAAAAGTTATTTATATTCTGGGGTTAGATGAAAAAATTAACTTGAGTAGTATAAATATTATAACAATGAAAATAATACATCATATGATTTGATGTCATTGTGGTGCCATATATATATATATACATATATATGTATATATATAAGGTGATGATATTTATTATTATGGTGGAAAATAAAAACTTGAAAGGAGGCTAAATGTTTGACTGTTGAACTCTACACTGGGTGCAATCTTGTTTGAATTCCTACACATCATTATATTTTTTTTTTGTCAGCCAGTTACCTAGTTTAGGTTACTCAAAAGTGCACACATTGGTGGCTTAGATGAAATTCCCTATCATGAGATTAAAAAAAAAGATTTGGATATTTTAAAATTATATATATATATATATATATATATATATATATATATATATATATATATATATATATATATATCACATCATTGTGATCCCTGGGGGTCACCCCCCACCTCCCTTACCTGGCTACTTCTTTGACAGACTTCTAAGGGCTAGAATAATGATGTTCTGAGCATGAAAGCATCAACAGCATGAAGTAAAAAGTGACCAGCTTTGTAGAGCCTTCTTCCCTCTGCCCCCCCCCCCAAAAAGGAATTTTCATCTTGCAACCATACCTAATAAAGTTGGATACTTGTGAATATACCTCAGGGCTGCTTGCTGGTTCTTGAAGCATCTTACAGTAATTATGATTAAAATAAATTTTATCTCATGGATTTTGTCCTTCATTTTCCACAATTTGTCATGAAATTCCTGTAGGCTTGGAATTCCCAAGTAAATTGCTAGAACTTGAATTATTGTACCAGGCTCTGTTTTGTAGGACTTCCTACTCCAAATAAGGAATAGCATCACTGAGATCATCATAAGAATACAGAATCTCCCCCCTCACCACATGTCTACTAAAATAGAAGCTGCACTTTTATATGAAACCTGGCTTATATGTATGTGCAAGTTTGTCAGACACAAAACTGGAGCCCTTAGAATTATCCTTTTTTAGGATTTTTTAATAATAAACAGCAAAGAAACAGTCACTCAAGTTTCTCTTTCCTTCGCCCTCTCTCGCAGGGTAAAGTTGCCCTTTTATCCCCTCCTTCTAAGCCCAGATGAGCCCACTTGCACATGCACACACCCACTGGGACAGACACGCACAGTCATGAGGAGGGTGCAATACCACCAGTGCTGGCCAACGGGACAAGAGAGGGGAAAGTCTGACCAAACCATTTACCCTATACTGACACATCTATTTAATTTTGTAATAGTGCCATTCCATAAATAATTGGGAATTTTAAAAAGTTTAGTTCCTTGTGCAGATAATTATTAAGCATTATTTTAGAAGATCCGACCTAAAAAATCTATGTCAAGATTAAATAGGCTATTTAGAGAAAACCACTCAGATAAACTGGTAAGTCCAGACACCTGAAGATGTAAGTGGAGGAAATAACACATACACTGAAGAACCCAGGCAAAAAGGAGCAAGACGTACAATGATTCTGACATGAATTATGTGTTGGACTGATATTAGAAAAAAACATAACTGCCTGCCATGGTGGCGCGCACCTGTTGCCCAAATGCTGGAATGCAAAAAGCTTGGGATCACTTAAGTTTGCAGGTTCAAGACTACATAGCAAGGCAACATAGCAAGACCTTGTCTCAAAAAAGCAGCTGAATGCCATCATAGGCGCCTGTAATCCCAACTACATGGAAGGCTGAGGCTGAGGATCGCTTGAGTCCATGGTAGCCTGGGCAACATAACGAGACCTAGTCTCCGATAAAGCAAAGGGGGAAAAAAAAGAAAAAAAAAAACATAAAAATAAGTCATATGGTGGGAAAAATGTCAAAGAAGACAGTGACATTGGACACAAATAGATGTTAGTGTGTGGAAGGGGGAGGTAAGAGTGCAGATGCTGTGGATATTTACAAGCTAAGGTTTGTGTGTGTCTGTGTTAAGGTTCTGTGCTCTTACTATAAGTGAGGTAGGAAGATATTAAAGGGATGAGAGCAAAAAAATGTATGATTTGACTTACTTTTGAAGAGATAACTCTGTTGGCTATTGTAGGAATAAACCTCAGATGGGAAAGATCAGAAGTCAGCCGGCCAATTAGGTAAATGAACAGTTGGTATAAGCTACGTGAGAGATTATGGTATCTGTTATTTTGGGGGTGGCCCAGGGGTTTTTATTTCAAGATAGAGAAGAATCTGTGGGAGTGTCAACATAGGTGAGCTTGAAATGTGTCATGTAATTAATCCTCATGCCAGTTGTTGGGGGAGCTTCAGACTAGCAGTTACAGTTTTAGCAGCTACACAGTCACACCAGGCAGACTAGGGCATAGCCAGGAACTGGGTTGGGGGTTGGGAGGCAGGAGAGCTCCCAAATCCCCAGGAATCTCTCTCCCCTCTTCCATCTACCCTCTACCTTCTCCTGCTCTCTCATACTCTACCATGATTTCTGTGCCCCTTTATCACCTCTCTGCTAGGCTCTGGTGTTCTATCTCACACGTGCGTACACCTGTGGGCCTCACAATCATGACAAAGACACAGTACTACAGATGCTGCTTATAAAAGCTAATGAAGAAAAAAAAGCCTAATTAATTCACTTAGCCTACAAAATGAAACTTTAGTGTAGATAATAGTAGACACTCAGGAATGTGGGCAGAATCAGAGCACAATCCCACCTTGGTTCTTGGAACAGCTGATAAAATAGCTGCTTAGTTTGAGGAATAGGGACTCACAATAGGATTCTGAATAGTCTTGACCACTGGTTCTTGTTGGTGCTGTTGTCTGTTTTTTTTTACAAAAAGTGGAGGGGTTTCCAATTGAGTTCATGAGATTTGGCCAATTGTATTTATCAAACATACCTGATTCCTAACCACATGCTAAATTAGAAAGAAGTTTTGCAACTGGTGGCACCTGGTGTGATGTAAACTAATAGGCTTTAAGATAAAATAATAGGGTTTGGATCAAAATAATAAAATTTGAGTCACTTTGTTCTGAAATGTACACAGCTGTTTTTCAGAAATACTGGATGGGGAAGGAGGAGCTGACTCCATTCAGCTAAATTTCTTTTCAATCTCAATATCACCATGATAGCAGCGAGATGAGATGTGGTTGGATGCTGGGTGAGTATTGAGGAAAATGTCAAGAGTGTTTCCTGATGGATGGCTGTAAGTGGCAAAAATAGAGTATGAAGTGAGGACAAATATTTATTTTTTTGCCCGAGAAAATGGAAGTTTGTGATTTCCATTAAAAGACATAGAAAGAACGTGTTTTATCCACAAAATGGATTCGAACTTACTCAAATACTTTGAAAACTTTAATGTGAAATAGCAACCACAAATGCATCCGTTGGTCTTGAAATCTTATGTTCCCAAAATGTCTCAAAAGTCCAGGTATAAAAATAGTGATAACAGGAACAGTATATTAACATGAAAAAATCAATGTTTTACCAAGAGTTCTATACTAAATTTTAGAACTAAAGACATAAAGATTTAATATCATTTTATAAAATATACAAATATCTAATTATTACACACTCATACACTAATGCAATGTTACTTGCTAGTTAAATCTCAGAAAAAGTGGGCAAAAAATAGAATTAAAGACAGTTAGTTAATTTAGGTTAATATCCTGAGTTTATCTTTTATTATCTAACTGTAGTAAGACCAATGTAATGTAAGCAGCCTGGTTGTGATCTAGTTGTAGTGTAAGCATCAATCTGTATGGGTTATTTATTGATTCTAGCAGTTACACAGACACATCTGGCGGGAGAGGACAGGACCAGGGCTAGGGGAGTTAGAATTCAGGGGAGACCACCAGCTCCCCAGGAATCTTCACATTCCCCTCCCCTCCCTCCCCTCCCCCCTGTCCCATCTCCCATCTCCCATCTCCCTTCTCCTTTCTTCTTTCTTCTTTCTTCTTTCTTCCTTTTTCCTTCTCCTCTCTCCCATCTCACCTCTCTCTCTTGTGCTTATATTTGCTTACTCTGGTGATGCCACTTTTTTATACTCTCCTCTTAGGCCCAGGTATGCCCACTCAATATGCACACAGCCACCAGGCCCAGACAAGTACACGATCATGGGAAGCATGCAATGCTACAAGTGCTGTTATTCAGGCTAATGGAGGAAAAGGCCTGACAAAATCACCCTACAACCAGTCACCTGAATACATTAGCTCATAGAACTTTGTACCTTTATTCAGTTGAAACATGGGATTATTATTTGTATGTTAAAAATCTTGAATATGCTAGCGTAAGTGAAGTTGGCATAATTGATATTAAGCAAAACTTAAATCATCATAAAAGGATAATAGGGAAGAGGATGTTATTTATGTTTTTATTTAAGGAATTGAAAATATGAGTAGAAAGCATAATAATTTAGAACAGCAGCAATAGCTACTTTTAAAAATAATTTAAAAGTGATTAAAATAAAAGACATGTTTTAAGAACATCACAAATATCTTCTATATTTCATCAAATATTAAGTTTTTCAATGAAAATCCACATTCTAACTTATGTGCTGCTATGAAATAATCTTTCCATGAACTGTTGAAACCTAATTTTCTATCATGTCACTAGAACATAATCAAATAACTATCTCTTCTTAACTCAGTATCTTCATCTCTAAAATAAAACATAAAGATGTTTTCTAGAACTTCTCCAGTTCATAATGAAAGGTTTTGTATGATTTGAGAAACTCTTTGCAAAGAATCCTCAATAGCTTTCCAAAGACCGTTAACTTTAACACCCCGTAATTAAACAGACAATGCTTCCTGGATGAATCAGGTTATATAATGTCTGAGTATCACTTACCTTTCCATTGCATCCATCACAGAGATTTCCCAAGTATTTGCTGTATCTGCTAGTGTGTGAGCCCAATATAATTATTATAACAAATGAGAGGAAATGGATCTCAGTTCATTTCACTGATACTGATTTACACAGTAACTTTCATATTTGGAACAATAAAAAATATTACAATTACTGGGAAGTCGAGTCAACAGGAGTTTGTAACACTATTATTTTTTTTTTCTTATGGGAAAGTGCATGAGGACAGTGTATGTTTCTTATATGCATGCACACTAAACATTTATATGTTCAGAATATTTACCATATAGGAGATTGAAGATGAAAGCATGCTCTGGCTAATGATAAAGATATGCATGTAAACTATGTTATTAATTTCAATAAATCTGAGGCAATACATAACTTGTTTTAAGGTATAGTTTAAATCTATAGGTACCATGTATCTAGTCTGGTATCAGAAGACATTTTAAATCTTTTTCACACCATAGGATAACCAATATTATCTATAAACAATTACTAATATTGTGTAGGAGGAATCTAACTAAAGGGAATATTGAAGTAAAGGGAAAATGTAGCTAATAGAATATAACTGTTGCCAGCCACATGGCTTGTTTCCTAAGAACTATGTCTCAGCTCAACAGGAAAAATTCACAAATAGATTTGTTGTTTTAATGCTTCATATCACTCTGTATTTGCCTCAATGAAAGTTTTGTAGTATTCAAAAAATTTATATTATTTAAGATCCCTTCATTTCTTCTCAGAGATCATAGATAAGTATTGAAGTCAATATTTAAACTGATTTTTGAAAGCTACAAGTCAAAATGAGATCCTGTACTACTAATTAGTTTTAATTATATGTGGTAAGTGAAAAGCACAAAGGCAGATATCTGCTTGCATTCTTAAAATGAAAACTCACTGAGTAGCATCAGTTTGGGTATTAAAATTATATGCAATTGTATTTCTTTTGAGTAGGTTTTCTATAAATGTTTAAGTATCAATCAATTAGCCTTGAGATAATAAAGGGAAGAAGACAAAATGCTTAAGAACACTGAAAATGCAGTTTGTGTTGTTAATCTAGTACAATGTCCTTAATCTCTGTAAGTACCAGCCAAATTTTATTATAAGATTGATTATATACTTCACAGTCTCCAGTAATTGTGTCACACATTGAAAAATATAATTTTTCAAATGAAATTATATTGAAAAGTATAATTTATTTTTTTAAATACAAAAATATAACCCTAAGAAAGTATTTAGCAGTGGCTGATGGAATATTTTCCTTTAGGATATCAGAGAAATTTTGTAAAAATCCAAGATTTATTAGTGTGTAAAGTTAGATAACTTATATTTAATTATATGAAATGAAAAGTTGAAGATTAATTGGACACATAATTTTATTTATTGAAATAATGTTGATTTTCAAGACTAAATATGTTAGGAATATAGGCTTACAGTACTACAAATGAATTGAATCACACATCCCCATCATCAAAATGCCAACAATACTCTGCCATGTTCCATTGAGTACCCTTTCCTCTTTGTTTTAACTTCCCTTCCTTCCACTTTTGTTAGTCTCGATTCTGGATTCAGTTTCTGTAGTTTATTTTTATGTATCCCTTTGCTTTATATTTTATCATCTAAACAACAGTGACATCATCTAATATTTGTCTTCTCCATCTAATATTTTCTTTGGTATTGTCCCCTCAAGTTCCATACATATTGTTGAAAATGGCAATATTTCATATATTTTTATGTACTTGAACAGTATTCCAACATGTGTGTGTATATATATGTGTGTGTGTGTGTATATATCTCACATCTTCCTAGCACACTCATTTGTGTTGAATTTATATAAATTTCAAAGTGTTACTAATTTAAGCGCTAGTGCAATGAACTAGTGAATGAACGAGTGTATACATATCTTTAGTGTTTTTGCAAATTTAATTAGATACTTAGGAGCTATATTTCTGAATTATATGGTAGATCTTTTTAATGTTTAGAGAAAATTCATAATATTTTTCTGTAGAGCTCAAAGCAGTATGTATTTTCAGAAACAGTGTATAAGGGTTACTTATTGTTCATACCCTCATAACACCTATTGTTTCTGGACTTTATCATATAAAATATTCTAACATCTGTGAGATGATACCTCATAGTTTTTTTTGGTTTGCATTTCTCTGATGATTAGTGATGATGAGCATTTTTTGTGTGCTGCTTGGTCAGTTGCATGTTTTACTTGGAAAAATATAAAGTCGTCATATATGAAAATAAGGGGAAAATAAATATGAATGAGTCAGAAGCATTTTGAGCTGTCTTTAAAACCAAATAATGTAACTATTATACATTACCAAACATGAAAACTTCAATTGTTGGCAAGATGTGGAAAAATTGGAATTCTTATAGAACATATTCTAAAATGTAATATAAATGTAATGTTATATAAAAGAATTCACCTGCTTTGAAAAAAATCTGAAATTATAAAATAGTTAGGAATAGGCTTATCATGTGATTCATCAATTCTGATCTTAATACATGTCCAAAATAATTGAAAGCAGATAAATATATGCATATGTGCAATGTGTATACACCACATAGTCCACTATTTCCATTGCACCATTTCATAAAAATCAAAAGATGGAAATAATGCTCATGTCCAATAATAATATAATGAGTTGCAACCTAGTTGAACCTCCCAATTGTCATATTAAAGAAGAGACTGACAGGAAAAAAAAGATATATAATTCCATTTTCATCAGAAATTCGTAATAGATGGAACCAAAGAGAGGGAAAGTAGACTGATAAACTTCAAAGAATGAGAAGTGATGTTGGCAAAATAGGGAAAACAATTTAATGGGCATGTGACATGTGATGTAAATCTTTTAGAGCTACAGAGAGATGTGGTTGTACAGCGTTGTGAATTTATTAAAATCCATTGAATTGTTCAGTTTAAAATAGTTCAGTTTAAAATTGTTCAGTTTAAAATAGTTACTCTTATTTGGGGACTTTAATCATAATAAAAGTTTTAGTGCATGGGGGATATCAGGAACAAGTCTTTAGTATAAGGCAGTGGGAGATATGCAGGTAATACAGGTAACACCAGCAGCAAAGGGAGCAGTTGCAGTCGCAGCAGAAACAACAGCAACATGTAGCACAGCAGCCCTCTGGACTCCAGCCTCAGCAGTGCTTCATGAGATTCTGTGTCCCTTCCCTGAGAAAAGCCCTATTAACTTTTATTTATTTATTATTTTATCTTTAGTTAGTTATTTTTGCTATTGACACACATATATAATAGTATTGTATTGTAATACATTATGAGTATACAATATATTTTATATATACATATTATATTTATAATATTTCACATCGTTGTTCTCCTGGGGATTCTCCCACCATCATTAAATAAGAGTTATAAAAGACACATTCTGATCATTCTTAGAGATATTTAATTAATTGCAATAAAAATAGTTATGAAAGAAAATTTAGTACATCTATCCATTTGACAGGTTGTTTAGACAAAATATATTAGACTAATTTGTTTAAATGATTTCATCAAAATGTTAATGTACACTGAATTTTGAAAATGGCAAAAGGAGGCTTCTTAAGGTCTCAATAAATCTGATAGATGATAGATTAGATAGATTAGATAGATAGATATGAGAGATATGATAGACAGATGCATGCACACATACATATTACATCAAAGCTACCAATTACAAATGAAGAGAAAATCAAAGCAAAAAATTCACATTCCCCCAGGATCAAAGAGAGCTCCAGTTAAAATACAATTAAGAGAAAAACATTAAGATGTACATATTTTGAGCCCCTATAATGAATTTACCTTTAATCCAGGCTTTATTTTTGAAAAAATATCAAATTTTGATTCATGGTAATAAGCTAAGTGGATAAATTATGAGAGTAAAAGAAAATATAAGTAAAAGTGAGAATTATTTGAAACAAGTTATGGATTAAATAGAAGGTACTGGCATGTTAGTATCAATGCTGTTAATGACCATCAATGAGTATTTATGGACTGTGATGTATCTCCACACTATTCAAGTGACTATACTGGGTAGAGTTATGTCTTTGATCAAAATTATATGCATATTTGTCTGCCTAAATATGTATAATGATAAAAGAAACCCATACAACATCAACAATTTAAAGAAAGGACAGAGGGGAAGTCTGAGATAATGAGAATTAAGAGCGAGACCAGAAGAAAAGTATTAACACAGTTCTAGTAATTACCATTCATACTAATGAATACTGATCTGACATATGAAGCAAACTATATTAATAGAAAGTTTTGCTGTTTGAAAATCAGTAGGGTATGGTGACTTGAATATTAGTGATAAGGTGGAGGAAAGGCTTGAATACTGTGAAATGAAAAGAAAAAAACATATATAATGAATAGTGGAGTCATTCATTTATGATATATGTAAAGAAGATTGACTAAGATATTGCTTATAGATTCAAGTAATTGTAGACACAAGGACATATTTATGTCAGACTTATTGTATATTGGTTGTTTTGTCTTGCTTTTTAATTAAGTTCACTTAAGCATTAGTACTGATTTAAGAGAATCTGATATTCTTCGGTAATAATGAGAAGAGACAATAGATGGAAATACTGATCAGGATCCCTAGCATGTAGGAGGATTACACTGAGATAGAGGGAAATGGTTCCATCAGAAAGTTTGATGTGAAAACCAACAAGCCAATGCCATTACTCTAAACTGTATGAACTTTAAAGTATCTGTTGGATTTGAATATACCAAGAGAATAAAATATGTATAAGATATTCATATTACATTATCTTCACTTCCACCTGGCAGAGTAGTCACTGAGTATACTTTTAAATTCATTCTCACTCTTAGCTATGACTCCTTCCCAAAATAATAAAATTGAGAGAAGTACTTTTTGATGCCCCAATCCAATAATTTTATACAGCTTTAAAGAGAGAAAAGAAAATCACATTAAAAGAAAAAGATGTTTTTAGCAGATATTTACTCTTCCATATTAGATAAATAGGCGATAAAATTTTAATTAAACTCTCCCTGTTCTCTTCAGATTAACAGTGTTAATATTAGCTTGCTTGTTGGGAAAGTCTTTCCTAGCTTTTCTGGGTTAATCTCAATCATTTTTATTAGTGGAATCTTTAATCTAGTCTTCATTATAAACAGATGGGGAGTGATTCCCAACTATTGGGTCAAAGATATCATCATGAGTTTTAAGATGCTTGATGAAATATTTCCATATGAGCCTATCAGAAAATTTAAAGAGTCAATAAAAAAGTAACTTTTCTCTTTTAATGTTTTTTATAAAATTATGATATTACAATATTATAGCATCTGGAAGAAGTGGATACATGTATCTGTATATTGGTGCAAATGTTATGGCTGTGAGTATATTTGCCAGTATTTCATATTGTCAAGACTACACATATATTTAATAAATCATATAAAAAGATTATCCCTCTAGAATTAAGTTTTTTTGTAAGTATTTGGCTGTTTAAATGCTTTTCTTATACTGCAAAAACTTTTTATCTCTTTATCTAATTTCCCTTTGAGGAAAATATCTAGTTTAGTGTCCATAAATGTTTCCTTAAATACTAAATTACAACTCATTATAGAATACACCTTGCAATGATCCCTTTTATAGTAAGTACTTTTACTGATACATTTTTCAAATGTTTATGAAATCTACTGAACACAATTATTTTATCAGTCTCCATGAGAATGATACATAGAAACCAGATGCTTTTCCCTCAGAAGAATGAGAAGTAAAAGATTCTGGATTTAACATGATATAAATAAAGTTGTGTTCAAATACTTTTCCTGTTTGTTCTCTTTTGCATTACATAAATTGAGGAAGTCATTCAATTTCTCTATGATTAATTTAAAAATTATTTGCTTTTAAATAAATGCAGAAAACCTGTTTTACTTATAGGGTGTTGAAAAATACAACTGAAGAGCACCTTGTTTAAAAACTCGCAAAGATGTGAGGAATGCCGGTCCTTGGTGATATGGGTGGAGTGGAAACATATCCAAATAGACATAATTGTATACCTGTGACTCATAATATTGCAAGCTAGAGTTACCTTAATTTAAAAAAGAGAAGATAATATCCCTGAGAAAATGTTTATATTTTCATTGATGTATATTGAAAAGCATCTATTACAGATATCTAATCAGGAAAAATTTTAGTTGTTTTTTCAAAAAATATATATGTATAATAATATACAGTTATAAAGATCTTTATAAATTGTGTCAGTTTTCTAAAAGACAAAAATATAAAATTCTACAAGCTAGTGAAATATCTACCCAACTTACTTGAAAAGTGGATTTGATTTTTAGTGATTGTCCAGGGCTTAAAATATATATTATTTCCATCCTATCCCACTATATTTAATCAAATTTTTCATTTTTTCCCTCCTCTGTCACCCTCTTTTTATAACCATGCTGTCTGTGCAATCTATGGCAAATGAGTTCTTCTTAGTGTGTTTCACTAGCCTCGTGCTTTATAGGATAACTGACATCAAAGTATCACTTTGAACAAAATGTAAATTAGTATGAAAAGAGCAGCATGTGGCATACTTTTGAGTTAAATATTTAAAATCAACCATCATATATTAAAATTGATATAGTTAGCACCATCATACTAATTACATCAAAAATGTCGCTTTATTTCTCTGAGATATGATGACCAAAATTCAGATCATGATTCTTGTGAAGAATACTTCCTGATATAACTTATGTATATATAAATACCCATTCACTTGACAGTGACTGTTTTATATATATAGAGAGAGAGATATATAGATATAGATATATATATATATACATATACATACTCATTGAACCATTCTTTTATAAAATTTTAAATTAAATAAATCTCTGGACTACACCAGAACAATTTACAAAACACAGAAAAGAGATAAGATACAACAGGGTAAGCTCTTAAAGTTGAAAAAAAACTATTTTTGCCAATGATTTTCCCAACAATGAGATTAAATAGCTATGTTCTTAGTCCATTGATCTTTATGACCTAAATTTGTATGGTAAATGAAATGAAAGAGCCAATTCTAATGTTGGTGAAGAATAATGTCTCCATAGATTACATATTGGTTTATCATCATTTTTATCAGCCAGCTATTATGCATGTGGAACTAACATCTCTTTAAAAAGATCCATGCTTTTATGATACAACAAACCATTTGCACTCATTACAAGCACAGTTTATAAACATTTATGTTTATAAATAGTGTACATCTAAGCAAAAGGATAACCAACCATGCAGGATTTCATCTGAACATTCTCAAGTACATTTTCATGCTTACAGCTAGTACCCAAATGGCTTCTAAATAAACATAATTCATTTTATGGTGCTTTGAAATTTGGAATTTTGTGTTTATGTATGTATGTCACTCACTTCAGATTTTAAATCAATGTATACATTATATATACCCTCCTGAATTCAATGAGAAATATATCAATTGGCTCATGCCATGCTGGGCAAATCCTTTGGTTTATTGTCCAGCATAGTGAAGAACTTTTACACACACAGCAGAGTGCTTGGACTTTTAGCCATTGCCCTGTGTTTTGACTGTTAAATGTTAATCTGTTTGCTGTTGATAGAGATTACAGTAGGGCAAGCCAGGGTGGTTACAGTTAGGTCCTGACACTCTGGCATGTAGCCTCATTGGGAGATTGCAGGCTTCTAAATCTGCCTGTCAGGAGATGGGACCAAAGGTAACAACTGCCAGTTAAATCAAATTGCTTAGAGTAAATTGGACAAATTTTGTTAGCCTCTTGCCTACCCTGGCCCAGAGCCACATCAGCAAGGGCAATGATGTTAAGTTTGGGATTGAACTTGTGGCTGAACAAAACTAATTCAGTAGATGCTTCCAGCAACTGCGTTAGGCTGATTAAAAGCAGCTCTGTGTTCTACTCAAATTGTTTTATATATTGATGATTTGTTGTCACCAAATGAGTTGTAGTTTCCTGGAGAACAGGGACAGAGATTCAAGCAGTGCTGCTTCATTCAGGGTGTTAAACAGAGTGCTGGGTACAGACAAGTGGTTAATATGTAGGGTTTGAACAGAATTGATTAAATTGATTCTTTAATTCAAGCAAGCCCTTCTTATGACTCAGACTTTCTCTTTAATTAGAAAACAAACTAAGTGATAAATTAAAGGTAGGTTTTCTTAATTTATAGTCATAGAGCAATCAGGCATGCTCCTTATCAGTTAAACTGCATTAATCCATAAAAATATAAGCTTTGACGGGAGATTCCACTCCATTAACAACATTAGTCCCTAGGGAGCTATCCTTATTATTGTAGTAAAATTCTTCTGACACAAAGATCAGGATTAAAATATGCTGTTCTTCTCCATTACTAATGGCAACGATGCTGTTTGAAAATTAAATGTTGGTTAGTTGGGACATACAGGAGACAACAGAGAACTCAAATGCATGGGGAGAGTCTTTGTAGTCAAAGAATTTTAACTTCACTTTCAGCTTTCATATTTAATCTTGTTATGAGAATAACCTTATTGTTTCTTTGACTCCTTTGGGTGTGTTGCCTGAAATAATTGTGTTAGAAGGCACAGTGAGTGCGCACAGTTTTCCCAAGTCTTCATCAGCAACCTAGAAAACAGGAATATTTACAGACTTGGAGGGACTTGTTAACTGGATGTCAAACTCCAGTGAGATTTTCTTCTGTTTTATTTGCCAACCTATACAGACATTTCCTTTGTTCTCTTCCTGGTTTTAGTATGATAACATATGCCAAATTCTTATGAGAAAAAAATCCAGTAGATAATTTTATACAAAATATTTCTATTTTTAAACTCAGACTCGATCATGTCATATGCAAGGGCAAATGCATTCATACAATCATGGACAAGAAGAATAGGCAAATTTTACCTTTACTTAAAGTTATAATCAGTCTGGCAAGTCTGTCTTATAAGGTGAGGTGATATAGGAGTTTAAGGTTGTTATGAGGTGATATAGGAGTTTAAGTTTGTTCAGGAAATTTATCTCTGTAGAAATCATCCCTATATGTACTGAGCACTTTCTGGTGTTTGAAGGGTAGACTGGACCAAGAATCCCTGCCAAGTAGAAGATCTGAATATTGTCAAATATGCAGAGTTCTGAAATGACATTCAAAGAATATTTGAATATAATGCAGGTGGGAACTCAGACTCAAACAATAATGTGAATGACAATTACAGGTCAGTCAGCATGAGGGTGTGAAATCCAAGCTCCTCTGAATAGATACAGTTTTCAGGATTTAATCAATATGAAAATAAAATGAATTAAACCTATTTCAAGATTTGGGAAACAAGAGTGGTGGAGGACATGTGAGCAAGGTAATCTTTTACCTTTACATTAAATGCTTTTACTGAGGATAGTTCACATACAACATTTGCACATTTAAGGCGTACAGCTATTGTTTAGTATAGTCATCAAAGCATGCAGTCATCTCTAATAGCACTCATTCTCTATTTTCTCCTAATCCTATCTACTACATGAGGCATCCACTGAACTACCTCTTTTTTTGATAGTTTTGCCAATTTTGTGGATTGTATACCAATGGAACTATAAAATATGTAGTCTTTTGTGTCTATTTCTTTCAATTACAGTGTTGTAGTATGCATCAATTTTTCTATTTCTTTTTATGACCAAGTTATATTCTATTACAATTTTGTTTATATCTATTTATCCATTGATGAAAATTTATGTTGTTACTACCTTTCAGCTATTATAAATAGTGCTGCAGGAACGTTCATGTGACACATTTGTGTGGAAGTATATTTTTATTTCTCCTGGATTTTATATCTGCAAGTAAAATTGCTGGATCTTACAATAATTTTATTTTAAATTTTTGACGATCAACCAAACTATTTTCAAAAGTATCTTTCATGGACCATTTTCATGGACCAATGTTTATTAAGAATGTGTTTTTATTTGCATTTCCCTTAAGAAAAATTGATTTAATTTAGTCAACATTTGAATTGTTAGACTTAAATGTTTCCATTTAAATTATGTCAATCAAATTATAGTACATTAAAGTCAATTCTGAAATAATTCTCTTTCTAATCTTTTAAAGATTAGGAGTTATTAGTAGTTAAAATACAGTGATGATTTATCTTTTGTGGAAGCTGAGTTTGCATATCTGTTTTGCCTAAAGCACTTGTGTGCATATTTGATGGAAGTAAATGATAAATATAAATCTTAAAAAAGCAAGAAATTTTGTGCACTCTATCTGTTAAATTTTCAAAGAAAATATTAAGAAATAAGTCTACAAAGTACAATAACCATTAACCAAAAAATTATTGTAACTAAATCGTTATATTTTCACTGTCTAAAATAATCTTATAGCATTTTTTCCTTAAAGTTAATGATTATAAATAATATTATGTTTTCAAACTTTTCCTTATATACATGATTTTTAAATTTTATAATAGACATAATTTCAAGATTTTTGTTAGCAAGATTATTTCCATAATTAGCAATTAATTAAACAACATTTATCCAATGATTCCAATCTTTAAAAGTAATTTATAATATCAAATTTGAACATTATTTTTTGTATTACATTTGCTTTTTGTTATTAAATATTCCTTAGTAGGTCCAGTATTTATTTTATAACATGTAAGATAGTATTTTATTATCAATTTCACATTAATGATAAATTTTCAATGAAGGAAATTGATATGGTCTTGGAATATTTTTGTAAATGTGCAAGACATAGAGGTCTGCTCTGGAATATTTTGTTATAAAATAGTAATACTCATGAGACTGTTCTTCATGTAATGCTTTTGCATCACAGTTGAAGATTCCCAAAACTGAAAGACCAGAATCTTTTATAATAGGCTACAAAAATGGAGGCAATGGAGCCATTTATTTTTGAGGGAGAGGCTATCTTTAGTGTTTCAAGTTTGTTCACGATATCAACAGTCTTTAAAAGATAGCTATATAAAAAGGGGGATTATTGCCTCTACTTCAAAGACACTCAAAAACTTCTGAAACTCATGGAGGATTTGCTTTGATATCCATCAGTAGGGTCTAATATTACACATGTAGGAGAAAGAATTATTTTGGAAATCAAAGAATGTATAGATGTGTGTCATTGAATTTCCACATAAGAAAATGAAAGGCAAAGGAAATTGCTCAGTGTTAATTTACCACAGGTGTAAGACCAATTACTAAGACTTCAATAGTGCCACTCTGTGTTATATGAATTCACTTCCCTATTCCTATGTATTTTTTGGTGACTAATTTGTATTTTTTATTCCAAGTTAGTATATCAGTATATTGGCATTAATTATATAATGATGAATAAGAGTTTGTGTTTACCTTACATACATTTCACACTCAGTGTACACATATTCACCAACCTGGATGCTCTTCAAACTACACACTATTGGTATGTTATGATGATACTCATGTGTATAATAATACATTTAATATATTATATTTAATATTAAATATAATGCATTTACTTTAATATTAACTGTATAATAATATAGCTATTATCATTAACTGTATTGTCATAGAGTTAATATTAACTATTCATCATTATTATAATGAATTATCAATAGATAAATTATTATCTATAAACATGATATAGTCATGGTTAATAATTTAATTATTAGCTGTATAGCAATGCCATCAATTATTAAGTGTATTATATAGTTGATATTAAATTAACTGCCTTTTTATTCTTCTTGCTAAGATGAGGTTAAAGAAACTCTAAAATTCCAATTCAAATTATGATCTGGTGTTTCTAGTGATCAGAACCTATGCAGAAACCATCTGGAATTCACCAGGAGCTGCTTTATTGGAACAAATGATGTTTCTAATTCCTCTAATCACTTGAAATTTTACAAGGGTTTTAAGAGTCCTATGTAAGAACCAGGTGTAGATAGATAGATAGGGACACAGAGGTTGAGAGAGGATATAGCTATACTTATAGAAAATGGTATAAAGTTCATGTATATTTTATAATATAGATTTCAGATATATCTGGAGAGAGAAGAGAGTGAGTGTAAATGACTGAGAGAGACCAAGTGAGAGAATCTTACTGGAGAGTCTTACTGTTTCACAAGGATCTTGGTTCATAAACATCAAAGAACCAAATTCTGTAAAGAACACAAACAGAAATAGATTCTTCCCCAGAACCTCCATAAATGAACAAACCTGTTAATAACTTTTTTTTAGCCCAGTAAAATTCATGACTTCTGATCAATGCCTATGAGTTAATAAAGCTCACTGCTATAAGTCACCAAGTTTATGGCACTTTTATTGTAGTAATAGATCCTACATAATTTGTTCACTCCCTCTATAGATTCACAGAATGACTTTTTCACCATTATGACAAGTGTGCTTTATCTCTGATCAATTATTTATTTTACATCAAAGAAAGGACATTTTAGGATCAGCTCATGAGATGAACTAGTTCTTCAAGTCCCATAACCTCAAATCTATTGAATTAACATCAAGGCTTAAGAGCTTATTTTAAAAGTCAGTTACAAGAAAGACGCATTATGAGCCTAGAATGACTAGTGGCAGAGTGCAAATACTGGGTTTGCCTTCTCCATATACTTGCAATCAAATAATATTTAAGCAAAGACAATGACCCCTGGATGAGGAGCAATGGTATGATCAAGAGCAATGACTTGTATAACATATGAAAGGGAGGGGCAACTGTTGTGTGGAGCCTTTCCACTATTGTTAACTCAGGCTCTTATGCTCACATCAGGAAATTTAAAACTCAGGGACTATACTGAAGAAGTGGGTGCCCAGAGTTCATTTGCAGGATGGCAGGGGGAGAGGGGATGTGGGTGGGGTGGGAAGAGGTGTAGAGAAGTAAAGGAGTAGAGATATTGATGTTGAGTTCGGGCAGGAACCTGGAACTCTGAAGCAAGAACAGAAGACACCTCAACTGCCAGGGAGGACCAGATGAGAACACCTGGATCTCCTTATAGAAGGGATGGCCATAGGGGGAAAAGATTAATTACGAAAACACCAACTTGATTTAGAATGCTGTTATGATAATATGTAAAGCATCAACTTAACTGCCAAATGTATTTCCTCATAACTTTAAATCCACTAATTCTTGTTCTAACTGTGTAATTTTAACTTTTTTCAACAGAGTATTGAAAAGATACTAGGAGTCCAGAATAAAAGAGAGGTCCTGTACTTGGCAAATATACCAGTGTTTTTAAAAAAAAAAAAAAAAAATATATATATATATATATATATATATATATTCTTCCTTAGCTTTATTTTGGTTTCAGATTTCAAATATCTCCAACTACACTAAAATGATGTGTGCTTTGTACACTTTCACTTACACTATATTCAATGTAATAAATGATTAAGGTTTGTTCAAGATGATTTTTGAGATTTCAAGGACAATATTTAGGTACATTGACAGTGTCCAGGATAAAATAGTTTTAGTTTTAATTTTCATTAGAGTTCATTTATACTTTTTATTTAATAAGATTCTCCTTTTTTATCTTACTAGAGATTCATAACAATATCATTTGGACAAGGACTTTGCTCTCTCTTTAGATTATATAAAAAAGATAAAGCAGTCTTAAAGACACCACATAAAAACTTGATTCAAATTATAACATTATAAACTATCAAAAAGTTAGAAAATGAATCATTGAAAATTCACAGTATTTAACTACTAGAAACTATGCATCCAGACTGAAGTAGAAACACAATATGTCAAAAATAAGAATGAATAGACTAATATATTTCATAGTTGATGAGATACTTATGTTTAAGTGTCACTCATAAGCATTCTCCATACACCCAAATACTGTAGAACAGAACTGAAGAGAGACACGATTCAAGTATGGTTATAGCAGTATTTATTCAGAGCCACACTTTCTTCCTCAATTTAATGTTTACAGGAAAAAATAATGAAAGAAAAGCACAAGAAACACTCGCATGTTTTAGGTTTCACAAAGATTAATTTTGCAAGTTTATATTTCACATTTTAATGAGATCTCCAAATTTGCCAACATTCACTCCTGATCTCTCCAAAAGACATTACTACTCTTCAATGAATAACCAATCTGAAATTCCCTAATTGTTATTAACCTGCTTCTGTTCTATGAAAAAATACATGTCTTACAGATATTCCTTGATCTTGGGTAATTCTATTGGGAAATTTGTGATTTATTTAGTTTTAAATAATTTATTTATATCTATATATGTATTACATCTTTGTATTCCCCAGGGTTCACCCACCACCTCCCCTCCTTAACCACTCCCCCTCATCCCACCAATTTATTTAAAATTATTTTAGCATATCCTTCCAACCACCACTGACTTCTCTCACATATCACACTACTAAATACTGAGTGGATTAACTGCAGAATGGTACTCAAAAGCATTATTACCTAACAGCCTCAAAAACAGAAATATTATAAGAAATATATATTTCTTATATATTATAATATATGTCTTATATTTTATAATATATTGCTTATAATATACTATATATAAGAAATATTTTCTTAGAACACCCATACTTAGCATTGACAAGTTTTATGTTTTCTAGCACAATCCAAATATTATTATGATCTAGTATAAACCAAATACGTTATTATTGTTATCATCACACAAATCAGTATGTGGCAAGGATTGCTAGCTTTTTATGAAATCCATGTCTTCTTGAGTTTAAGTAAGCATAAGTAACTATTTTTGTCCATAATTTATCCATCTCCTTGAAGAGTTGCAGTCTATGGAATGGGAGCAGAAGTCAGATCTACCACTGATTGAAATGGATCCTAAATCTTTCCTGTAGGTGTCAATTCATAGGAATGAATTCCAGGCAAACTTGGAAGCCATCAACTAAAGATAATCAGCCATCCTGTGGGCACACAAGATGTAGGTCCTCAGTTGGCACATGAGATCCAGTGTCCACTCCACTTGCAAAGAATATTGTTCTAACAATTTTTATGCATCACTAAACACAGAGACACTTACTCAGATATAAACATATTAAATTTCTATATTTTTGCACATCTTGTCGTACGTAAAAAATTATTAGCATGAATTCTAACTTCTATGGATATTTGCTTGGTCTAAATGGATCTTGTTTTTCATGCACATATCATATAATTTCATTTTTCAATTTCAGACCTGGATAATTTCATCATATTTCTGATCTTCTTGTTCAAACTGAACTGTCCTCTTCTTCAGAAAAAAAAAAAAAAATGTTTGTTTGCTTAAAGAAACATTGCCTTCCAGAAATAGTAGGATATCCCAGGCACATTATCTGTCCCAAAATTCAGGACTGACTATTCCCCAGAAGGCCCTGGGCTTTTTTAATGAGGAATAATTTGAAGAACTGAATTATGGGCACAGGGGAAAGTAGACAAAGAGAAAAACATAGGCTTATAGCAGTCCATTAACACATTTGATATTGAGAGAACATGTTATCATAAGGTAAAATTTACTCCAATTCCAATTTCTTCGAATCAACCACAGGTATTTCATGAGTATTACTTAGGAAATAGCTATGCATTCCAGAACCAGAGATAATTCTTCAAGTTGTCAATGATTTCTTATTAATTTGTCTTAGTTTCATTAAGAATTTCCCTCTAAGGCGGGCACAGTGGCTCGTGCCTGTAGACTCCAGCCTCGGGGCTAGGGATCAAGGTTCAAGTCCCGCCTGGGGTCTTTAGCGAGACCTGGTTCCAAAAGAACAGCTGGGCATGGTGGCATGCGCCTGTAATCCCGGCTGCCTGGAAAGCTGAGGCCGGGGATTGCTTGAGTCTGTGATATCCCGGAAACTAGAGCCTGCGGTTCCACGTGCAAGTGT
>PVHY01000237.1:215166-278410 GCA_004024945.1 Uropsilus gracilis
AAAGAAAGAAAGAAAGAAAGAAAGAAAGAAAGAAAGAAAGAAAGAAAGAAAGAAAGAAAGAAAGAAAGAAAGAAAGAAAGAAAGAAAGAAAGAAAGAAAGAAAGAAAGAAAGAAAGAAAGAAAGAAAGAAAGAAAGAAAGATTGCAATTGATCACATTCCTAATTCAATGCTTTCTCTTACTTGTGTTACTTCTGTAGTTGTCCAATTCAGAAAAGCACTCCACCTTTGTATCCACAGATTAAATATGTGCTTTATTGATTGTAATGTATATAGCACATGTCCTTTCCGTGTCACTGAGACTCAGAGTGTTATATTTTCACCAACAATCCTGTCATCTTTGTCTGGGTCATTGGATTTCATTCCCATCACTCTTGTAGTTGATTATTGCTATAATCTAAATTCTGCTGATGGAATATGAAGAAATTTGTGTGCATTTTTTTTTATGACACAGGTCTGAGTCTTTCATGTAGTCTTTGCATCATCATGGGTTGTCTACTAATCAAAACAAAGCTCCAAATATAATATCGACTTAAGATGAAAGAATTCATTGTCCTTGGATCCAGATGTAGAAGGAAACAAATTTACAACAAATGTACCTGCTTAGATCCATCATACATGACAAAATATTTGAACATTTTACAATTTTGGACATATTTTACATCATCTTTCTGAATATACAGAATTCTAATGCAATGAATTCCTTACTTTCTTCTTTATGCCTCCATTTTTATTAAATGCAAATTATCCTTCTACTTTTTTTATAACTTTTATCATTTTTACATCTCTTTCTCTGTCTCTCTGTTGCTCTCTCTCTCTCTCTCTCTCTCTCTCTCTCTCTCTCTCTCTCTCTCTCTCCACACACACACTCTCCCTCATTTTCCTAGCTGTCATTCTCACTTCTCATTTCTCTTTCATACGACATGCCACTTGCCATCACATTCAACATAATATCACCACCATGGTTTTGAATAACATGAAAAAGTAATGAGTATCTTTTACAATCATAAAAACATTATTCCACATGCAAGAAGCAATCCAGAATACTATCATTTCAAATGTTTTGTTAACATGACCACAGTGTCAATTCCATAAATAAGAAAAAAGGGTACAAAATGTGTATCCCAATGGAGAAATTTCATTTGGAATATATCAAAGTGCCTAATACATATCTATAACATGATGACCCATAGTTTTAAACATTTCAACTCTAGAATATGTGTTAAATTATTTTTCAAAAATCCAATTACATATTAATATCACTACTCATGCCATTATAATATTGTCCGTGATTATTAAAAAATAATCAGTATAACTAAATCTAAAAGTAAATTATTTTATATTATAGGTTTTGAGTGCAAATGTTCAAATTTCTTTCATATGATGTATTTATGTTTATTTTTTACAATTTTGCACTCCATGGTGACTGCACTCCAAGTCAACATAGAGAAGGCTCTAGCAATGAAAATTCAGTCCCTTCCACTAGGGGTCGTTTTATTCTTTTTTTGTGGAAATTCACAGTAAATCAATAACCATATATTAGTTTATTGATTGCCCTCAAATAAATATAGAAAAGCAACATTATTTTCAAAATGATTTTAATTTGTTTAGATTTAATTTACCATTTAAAAATATTTTGTCAAAAGAGTTATATCGTTAAAGTTATTTTGTCAAAGTTAAGGACATTCAATTTTATTCTTTGCCATGATCTGTCTTACAATTTCCTTTCAAGTCAAAAATTATTGGATCAGTAGAAATACAAAATTAATTTGGGAACAACGAATATATATATATATATATATATATAGATATAATAGATATAATAGATACTGTTTTTCTCTTCAAGTCAGTTCTTCAACACCTGTGACTTTAATCTCACATATTAATAAAGTTATGCCATATTAATAAGAGCACAGTTCTATTTATCTAAATAGGTGGAGTTTTTGTTCTTTATAAGTGATAAGCACTGGAAAATATTCCTCTGGCTTAGTATTTTGATTGGTAGATAATTTATTAGCTGTTGCTTGCTCTCCAGCAATTTTATGGTAGAAGTTACTTCCACCACATTACGTCATTCCATTCTTTCACTATTCTTACTTTTTTAATTATATATTTGTTGTTAAATCAGCCTCCTATTTGAAAATAGAGTTCTCTTGTAAATTCCCCATTACTTCTCTGATCTTTCAGTTGCATCCACAAGCATCCCTGGATACAGAATGAAGCTTCTCAGAACCCAACCTAATGGAAAGAAGAATCTGAAAAATGCCTCTACTGTTTCTGTTATAAGTGTGCAATATCAAGTTTTAATAGACAATTATCAATTCATGTTCAAACAAACATACATGTTGCTCAAAAACAGTGTTTTTAAGTCAACATGTTTCTGGCCTCTTGAACAGAGCATGTGAATCCTATATATTATATTTTATTCCTGACTCACCATAATTTCAAAAAACATGGATGATCCTATATTAATTAGGCTTCAATAAGACTCTTTAATTTCTTATTACTAAATTATATTTTGTGCACTGGGGAAACATAAGAAACACATGGCATCTCCTGAATTTATAATTATATTCGATTCCCCACTGTGCTAGTCTATGAAACAACATATTTCTCAAAACTTCCAAGAATGTCTGCAATTATTCAATCCATTTTTATAACAACATTGCAAACAATGTGAATTTCTTTTGTGAAATACCATTTGCCACTTTAAATTTAATTCATTCTATGCTATGTTTACATTGACTGGGCATTTAATTTTTCCTTAATCTAAATAACCTAATCTTGAAATTAATAATCCCTTACAAAGCTGGGCCTGGTGGCAAATGCCTGTTGTCCAAGTGCTGGGAAGCAAGAGGTTTGGGATTGCTTGGGTTTGTGGGTTGGACACTATCCTAGACAACATAGCGAGACCTGATCTCGAAAAAGCAGCCAGGAACTGTGGCAGCTGCCTGTAATCCCAGCTACCTGGGGGGCTGAGGCTGGGGATTGCTTGAGTCTGTGGTGCCCCAGGCAAATTGAGTCTGTGGTAGCTACAGTTTTTTTCTAGTACTATGAAATAAGAATGTTATTTTAACCACACATTGTTTAATATGTGTATACTATGTTTATTAAATCATGATCCATGCTTAGAAAATTTTCATATTATTTTCATATTATTCTTTCACTAGCAAATGAATTGAAATTTCTATTATCTAAGTAATAATACTAGCAAAGCTAAAGAGAACCTACACGCAAATCTTTTGCACATTTATAATCTAATTCTACATAATTCTGGAAGGTAGGTATTTATTTATGTATGTATATATACAGACATATATCTAATATATGTGCTATGTATAGTATATATAGCATATATATGATACATCTGTGTAGTATATAACATATATATATCTTATACATAATATTTATATATTATAGAACACTCTTACACTGCTAGTGGGAGTAGCAAACTGGTACAGCCACTATGGAGGACAGTCAAACAACTGAAAGTGGAAATACCATTCCACCCAGCAATCCCAGTACTAGGAATTGACCCAAAGGACACAAAATCACCAATTAAAAAGACATCTGTATGTGCATGTTTATTGCAGCACTGTTTACAATTGCTGAGATATGGGAACAACACAAATGTCCCCAAACTGATGAATGGCTGGAAAACATGTGGGATATGTACACAATGAAATTTATACCAATCCAATAAGACAAACATATCATTTGCAGCAACATGGATGGAGCTAGAAGGAATCATGTTAGCGGAAATAAGAAAAAGAGAAACATGGGATGGTCTCTCTTATTTGAGGGTCATAGAAAAAACAAACAAATGCTTAAGAGAAATTAAAAACTATCAACAAAACTAAAGCATAGAACAAGAGGGGGGAAGGAGGAAGATGGGATGGGTAGTGCACAAAAGACTTAAGATGGTGTATGGGTGATAAAGTGGGAGGGCATTAGATGGGAGAGCATCAGGGTAGAAAATGATGCAATTATATATGTATATAGATATATAAGTGCAAACAATAAAAAGTAAAAACAATATATAATAATATAATATATAATATATAACATTAGATATATATCTAATATATATTAACATCTATATAGCTATAACTGATATATGTATTATACATATATGAATGGCATATATATATATATATATATATATATATATATTAGATCTAGCTATCTATCATCTATTAAGGACACCAACGCTCGCTCCAAAAGTCAAAATATAAAATGCATCAATGCAACAATATGGAAGAAGTTTGAGGGAATTATGTGTTGTATAGCAAGTCAGAATGACAAAGACACTTACATGAAATTTACATGGTAGATTATTTGGCCAATTAAAATGCTTACAAAACTAGTAGACATTATTAATACTGTGAGGATACTTGGGTACTTGGGGAAGGATGGAAAAATAGACAAGGCAATCTTGGGGATAGTGATGAGGAAAAATCATACAAAATTTTAAAGAAAATAAATCAAGGAATAAGAGGTGTTAGAATATGAGCTAGATAATAAAAGACCATATTTGATAGAGGTCAGAGATTATAGATCAAGAGCACAGACGGCTTATTCTTTTCTGGGACAGAGAGTGACAGAATAAGAAAACTTTGAACATATAATGTGGTTAGTCAACAGGTAGCTGGAAGAAGCAGTGAAATGTCAATTAATGACAACAATCAGATTTGGCTTATGAAAGAAACTATTTGGACAACTTTGGTGCTGTATAGGTGAGTAGAAATGAAAATTTCTTGGACTCTAGAACAACTGGCAGATGAGTTAAACATCATCTGACAACTCTTTCACTGTGACTCATCTTAGTAAGAAATATGCATGTGTCCTTCCAAAAAATATCTTTATTATCTTTATTTTTTGAGTGTGATAGTCTATATTTTAAAAATAGCTGATGCATTTAATTTGTAAATTATACAAACCTTTATATCAATCACGTATAGGAGAACAGATAGAAGCATTGATTACAGAAAATTTATCTAAATCATATATAAATGCAAACATCCTACTGTACTTAAATAGATTCCTGAAGGACTAAGTTTTAAAATTCCTTCTTAAAACATCAATATTATTTTTTTCTTTGAGCAGATGTTTTAGTTAACATTATTAATGAACGATCAACATTATAGTGATATTTATATATAGTTATTGCTTTCATATTTTGCTATATATTTTATATTGAATTAACATTTCCCATTTCTTAGTGCTAGCTATATCTTTCAAAATATATTGATATTCCTTTCAACAAAATTGAAGAAAAGTAAATAAAATTATCCCCAAAGAATTTTACTTACTCCATGTTATAAATCAAATGCCAATCAAAACATCATATTGGGAAATACTCTGGTAGCTATTTGAGTTTTTATTAAACATATACATTTTAAAAGATTTGTACTTTCTTTTAAAAAAGACCACATTCATTTAAAACCAAGTTTTCACTATGGATAATGGAATAAAGAAGTTGATGTCATGGGCTGTCTAGTTGAGAGTGGTGATTGAGTTCTAGAATCAGATTTGAAACACTTATTTCTGAAGTCAATGCTCTAAGGAAATGTCATTTTCATCCAAGAAAGATTATAGTATCATTGAAATGTAAAATTTATAAAGAGGAATTGTTTTAAAAAATGTTCTAAAAATATACTTAAAGTAAGCACATAAAAATTACATACTTAGATGGAACGAGTGAGAATTTTAATGTATTACAAGAAACAGAAAAGAATCTGAAAATTGTGAGGTGAGCTTTTGGATTGGTAGAGAAGGAATTCACAGAGAATCCCCTTCATCTGAGATCAGTGAAAACTGAGATTGGAGTGAAGGAAGATAAAGGAACAAAAAAAGAACGAGTGCAGAAGCTGGAAGAATGTCAGCTGACCTAACACAGGTATGTAGATCGGCTCTCTGCACAGATGTTACTTGAGGGTAATATTTAGCTCTGCAAAAATTTTAGTGAAAAAAAAATCTCTAACACAATCCTCCCTCTTTCCCTTCCCCTCACCCCTCCCTTCCCCTCCCCCCCACCTCTCTGGAATACTTCCCATAGAGAACCAGGGATGTATTTCCTAATACGGACATAGTAAATGTACAAATATGAAATTGCAAATAAGGATCACAGTTTGAGTCCCGCTTGGGACAACATAGCTAGACCTAGTCCCAAAAAAAAAGCTGGGCAAGGTAGCGCATGCTTGTAATCCTAGCTACCTGTAAAATAGGCTGGGGATTGCTTGAGTCTGTGGTAACATGGGCAACAGGAGCCTGCGGTTCCAAGGGCAAAAATTGTTAGACTAGTTAAAAAAAAAAAAAGAAAAAGAAATAGTCTAAAAAGAAAAAAGAAAAAAAAAGTTAATGATCTATGTCTTTTAATGAAATCTTTCAAGATATCTTATTCCCTCCCTTTGTGATGCAGTATATTCTACCTTGTGGACAAACATAAAGTATACATAAAGAAATAAGTGAAAACATTAAGAAATTAGATCATATGTAAGAGTTTTCTTATAAAGTTGTCAATTTAATAAAATTCCCTTTTATTGATAATCAATCAAACTCAGAATGGTGATTTGGGCCATTGTATCCTATTTACATAGAATTAGCATTATAAATATTACAACAATTATGAATCTTCTGAGTACAGAATACACATGTATATGTGCATTGATTATCTACCTATCTGCCTATCTATCTCTCCATCTAGCTATCATTATTTAACCTCTATCTATTAGAAAGAAATGAGTTTAGAATGAGTAGGGTTTGTGTCACATTCTCCCCTTTTCCCCTACTCATTTCTTATCTGCTATCTTGGTGACTTATTAACTGGATTTTAATTATATTTCACCCCCTGGAAAGAATATTCATAACTTTGATTTGGTTCACAGAAGGAATTCCTAATTAAACATTATTTATCAGTATCACAAAAATATGCTATTTTGTCTGTTCACACAGATGAAATAATGATGAGATAATATGGTCATGTATTCAAATCATGTAAGAGAACAGATTAGTGAAATTATTTGTAAAATTAAAATGAGTTACTCTTTCAAGTTCAAATAACTTATCTCAATATTTTATTAACTAAAACTCAGGGTGTTGGTGGTGGGGCGGGGGGGAGAGGTGAAGAAGTAAACTTTCTAAGGGTAGAATGATTCCAGACTCTCTAGAGGTTAGTCTTGGAACTGTTTGAAGTAGAAACAGAAAGGTCAGTATTATTCAGCTGTTTGCAGAAAGAAATGTAACAGTCCTGTGTACAATCTTCAGTGCCAGTTTTGAAAGAGGTAATTTCCATCAGGTCTGGCTTTTACTAGGCTTCTCTCTATTCTCAAATCAGATTGACTCTCCCTTAGAAAGCAAAGCTTTTTAACCTTGCAGATCTCATCCTGGAGTTAAAGATCAACCACTACCAATAAAAGAGGATTCTCAGGAGTACTTCCCCATAGAGATGCAGGCAGCTTCAAGAGTAGTACTTCAAACAAGTAATTTACTTTTATAAACAGAATAAATAAAACAGAAATAGGAAGTTCACAGACTTAGAGCAATTCACATTTTTACAGCACTCTGGATATTTTATTTTATTTTATTTTATGCAGGAGGTCTGCAAGCTGTTATAGTTGCTTAACTATGGGAGGTCTCCAAGCTGTTCAAATATAATTCAGATAAGTCAAGTGCTAATCCCCATTGGGGACTTTATTTAAGATAGAGCCTCAAAGTGGGACTTTGCTAACTGAATAATTATAAATTGGAAATTGTTTATGGGATATCTTCTTAAAAATAACAGATGAATTAATACAAACTTTAAACATCTAGCTATAGAAATCTGATGTCTTAGAATGGGAGGAAAGAGCAAAATGGGGAGGAAACACTTGATTATATTGAAGGTCCTTTGCCTTGAGTACATTGTGGTAACAGACATGTGAATGGTGTCACCCTGTATCTCTCTGTTTCTGCAGTGTGAGAAACCGATGTTACCTCCATTTAAAAAGATGTAGAATATAGTAATTTCTTAATAAGTTTCATAACTTAATATGATCCAAAAACTGCATTCTTTGTAAATTTGTACAATAGTCTGAATTGCCTTTCAGCTATTTATTGACTTCTACGATTGCCTAGTATACTAACATTATTTAAAACTTCAGGTGAGGTAGTATATCACATTGTGTCTCCTAATTTGAAGGATATTTTTTAATAGTTCTCTCACTGAAAGTTGTAATGTTTTTGGAAACACTGTTTTCTGTCATATTAAATCATAATTCATACAATACTTCCTTCCTTTCTAAAGAAACAGGCAATGAAAAATAAATAATTATCCCTGCTCTGATGTAGTACTGCTTGTAGAGCTCTGACTAGAATTGGGATCCAATGTGAATACTCTCATGATTCTTTCACTTTAAGGAATATTGCAGTTCCTTACAGTGCTTTCTAGACTAGGATATATAACTAAAATTTTCAATGGACATTAAATTGTCCTAACAGAAATGACCTTTTATCTCCTATTTTTAATCCAGAGACACATATCATAGGCAGAGAAGCAAACCCCTGATCCAGTTTGTGTACAACACCAACAAACCGCCCCTCTACCCAAAAGGCAAGGAGAGCCACAAGGAAAAGGATGTGACTACAGAATACTGCTAAACAGGGGAGAAGAGTGGAAGGAACCTCTACCACAAATGATTGGGAGTTGAAGCTCAACCCCAGATACCAGAACCACAAGGATTGGAAACAGCAACAAGGAACAAATGCTGAAATGGAGGAGAAAGTCAACATGAACAAGGTGGCATTAATCTCTGCAATCACACAGGTCTGGAGAAAAGGAGACCCACCTCCATCGCAGGAAGCTTCACAGCAAAGGAGACAAGATAGAAGCACAATGCACTGAACCCCCACCTGTCCATGAGGTTTCACACATGAGCCAACTAACTACTAGTATAAAGTCACCCTTGGAAATAGAAGCAGCACAAGTCATGAAGTTCCAGTAGCACAGTCCTTCACCCAGGAAAAAGACACTGCACCAGTAAAGAGAAGAGATCAACAGTCCCAAAATTGACCAATGAAAGGGATATGGGAGCCACTGGAAGGGGTGTGAGGGGGAAGGGGAAAATGATGAGGTCATAACTATACATATATGATTGAATCTGTATGAAGAAAATAAAATCAAGTAAAAATTTTTAAAAATGCCTAATTATGCTGTTATACCACTGTAGCCACATTATTTTAAACATACAGATTCAAAGTGGAAAAGCCATAGCTATTTCCATAACCAAGCATTTTTATAACAACTAATAAATAAACCATCCTGATAAGTTGACAGAATTTTGTGGGATTATTCTAAATAATCAAATTCTTTGTCATCAAGGAGACATTTTTAAATGATTAAATATCAGTTTGTCTATTTCCTTTATTCAACACAAATTACTAAAATATCTGCTACTTAATGTGTGACAGATCCTGTCCACACAAAGCTTTCATGTGATTATTAAGTAATTAATTAATTAATTTACCTGCTTTTTTACTAATAGTACAACATAGAACCAACATTTTAAAAATCTGCTCCAAATGGATGTATTAATATCAAATTATATCAAATGAAATTAATACTCTTTACCCTTAGCAATACATTTCCTTCTGTAAGAATTTCCATTGCAAAGAGCAGACCAACAGAGTTTTGCATTTTCACTATGCAATTCAATGAGAACAAAAAGGTACATTTTTAGACTGAAAATAAAGTGTCATAGAAGTCACCAATTGGTTGGCCTAAAAGAATTAACTTGCACATTGAATTAGCATATAAGATATAGGTCTATCAAATGCCAACATATGGAGGAGTTTGAAGACCTTAAAAAAAAAAAAAAAAATGGTGATAGATATGGTCCAGATGGCAAATCTCAGTGTCGAACACTAGTTCATATTTAAACTGACTTTAACAAACTTCTTTGAGGAAAGATTTAGATTCATTATTTGTGACCTAACATATGATTAAAACTTTATCATAATTTGATAAGCCCTTAATTACCTCTGCAGAAACATTAACTGAAATATCACCACACCTGGGTTGTTATTCTTTCTTAACATCAAAAATACAACTAATGACATTTAAACCTTTCAACTCACAAGAAGTTTGTATTGACATACCTATAATTTTATGATGAATCTAGATACAGAATACAATTTCCTGATGCTTAATAAATCACTTTTTTTTTGCTTGTTTAAAATGATATTTTACAAAGACACTGATGCCAGGTGCTGAAAGCAGGTGCGATGCATCCAAAGAGATAAATAGATACAAAATTCTCACCCTCAATGAGAATTTTTTTAATTGTAGATATCTTCATTTCACTGGAAAACAAATAATTCAAAATTAAAGTACTTTTAATATATTATGTGCTTCTAAATACTATGCAATGCATCAAATTCATTTTATTTTCATATGTATCACTCACTAAATATATTAGTATATTTTGACATAACTTCAATAATATAGAATTCATTGCACTTTGTGTATTCAGAATACATTCTGCTTTTATAAAAATGTAATAACATATGCAAGCTCTGCCAATAAAATTAAGCTAGACATCAAACTATATCCCCCTTAATCTAATATAAAATTAAGGTCAACACACAATCTGCATAATTTTGATGAGAAACTGATTTCTAATTTTACCTAGATAAGTTCACATGTCATAATCTGAAAACTTAGTGAAGACATATTCTTGCAAAAAGTCAGCACCTTTAAAACTGTTTTAAATTGCTTCTGATTATTTAAAAAAGTTATTTTCTATTGTAGCTGTGTTGTGATAAAGACCTTAATAATTTAATATCCTTCAGAACTACAAATATGTACATAGCAGCCATGCAATCTAATTTCCAGCAAGTATGGTGTGATAGGGTTAATGTTTTACTTTAAGTTTGCTAAAAATACCATTTATTCTATCTTGGAAGTTCAATATGATGAAATGAATTAAACTAAAGCACAAATTGCGTGCAAAATTTTCTTTCTTTTTTTTTTTTTTTTTAAATGACAGCACATACACTTTTCATGAATCTATTTTAATTTGGAACAATTTAATTTTTTTTTTAATTTTCAATGTGTATTTAACCTTTTGCCTATTGTATGTCACATGTAATGGTTGCCCTGTACAAAACTAACAGTTTTCTTAACAATATTGTTTAATGAGTTTGATCCCAGTTGCCCTGAAGCCAACATTTTTGGTTTCTTTATTCATCAACATCTATTCATCTTAGCTGAGAGAAGTGTACAGGCTGAAGTATAAGAATAACAGTAAGAATGTTATCTATAACATATCTTTATGAAATGGAAGCGTAAATCCAAATACTTTATGCTTTGAAAGCATTAATCATCAGGGGAGGAAATTATTAAAAATGCAACCACAAATATTTAGGCTTGCAGTTAAGGATTTTCCTAAGTTAAACATTGCTATTCTGCAATTATTGAGAACTTTTTTCACAAGGAAAGGTTTTACAAATAAATTTATTTTCCAAAACAGTATAGCAAAACCTAAAAATGTTCATATCAGCAGATGCCATCCTGATAGTCAATGTCACATTATATATAACTTACCATTGTTGTTTTTAATGCCAATTATGAACAATCTTTTTTTACCACCCCGATGGAGTAGACTTCACAATGAAAAAATTAGAAAATTCTCAGTGTTGATTATTATTAATCTTTATTTTCTCATGTGTCAAAATTTTTATTCCTGACAAAATTTTTGTTCCTGAGTTAAAGTGTATGGTAATATTCTACTCTAAATACTATGAAATATTATAAGGATGTAATTTACTTTGCTGTTTTACATCATACTTTCATATGCATATCCTCTGCCTAGACAAAGTGAATCAAATTACCAAACAATTATCTGATTTATTTATTCATTCAGAACAGAAAGGGAAGCTACATGATTCCCATAAAACAACTTGGAATTTCAATTAGCAGGATGGTTTTGTTTATCCAAAATGATTGCTTTTTTTGTCTGTTTTTGAGGTGTTAGTTCTATTTTTTCCTGTATTTTTCACCAGCAAGTATTTTTGGCATTATATATATATATATATTTTATATATATATATATATATGTGTGTGTGTGTATATATATGTGTGTGTATATATATGTGTGTATATATATATGTGTGTGTATATATATATGTTTAATCTTAGTTAATATTTTGATAACAAAATATATTTACCTCTTCGTACTTATCATAGTATTGATTGTTCAAGGAGCTGATAATACGAATCTCTCATGCACAGAGATGAAATGAATATGAAAGCTACTGCATTAGAAATATTTTTCCTGATTAGAATACATCTGATTGTTGCTCTAGTATTTTGTGATTTTAATAATTTTATAAAAATTACAAGTAAACATATACTGAGAGGGAAACAAAAAGCACACCATGGTTGTCCTTAAATATTTGTGGTGGATAATAAATTGTTATGTACATTTTGATCAGACTATTTGATTATGAAATTATACTTGCTGATGTTTTTTTCCTTGAATAAAGCAAAAACCTAAAATGATTTACAAAATCATATATAGTGAAATGTATTGGAGGGATCAAAGTTGATATATTAGAATAAAATAAAATAATTAAAAAAGTACATGAAACAGGAGATTCATGTTATTAGTGATGAAAATACAGATTTTATATCTGAAAGATAAGTTGAATATAAGCTTATTATTGGAACAAGATGTACTACCTAAAATGTTATGTTATGATATTGTAATAATGCATATTAATAAATCAATACCTAGTCTTAAAGAAACAGAATGTCTTTCTTATAGTGAATGAACTCATTCCTTTTATTGAAATATTTCTTAATATTCTGAGAAAAACTTCTTCTATGAATCTTACCTATATGTGTATAAATAGTACCAAAAGAGATGTAGATTCTTAGTTTTATGGATGATTTAGTGACACTATCAGAAATAGAACTATTGTGAAAAGAAATTATATTTTAAATGATTCAGATTTGAGAAAAATTTAAGAATGATGGAAAAAAAATCCTGCAGTAAAAATTGATCACTTTGGAAATGGGTACAATACCTACTCCTCAGTTATATAAGTGTATAACTTGTATACTTATATTACAATGTATGCAGGAAATACAAATACATATAAATATAATGTATAGTATAACTCATAAAAATATATACATAGTTGTTTATAAATTTTACTAGGACCTGATGGAAATGTGGCAATAGGTTATTTTCTGCTGAATATTATTTATTCATGATATCATTCAAACTATTTATAAATAGAAAAAAAAAGAATAGCAGCAATTTTAATGTCAGGCAATTTTGTTGTCACGTAAGGTTGGCAGGATCAAGTGTATTTTATCAACCAAAGAAAGTATCATCTCTAGAGAAAAGCTTTAACTTCCAGTTATGTGTTTGTTTTTCAATATAATAGATAAAAATAAAGAAAAATAAAACATTCCCTGTCTTCATTAAGATATTTTCTATAATTTTTTTAAATCCAAATTATATCATTTAAAATATTATAATAAAACTTAACATATTCTTACCATATTATCCAGCAAGCATTACTTACCTAAAGTGTTTGAAAACTTACATCCACACAAAAAGCAGCATAATTCTTCATAGTAGCTTTATTCACAAGATCATCAGGAACTGCATTTCATCTAAATAATGCAATATACTTTAGTACTAAAAGGACAAAGAACTATCAAGTCATGAAGAAGCAAGGGGAATCTTAAATGTGGATTTTTACCTGATAGAATTCAATCTTATAAGGTTACATATTGTATGATTTCAATTCTCTGACTTGGAAATGTCAGAACCATGGAGCTCAGATGTTGTCAGAGATTAAGAGGGAAGGAGGGTGAATAAATGGAACATAAAAGATTTTTAGGGCAGTGAAAACCTGTGCATGTTACTACAAGGGTCAACACATGTCATTCCATATTTGTTCCACCCTATGGAAAATAAAATACCAAAAGTCTGCCCTGAAGTAAAGCATGGACTTTGGATGAAGATGATATGCAGGTTCATCAGTTGTCACACATGTATCACTCAGATGGATGTTTAGGGGGGAGACTCTGCTTGCTTGAGAGTAGGGAATATATGGGCAATAGCTGCTCAATATCACTGTGTACTTAAAATTACTGTAAAGGCAAAGTATTAAAAATCAAGCAAAATTTGGTTACATATTAAATGTATACCATATATTTTTTAAATTGCTGCAACCAATAAACTTATACTACAATATAATGCCCCATTATTATATTAACTGCAAAAAAAATATGGTAAAAGATTTCAAAATTAATTTATATATTTTATTTTAATATGAATAGAAACTTCATAATCCAAAATAGATTGGGCTATCATTGATATTCAGTATTACATTTATTAAAGTATCTCATTAGCAAAGAGATGCCAGACACTATGTGCATCTTAATTATAAACATGATTTCATATATGGTAAATCATTATTTTAAGACTACCATGAGGCTGATTATTATACCATGATTTTGATAGGGAATAATGATTCTTTGATTATAGTATGGCAAACATAAATAATTGTGATTAATAAATGGCTTGAAAATATCAGAAAGATAAAAATAAAATTTTAACTATAGAATGAACTTTACCTCATAACTCATGTTACGTTACATAAATTCTATTTAGGAAAGTAGCAGAGGTAAATCGGACAATATAGAATCTATAATTACCTGTATTTTAACTGTCATTTCTTTTCTGAGATTTTTATTTTCACTTTTTTGCATAATCATTTTTTTTTTTTTTTTTTTTTTTTTTTTTTTTTTTTTTTTTTTTTTTTTTTTTTTTTTTTTTTTTTTTTTTTTTTTTTTTTTTTTCTTTTTGCTTTGTATTGTATATGTATTTGAGCATGAGTTTTTACAAGTGTTTTGTTGTCTTAGAAGAGGTCTGGGTAGAGATTAAAGAAACTTGCAAATCTTCAACTCGCTATGTTAATGATAGCAATTAGTGCAGTTGCTCTTGCCCTTGGCTTCTTCACCTGTAAAACAAGGGGAGTTGTACATTTTTTTGAAGTTCTTTTTGCCTTGCAGTTCTGAAACTTCTATGGATTTGTATTTACATAGTAGATGGTCATTGGATTCCCTTGAGGGAAACATTGTTCTCTCTCAAGTTAAAAAACTTCTTTTAGTTCCTTTGATCACTTTCTCTTAAAAATCTTAAATGTTGTCACCACTTCTTACAATTTGATTTAAGTTTTCACAATGTATTTCTCTTCTCCTTCTCTATCCTCATCTTCTTAATTTTTCCCCTATTATAACTTTTTCTTATGTGTCTTACAATCTTCACAACATGCATCTATTGTTACTTAAACCCAACACCAGAAAGAATATCTATCATACTGTGATTGACTAATGTCTTGAAAATGATATATGTAAATCTTACTGTAACAATCATCGTGAATGAGTGATATTATTTACACTTCAAAAAATAATAAAGACTAGATAGTGGTTCAGTCTTACCTAGGAACAGATATTAAGTTAGAAGAAATGATCAAAACATTAATCTGCCTAATTCAAAATTCTTTTTCTTTTTATTGTGTCATTCTGAAGTTAAGAGTAAATTGAAGGTAGTAGTTTCAAAGCACTTGCTGAATAAAGGATTGTGAGTATAGTCACCTTGTTTTAATTTTTGGAGTCATGGGATAATTGTAAATGTTTCTTTTATGGCAACGGAGAAAAGAAACTGGAGTTATAATGGTGATTTTGATTTTCTTAATTTTTGATATTTAGACTATTAACTTTTACACAAAACCTTGATATACGGAAGTTTAGGTATATTGAAGAATATGTTGACTTCTTTTGTTTCTTAAACCTTTATGTCAAAAAAAAATCTATTTAAGAAAGGAAGGTTAAAAAGGAAAGACTTAACTAACGAAAACTGTCACAACAATTTGTCAGTGAAATACTGTTTTGAGTTTGTGGGATGTAACAGGCAGCATTACTTGGATTATTTAATGAGCTAAATTTTTGAACTGGGTGGCTGTTTTCACATGTATTATATGACATGATAGACAAGATATTAAATCTATATTCTTAAGTCCATGCTTTTATACCACCTTTGAAATAACCAATAGAAAAACCTTTCATATACCCAACTAAATATCAAATCTAATTTTTAAAATTATGTTAATTTTGAATCATTACATAAGGAGGCCATTTGAATAAGCTGATTTTAATGCCTTAGTTAAATGAGAAAAACCCTTCAAATCTAAAGCAATAAATACTTCAAGTTTAAGTAATCAAAACAGAAGGACAATATAAAGGGTTAAATAAAGCAACCTCTTAAACTTTAGTCAATCATTTATTTCATTGCTCTAATTCATTCAGCCTCTTTTCTCTAAAAGTCATCCTACTTAGCTGCTATTAGTGGAGTATACCTAATTACTTTTTGTTTGTCACTGCCTGCTTTGATTTACTTTTGTTCAGACTCTCAAAACTTTAAATATGACTCAGTTTATCTTTTAACACAACAAAGTTGATTTTTTGAAGTTGTTTTTTAAAATTGTTCTAGTTTAGAAAAGGGATTTAAAAAAATCTATGTAATTATTTTTTCTTTCCAGTAGCAGAACTTCTTAAGTAAGTAAAAACATTAAAAAAAAAAAATTGAATATAGTGGTGGAATTAAAATATATATATATATAATATATATAAGAAATCATAGGAGACATATTTTACCTTAGATAGAGAATTTTACCTTAGATAAGAGAATGGATAATAGAAGAGAAAGTAGCATAAAAAATATTGGAGAAGGCAGAGGAACAAAGAAGAGTTTTGAAGAATATGCTTCACTTATTTCAAAATCATTACAATTTCAATAAAATCTTTAAACTAGAAATGATTAAAATTCACCCTGTCATTCTTAATTTCTATGTATTTTCCATTCATACTTCATCTGAAATTCTGAAATACATTGTTTACATGCATGTTTCTTTTCAGTTAGTCTCAAAATAACTTCTTACATACTACAAATGTATTTTTTGTCAATACCTATAGATTGCACACAAGAGATTAGAACAATTTCCTGAATTACATAAAATTGACTAGCATTAAAATCTATATACTGTTCATTTCCATTAAAATATCTGAACTAATTTCTTAGAAAAATAAAGTCCTGATATCAGTATTAACAGAATTTGCCCCACATATATAATTTAACACAGATTATCATATACATTTATCAATCTCATAATAATCTACTGAAAACAGATATAAAATGTTTTAACAAAAATAGTACAGATATATCACAACTATATATTTAGGAACAAATATAAAAATAAATATTTGTGACATAAGACTATAGACCATATTAAGATCACTTTGTGGTAGTCATTTTCTAAACAACTCATATAAGAAACGATTTTAATGCTTCTATTTCAGTATTTGCATCCTCTAGTAGGTTTAAAGATAGTATGTTTTTAGCTACTCTAGAAAATGTGTTTTTTCTGATTAAAAAATAATACATATTCATTGTAAATGATTGTATAATATAGTGAACAAATATTGAGAATGTTTCTAATGGAAATGTTAATGAAAAGAGATAAAATAACATTAAACATTAATATCTTTATAGTGGACTCACATCCAAAATTAAGTTTGTAAATTGAAATATATAATCTGCAGAACACTATTAAATATCATCAGTCCAAGAACTGGAACTAGAGTCCTCTTAGCAAAAAGCACTAAAGGAACAATGGACTTTTAAGGCACACATAAGATGTGTTAATTATTTCTATATATGTTGTCCAGATTTTTAGGTAGTTGCAACAATTTTGTTCTCCCTTACCTGATTCTCAGTACCTGTCTCTTTTCCAATACATGAACATCAGTCTTTCCAGTTAAAATTCTCTCTTTTGGATCTTTCATTTATCAGTGTTAGCTGTTGCTTGCCTGTACAGCATTGCATAAATCAGTGTCGCTCCCTTATTCCTAAAGAAAGCCTTCTTATATGTGTTTCTCAGACCTGGACCAAGGGCAAAATTTTAATAAACATTCTGTGTTTTTTTTTTTTTTTTTAAGGATCTGATGATGAGTTCCTATGACTTTTGTAGAAAAGAATGAGGTCATGAGACAAAGAAAACAAAGACAATTTTACTCCCTAGGACAAGATGTAATTTCACCAGGTACTGACTCTAGACAATTGCGTAAAATGGAAAATACCAGTCTGATTTGCAAAACTTCTTAACAAAAATTTAGAGATAACTTAAGGTTTCTGATGCTGCACATTTCATTTTGACAGATTTAAAATAATCAGAAAAGGGCAGATACCCTATATTATCAATAGGTTTAATTATGCTTTGACTATGCTTTCTTTCTTTTTGAAAAATCTACCTGTTTTCTGAGAATCTAGGTATGCCATTGTGGAAAAAGCAATCATGATTATATATATATATATATATATGAAGACGAAATGTATACATGAAAAGGCCTCAAAATATTTTTTTAATGATATGGTCTAATCTGTATATTTTCATTCATTGCTACTCATGGTTCCTCATGATTCAAAACAAAAGACAATAGAAGTATCAGTGATGAATTTTTATTTTGTTTGATTTATTTTCTGCTGGAGTATCTAATTATCCTCCTGGTGGTATAATTCACACACACTGCATTTAAACATTGATTATGTTAGATACTAATGTGGCCATGTTTCCAATAATATTATAAAACTAAAAATTTAAATATAGGCCCCCATAAACTCAAAATTATATATATAAATTATGACTATCATTAACTAAGATCTTATTCTACTCTGATGTCACCAACAGAATGTACTGACATAAAACATCAGTGGAATGAGGAGTCAATATTAAATAATAGTAATGTACATGTGATCTAATGCTTATTTATCTTCTTTATTCAAACGAAAATATCTATATCATTTAATATCTGCATCACTATATTATCAAAACAAAATAATATCCTTTGAAGTCAATGAAAATTCCTGACTTAGGCAGTTAGTAAAAGTGGCTGTTTTCATTAACAGATATTCTTTCTAGATTGTAAGCATTTTGGGACATGTCTCTTCCCTCAGAAAGTAAGAAGCATAAACTATGCCAGGGCAATGGTTTAAAGGGCACAAAATAAATACAGAAAAACCAGCCGCTGGGAAACAGATAACAGTGGCAAATATTTGGCAGAATATATTTATTAGAGGAAATTAGACCTCTGCTAGCTCAGTATAATTAAGAAGATGGATAATGCTGGAGACTGAAACATTTGATAAAGAGTCTCTACTTAAATTATTTTTTATGGCATTGACAAAAATTCAAAATGTCTCTGCCATTGATGTCTGCTTTATTACATTGGTGTTTGCTAGGCTGCTAATTTTCATGAAATGGGGAATTTTGCTTATGCTGGAAGCCAAATGCATATAAATACAATATCAATTTTTAGGGGTTTTCTACAACTATAATAACACAAACATGAGTCAGGGGAAAGTAAAATGGGAAGGTAAGGAATATACCTAATTATAATTTTGCCATTCTTCAGTGGCATATTTTCAGGACATTTATTAAATTTAATTTAGGCAAGGATTCCTTGCTCCTTAGCACAAGCAGGTCTTATCTGTTCTTACCTTTCACATATCTGTTTATCAAAGTCTTCATAATTGGTTGATATTTTTTAAATTGAGGCTTTATGTGACTCCTAATTGCTCCTATCTGCCAGTCAGTTAGCACTATTATAAAGTCAATACATATCACTTCTGGAGCAGTCAGGGTCAGGGTTAGAATCGTTATAATATCAGTATGTAGTACAATGTTAAAGCCCTAAAAGAAGGATGTTATCATTCTCAAATAGGGCTTTGTAAGTAATAAAGAACACTAGACATTAAATGAAGAGTTAATGTGAGGCACAAATCTGGAAAATAAACAAAGGAAAACAAGTCCTATCACATCTGTCAGATGATTGTAGCACCATTATTGTACTGATAAATGAATGCTTGTTAGGAGACCATGTAAGCATTGCATTCCCTACATGCAGATTTGCCAGTTTTTGTTTGTAAAAATGTGATATAATTTGAATGATCCAAATTTCAAATATCTATAGAAAATGTTCAAGTTGAAAACTTTTCCAGATGTTGCACAGAATAATTGTCTAAGGGGTAGAATGTTGTTAAGGTTCTGCAACTGATATTTAGAGGTCCAATTGTAGATCATTTAATAACTCATCCCTCTTTGCTTGGAAAGGATTTCAAAACTCACCTTCTTTTATGGACCAACTTTTAAACCCTATAGATTTTTTTAGTAATTGCATTTACAGCATTGGGAAGATTTGGGAAGTTAGAGATATTATCTCAAATAAAATTGTATGTCGGGAAAAAAAAATGCTTTTGAAGTAACAACAGTCAGAAACGTTTCATAATACCCACAAAATTTTAAGAAGGATGGACAAAATAAACAAATGACAATCAATTATAGCAACAACATCTCTAAAACTGCTTAACCCAAATTACTTTGTCAGGTAAAACTTGCACTGATTGGCCTGGTTTCTTTTTCTTTTTTTTTTTTAATCTAGCATTAAATTATAATTTAATCATTGATTTTTATGCTATTAAAAATGCTGAATCATTTTCATTTTTAGTATTTATGTAAACTAGGACCAATTTGCTAATCAAGAATTTTAGTCAATGTTCATACATTAGTTAAGCATTTAAGATTGTATTTTTTGTCTTCTTATCTGATACATTAACTGTTTTTTTCTTCAAAAATGAAAGAGATAAATGACAGAATATGTGTGAAAAAGCAAATTTTATATTTGATGAAGACATATGGATAACAAAATTTTATTCAAAACTACTGAAATAAGAAGGCTAAATTCAATTCCACTGAAACAAGAGTGATAGAAATTTTAAACTATAATTCTAAACATCACAGCAAAAGGCAAGTGAACAACTCTTTTTGATGAAAGATGGTGGAACAATGTATCCTAGGTGTTTAGAAATTAGCCCCTATTGTGTTGCAAACTTCTTAATTACATGTTACCCATAAGCTAAAAACTTTTAACATCCAGCATACACCACCTGGATCTACTGTTCTGCAGGTATCCTGCCCCCACTTTACCTCCACCCAGCAAGAAGAAGCCAGAACAACTTGTCACCTCCTTCCTTGGTGACTGCTGGGTGTCCTGTTCTCTCTAGGTAAACTGAGACCAGGGATGGGAAAGGGACAAATACTTATTGATGATCTTAGACAAAGCAGAATTGGAAAAAAAAAACAGAGGTGTTTTACAGAGCCTGTCACCATCCAGGGCAAGTTAAAGAGAATAAAATACAAAATATAGGGAACAAAACAAACAAACAACTAAATTTTCCCACTACCTGGTACCTAGCCAACTTCCTGGCATACTGGGCAACAGGAAATCTCACCACAGATCATGCATGATAGACAAGATGTGGTTAGTTTCTTTCTTTTGCTTCAATAAACCCACACTTTGCTTGCCGCTATGCCTGGTCTGGTGGCCATTATTCTTCGATGGCCCTACACACCCAGACCCCCCAATACCACCTCTTCTAACACTACAAGCTCACAGAGATGGGTTGTTGAATATTCTTCCTTGGTGACTTCATTCAAAACGATGATTTCTCATCCTTGAGGAACAAAGTCCTAAGTTGTAAAAGTGGGAAGAAACTCTCTAAAAGATTTACTTGTAGAAGCAAAAGGAGAATTTGCATCTACACATTTTCTAAAGTAAATGAGCTATGAAATGGATATTAGAAGCCTGAGTCAGGAGAAAGCAATCCAAAATGTAGTTAGACCAAAGGGAGCATTAGAACTGTTTCAGCCATGTGTTTCCCTCATTGAGAGTGTGTTCTTTGAGGTTGTTGAGAAGTTGAATATATAAAAAAATAAAGGTCAAGCCATTTCTAAAAATAGTGTGCTCACCCACACCACAACCTCAGCAGAAATCAAGTCAAATTATGCTCAATAATGTACAGTTTAACAAATGCTGGACCCCACTTACAACTTTTAAACAAGGAGATAAATCCAAAAGTATCATAACTCTTGTGACCTGTGAGCTGCTCAACAAGAAACAAAGTTTATGATTGAAGTTCAAAGCAGGTTTATTGCAAGAAGCTGGTGCACTAACGTACCCAAATCAAGAAGGCAAGAGAGCCCCCAATATTCTCTGTTAACAACCTATCATAAGGCAAAACCACCACTGAACCCTATTGTTATGCAAGCAAGCAGGCAAGGGGTAAGCATGTTCCAGGAACAGCCAGGAAAAACAAGGGATGCAGGGTCAGCATGTGCAATTTATCAGTTATTGCAACATTGGGTACAAAAGTGGGCCTTGCAGTCAGTCTACCATAGAAGGCACTCTTCCACTACCAAAGAGGAGGGGGCACAGACTTCAAATGAAGTCCTAACAAAGATAGAGTAACTCTGGTTCATCTGTCCTGAACACTAACCAATCACAGAATGCTCTGTATCTTGTAAGCTAGCTTCCCTATACCTAAGGAAAGCAAATTTCAAGTTTTTCTTTTTTCCCCATAAAGCTTTCCCACACCTCTACCTGCTTTTGAGTCTCTACCAAGCACAGGTGATGACAACCAACTCCCTTATTGAACTATTCAAAATCAGCATATTGAACTATGTGTGCGTGATTAATAATATTACAGTATGATGACCAGACAAAAACATGATAACCTAAATGCTGAAGTCAATAACCTAAGAAATACAGCCTAGGAGTTTATATAAACAACTGTCTAGAAAAACAACACATGACTTCTAACTCAGTTTACCGACACACAGCCCAGTTTCTCTTTGAATTATCCCCATTCTGTCTTCTCCATGTCAGGCCTTGTACTATCACCAATGATAGCCCACCCAAGACATCAAAACATGTAGAGTGTACAAAAACCTTTAACTTCTTGTAGGCATACTCAGACTTCGGATATGAATCACTGAGTCAGCATCAGTATTAGTAAACCTGCTTCTTGTCAGCCATCATGTCCTCCTTTCCTTGATGCTGCTTTCAGTATCAACATGCAACATTAAAGAGAGAATCTGTTCCTATGTAGTCTGTTTTGCTACTGAAATCAGGTGAGAAAACAGGCAAAAATGGGGTGTTTAACCAAACCTACAAAGGGAAGCAGTAGGCCCTTTAAAGCCAGGCACACACCAGGTTCTTCCCAGCCCGCACATGCAGTAGCAAGACCACATAAACCTTAAGAAGGAAGCAAAAACAAATTTACTTAATAAAAGACAAATGAGACAAGAGTCACTTAGGGGTACAAGGGAACCCTTTGGTAATCTTACCACACAGTCCAGTCTCTAGCCCAAAGCACACATGGCTGCAGCAACCATGTGCGGACACAAAATGGCAAATGCCCCATCTTAAACCTGATAAAGGAGTTCCACTCACTCCAAGCCAGAAGAAGCCAAGATGGTGTTGTCAATCCTTCTCAAAAAGCAGGAGATTCAAACCCAACCAGGAAAACCAGGATGGCATTGTCAATTCTTCTCCAAACGGCACTGCTCAGGCATTCTTTTAGTTCCAATTTCAAAGTGGCCCGGCATCAGCAAAACTCACTTGATACAGCAGCACAGCAAGCACTTCAGACATCTGACGTTGAAAATGGCAACACAGAAAACTCTCTTCAGTTCTCCAGAAGACTTCTAAGCTTTACAGTTTCAAAATTAAACCAAGTTTTCAAGTTCTGTTTACAAGACAACTCACACAGCTCACAAGTTTCTCCAACATGCTTCCCCGGGCTCCTCACCAGCCTGGGCTGGGGATGGACACCCACAGCGTGACTTCCTTCCCTGCTCTGCTGCCCCAAATGGCAGCAGCAACTCTGAGGCCTCCAGCCTCCCTGCTGCTCCTCTCTGCTCCTTCCTTCTCTGTGCTCCTGTGTTCTGTGTTCTCCTCTGTCTCCCTGTCCTTTTCTTCTGTCACCTCCCTGATTCTTTAATCCTCTTTTCTCACTAGAAGGCTTTACTTCCCTTCTCCAAATCTCCACCCATCAATGCTAACAATAGCTATTTTAATACATCAACACTAGCACTGGGGGGTTGGGGGGGAGGGTGTCACAGGCCCCTAACACTACCACCATGTGTCTTATTTGAGAAAGAATGTTAAAGAATTAAATGATAGACCTTAATCTGAATCAATTATATATTTCATGATAGAGACAGTGACATACTGAAGCTTCCATTTTTCCTGCTAATTTTGGAGTTAAGTTAAAAACAGTTCGAGAACTTTGTTCTTTCCTGTTGTTAGATACCTGGTATTTTGAAGGAGTCTTAGCATACAGGCTTAATGCTCAGGGGACATACGTTAACCTTAAAATGCTGTTGGAAAAAAAAATGGTTACCAATTCTTTGTTTCTATCTATGGGAACTATGCTGATGTAGTTTAAATTTTTGTTCATTTGTGGAGAAAAGGCTCCAGGGAAAAGAGGTCAAGAAAGAGAAAAGGACAGAAAAAAAAAAAAATCCCCTGAGGCCAGTCATTGTTATGCAACTGAACCTGCAAAGGTGCAAATGAACTGTCTTAGTTCAAGCACCAAAGCCTGCAGGTTTTGTGGAGGATGACTTACAGTCACTGAATTAGTTATTCAGTTCAATCAGTTTTTTTTTTTCCTCAGTAGATATTTTAAGTAGACCATATAACCTCAAGATTCAAAAAAGCAAACAGATGAAAAGTATAAAAAGTTTTCCTCTCACACCTGTTCTGCAGGTTCTTGGATCCCAACCTTCCACCTGGGAATCCCACACTTCAGATAAGTTCTTGTATTAGTTTCTGCTTTAGCCTTCCAGAGTATATTTCTTGGTGAGAGTGGATGCAGGTTGAGAGATATGCCTCAGCTAAAAAGAACACTTTTGCTCAGTCCCACCCCCTCTTGCACACTAGAAGGTGGTCAACTGCAGGTCTCTCACCTGCACAGCTTCCTAACCTCTTTGGAATGTCCCAAGAGACAAATGACCAATTAGTAAGTATTATTACCTCTGAAGCCTGGGATCCAATATGAACCCAGTTCCTTTCATTGAGACTAAGACTAGCCTGAGGCCAGATAAGGCCTTTGCCCCTTTTTACAGTAAAGTGATTATCTGGGCAGATTTGGGATTATGCTAATGCAGGGTCCTGAAGTGGGAACTCCCAAGGTAGGCCCAGAGGGGAAAGGGAGGTACAGACCACCAAGGGGGTGGTTGTGAATGGGGAAGGGGAACAAGGGGAGGGATAAAAAAAAGAAAAGGGGGAGTGAGGAGATAGATACGATTTTGGAGAGGAGCTCGGAGAGTGGAGGAAGAGAGAGCCTGGAAATTGGCGTCAGGCCTGAGGTTTTCGGCTTCAGGAGAATGGACCCAGGCGCTGAGTCCTCTGGAGCTTCCTCACCTCCCCAGCACTCGGTTCCTGAGGATCGAAAGCTGTGTGAAGTCGGAGGAGAGGTGACCCTGCTAAAGTGTGGAGCCACGGGGACACTCAGACAGGCCTGCCTTGAGGAGACCCGCCTGAGCCCCACCTGTGTTGGTTGGATTCATCTGGTGCCAACTGGAGCGACAGGATCGGGAGTCAAAGGACACAGCCTGGTGTTTTCAAGCAGAAGTGCCCTAAGACTGAGGTAAACCCCACGAAGCTCCTTGAGGAACGGAAGCGTGGCTCTATTTGTTTGAAACACTTGTGAGGGTGGGAACTCTTTCAGTTTGTTTTTCCCGTATCTGAAAAGAAACCTCTTGTCTATCCTGATTGTTAAGGTTTGATATCTGAGCAGCTGCTGCACCGCAGGCAGAAGAAACCATAGGAAAGGGAATTTAAACCAGGTAGTCCCTAACACCCCCCCCCCCCCATAACACCCCACAGGTAAATTCTCCTGTTATCACACATCTTCCCTGCTGTCCATCACCCACACCTTTGCAAATCAGATTGCTACTTCCTCATTAGCTCATTGGGAGGGTATGTAATTGTCTTCGTAATTTCATTAAAGTTTGACCTGGACATGCTTCCCAGGATCCCCGTTCTGTGGTCTGGTCTCACAGATCACTATCAATCTCTTCCATCTCATTTCTTCTTCTTTCCCACATGAGACTCCTAACATATTTTAAATAACGTAAATAAATATTTATGCTTTCATTTTTTTTTAATGTAAAATGTAGAATAACATACCCTTTTTGGACATCTCTCCCTTTTTCATTTAACAGTAGATGTTGATGACCTTTACCTATTTGAAGAGAATCTCCATTTATTTGTGCGTGTGTGTGTTTTAAAAACTGTTTGATTTTAAAGATTTGTCACAATCTAATGTTGTGCGTTTATGTTGTCTCCAGGCTTTAGTTACTGTCAACAGTGTTGCAATGAATAAACATTCGCACTGATTCTTTCAATCCTGTGCAGCTCTATCCTTTCTTGAATGTATAATGTGTGTGTTCTGTCTCTAGAATAAATTCCCAGTATTGGAATTACTGAGTTATAATGTCTTTCTGCATGAGTATACACACATACATATTTGAGACTTTGAACGACATATACATATAGACATAGATGATCTAATAAAGAATGACTGGATTTGTGTAATATGAGGTTTGGATTTCAATAGTGCTAACTTCATAACTTTTTTACTTATGACTCAAGCCAGATACATATAAGAAGTACAATATGAATTTATGGAGGGGAGTTGTCATATAACAATAATACAAAAATATAATTCCATTGGCAACAAAGTAGAGGTAGATACAAAACCTCTTGATGAGGCTTGAGAGAAAGCTATCTGGGGCAGGTAGGGCCTGGTTCCAGTAGTTCCTGATGCTATCAATCACAGGAAGTGGATGGCTACTATTTCTAGTGAAAGTCCTGGTTTTTGCCAAAACCCGGAGAAGACTTTAGGTTCATGGATGTGGACTCCATAAACATGTCCAGTTTACTGAATTTGATACCTATATTTGTATACTTTTCAGAGGTATATCATCATGGGGAACTGTTAATTTAGGTGAAGGGAGGGGAGATACATCAGATTTTCTTCTGCCCTAACTTTTCAAGCTATTGATGTCTATGTAAACAAGTGTTTGCATTTTTAATATGATTGTTATAAGGTGAGTGGGTCACCCTTTTAATTTATTCAGTGAGTGTTCTTCCAACTGAATGCAAGCAGCTACCCAGAGATTAAACTTTCCTGGCAAAGGTAAACACAGGGGTTTATTTACAATAGGAGAAGACAAACCAAAAGAGTCTAATAGTTCACACCCTCATAAATGTTTCAAACAGAGAAGAATTCCACTTCTGCTCCTTGGGAAACTGTATGAGTTTTACCTCAGTTAATGCAGTTCAGTCTGAAACCACCAGTTCACATCCTTATCTTCTGCCCTCAGTCACTGTATTACTGTAGCCAATTTGTAGTGAATTCTGCAACCAGCATGAGGTTCAACTTGGGTCTCTCTCTCTCTAGCTCCGCTCTCTCCCTATATCTCTCTTCTTTCTAGGTTCTTAGGGTAGTTCCGAACTCCATCATGAACACCTGTTCTCTACCTTCATCCGTCTCCTGCCCTTCAAAGACTGGAACCCTGGGAGCTTCAAATGAGTCAACAGCTCCCAGATCCTTTTCTTTAGAAGCAAAACTATCAGCTCCTGATACCAGATCAGCTCTACTCTCAAAACTAGTTCGGAACTCTCAAAAGCAAGTTGCTATCTCTTTTTTATAAGGCATGAACAGAGCTTACCCCAAAACTATCCCTTTTTAGAAGTTCTCTGTCATCTCCCTCAAAAGCTCTATCAGATTTTCCCAAGAAAAACTCAGATTTCCCCCTCAGAAAGCTCAACCTTAGATCTCAAAAGAAAAAAAAAAAATCTCAAATCCAAATCAAACCTAATCCAATCCAACCCAACACAAATCTCATAAAATCTAATTAAAATCTAATCTTATTCCATTCTTCTCTTTTATCACCTTTCTCTTTTATCCCCCCCCCTTTATTTTTGCTCCCCCTAGATCAGCAATCCTGATGATGGGATTATCAGCCACACTCTGGCATGATCAGTCTTAAGGCTCCCCATTTAGGCCTTGGAACAATAGGCACAGAAAATAAGTTAGCATAGTACTGACCAAGTCTTACTTAAGATTTACACTATCAAGGTACAACAAGGATGGAACCTTCCATCTCCAGACTTCAGGTCATTCTGAACCTGTGTTTTCCAGACACATGTAACGGTGATGGCTATATTGGGATTCCTGCTTCATGTTCAAAACAGGGCATGTTTTGTGTGTCCTGCTGTTGAGGGGTTCTATTGTATTTGTCTCCACTGGGTGGGTCTGATTTGTATTAAATGAATTGACTTAATGATGCTCACCTGTATAGGCATGTATCACCCATGGAACATGCAACATGAACATGTTAAATTGATAAGTTGCTCCATGATTAAGTTGCTCCATTTCAATCACCCCCACCTCTAGATCAGTTATTAGGGTAAATACAATGGTAGTTAGGATGGTAATTTAGCAATCATGATAGCCATAGAAAAGGGAATCTGTAACTTCCCTTTTAGAAGCAAGGAAAAAACTGAGGAAGAAAAATATTTGGAGCAGCCCAGGGGAACAGAAAGGAGTGAAAAAGCAGTCACACTTACCTTTCATCCTTGGGCTTTGCCTGATATAAAGGGAAGGACTTGAAAGAGACATGGATGAGAGATCTCTCAGGAGGCTAACAATAGCACCCTTTATATTGACTTATCTTCTGATTTTGCCCTTTCTTCCAGTCTTTTCTGACTGGCCCTTCTACCCCTTTCTTATGGGTCTCTGCCAACAGGTGCCTTAGAATTGCAACAAACTCTCTAGTTTCAGTAACACAGCTTTGGATCAACCCTGTATGGTTGGGCATTAACTCAGGGGGGGTGGGTAACTGGGTGTTTAATTGAATGCTATTTTAAATTATATTATTTTTCTTCTGTCTATTGCATACTAATTATATTAAAGTTCTTTTCTAATGAAGGGTTTTTTAATTCAAAGTGTGTATTTTCTTTAAACTGAAGATGGCAGAAACCATTTAGAGCAGGCAATTTTGGGGATCCTGGGGTACATCTTAACCTGCTTTCTTTAGCACACAGCAATAGGTTTGAAATAACAAACATCCTTCACTGGCTTTTATCCCTAACAACCCATTTCCCTACATCATAACAGACTTAAGATGTTATTAAGCACTTAATTTTTATAAAAACTGTTATCTCTTTGTAATGTTAAAATCAATTACATAAAGATGGTACCTAAGACCTTCTTAGCCTACATAAGCAAACCAAAATCTCAGCATATAAATAAATGTCCTCATTTGATTTTGCAAAATCAAAATCTAGGGAATAAACAATTACAAATAGCTAACTGGACTTTGCAAACAAGGTGATTACATAAACATTAGCCAATCAAATCATTTTCTTGTTCCGTATCTGCTTTTCTCTATAAAAGCATCTCCCTGAGCTCTTGTTTGTGGAATGTTGGCAAATACTTCTGTTTTGATGCTGCCTGATTCAAATCAATTTGTGGTCAAATTCCTTAAAATTAAAATTCTTACTATGCCTTAATCAGTCTTTTTATAGTCTATCCTAAGATAATTTTTTAAATAATAAAACTATACAGTGTATAACATATGACTATGTATAACATGTGGAGTATGCAGGAAACAACTGATGGGGGCTGTGGTGAAATTGGGGGGGGGGGCGTAGCCCCTAGCATAATAGAACTGCATTAAAATAGCAGCCATTGTGCCCTAGTATGTGGAGACTTGGAGAAGGAAAGACAAGCCATCTCATGAAAAGATGTGAGATTGAGTGGAATTAAGGAGGAGCAAAAAAGAGAGAGGGGGAGGAAATGCTTGGAGAGGGAGCAAAGGAGCAGGGGAGGCTGGAGGCCTCCAAGCTGCCTCAACCATATGCAGCAGCAGGTAGAGAAGGAAGCCATGCTGTGGCTTTCCTTCCTTCACCCTGGGCTGTTGAGGAGCTCAGGAAAGCATGTTAGAGCCACTCATGAGTTGCATAAGTTGACTTGGAAATTTGGTACTTGAGATCTTGGTTTAAATTAGAAACTGAGAAACTTGGAAATTGTCTGGAGAACTGAGGAGATCTTGTTGTGTCGCTGTGTTTTCATTATGAGACATCTGAAGTGGTTGTTCTTGCTGTATTGAGTGAGTCTTGCTGGTTTCGGGCCACTTCAGAGTTGAAAGGATGTGGGAACTGTGCCTTTTTGGAGAAGAATTGATGATGCCTTCCTGGTTTCCTCGTTGGATTTGAATCCCCCACTTTTGAAGAAGGATCAACGACACTGTCTTGGGTTTTTCATCTGGCTTGAAGTGAGTAGAGCTGTGCATTTGGAAGAAGGTTCACAGATGCCATTTTGGCTTCTTCACCTGGCTTGAAGGTGAGACAACCACCTTTTTGTGGATTCACATGGCTGCTGCAGCCATGTGCAATTTTTGGACTACAGACTGAACTGATGGGGAAGGTAATCAAAGAGGTTGACTGTATATTCAGTGACTCTTGTCTATTTTATTCTTTTAATGAGTAAATCTGCTTTTGCCTCCTCTTAAGGTTTATGTTATTGCTACTGCTTGCATGAACTGGGATGAAACTAAGAAGCTGGGTTTCTAGGGCCAGCTGCTCCCATTTGTAACTTTAGTTAAGTACTCTGTTTTGCTTGTTTTGATACCCAATTTTACAACTATTATAACTACTGGTAAATGAATTTACCAGTGTGTAAGTGAAGTTATGCTGAGGAAAACTTTTATTTGGATGATGTCTTTCATACCTCTTTGTTTTTAACTTTTTAAATTAATTTGGAAAAAAAAGCCTTTCTATTTTAAGTAGATTAATCTTTTGTATGTATGTGTAATAATTTTATTTCTGTATCTGCATCTATAAATCTGTATCTATGAGAGTATGTATGTATATTTCAACTGAAATTGGAAAGAATATTTCAAACTTTATGGTTTTGGAATTGTTCCCCTTCTATGTAAGTGGAGTCTCTCACATTTTCTTCTATTCAGTTACAGTTCATTGTTTTTAATTTAGTATTTGTGTAACTTTAGAAATTTGTTTCAACTTATAAGCTCTAGAGTTGACTTTATACCCTCAATATTACTAATTAGTCCCCCAGTCCTATTTCTTCTTATATATTGAGATAAAGTATTAAACTTGTCTTAATTTGGTTAAAATCATTTACTTTTATTCATCATTTCTTTCCTATTATTTTATTTATATCTCATGATTTGCTAAGACTTAATATACATATTTAATTATACCATGGAACTTGACTTTTCCTGGCACTGATCTAGTAAGATCTTACTACTGTATCTAAAACAAAGAACTAATATTTCAGAATTACATTTGTTTGAAATAATACACTGTGACTATATATATGTATATATATATATATGTATATATATACATATATATATATATACATATATATATATATATACATATATATATATATACACACACATATATCAGGAATGTGACCTTGATAATGGTATGGGGAATGGCAAAAAATGAGTTTTTATACATAATGCATAATGATAGCCAACAAAAATGCTGTTCTATAAATTCTTAGTAAAATTGTGGTTGACTTTCATTCTTTTCTCTAAAATGTACTTTGCAACAGTAAAACCTTTCTGACCTTCATAAAAAACACACAATAAAACAGATCAAACAAACAGCTATGAAAACTGTTATTTTCCTTTACACTCTGATTTAGTTGTTGTCTCTAATTAACCATAAGGCAAATTAAAATGAAACGGGGAATTCACAATCTGTTAAATATTTCCAGTGTTCATATAACTGAGTATTAGAAGCAAACATTATCTACTACTGAGCATTTCCACTGATTATCAAAAGTAGATTTTTTTAAAAAAGTTGCTTGACTTTACTTATCAACCTGTCTAGATTGTATTTTCATCTTCCTTAATGAATCAAAACCTTTATTTTTAATAAACTAGAAGAATATTAGTGCTAATGAAACAGAATTAAATCAGATTACTTCAAAACAATTACTGGTTTTTGAATGCCATGTTGAAAATTGTTTTTCTGGAAGATGGATATCTGTGCATTATAGTAAAGTACAACATTAAAATGGAAATTTAGATTGGAAACACCTCCACTCTACTGTGGTTTCTGTACATTTGCTAGTATTTAAGTTGATTGTCTTATTTTTCCTCTCTGTCATTCATATCAGCTTCCTTGGGGAGGAAGACCTCATAAATTATAAAGTATTGACTAATGACATGGACATATCATTCCAAAAGTATTTGGCACAATTCTGGTACCACTCACATCAAAATTAATTAAAAATGAATGATGTATTGATTATGTCTGCCAAGTATTTTGGAAAATGTTAACTAGGAAAAACAAATTTAGTGATGTGGGTTTATTAGGGACATGGCAGTCCCCATGAATTTTTTTCTTTATATATAACTTTATCTTACATTTATAGAAAAGTAAACTAAGTAATCCCAAAATAAATAAAAATGCCATTTGTTTTTGTGATTTTTTTTTTACCTTTGAGAAAGACTTGTGATTTTTTGTTGTTGTTGTTGAAACCTGAACATAACGTCTTAGTCAGGTAATAGGAACTGAAACAATCTTTTTCTGTAACTGTTTGTTTATAAGGTAGAAATTAGACTGTTTAATTATAAGTTTCAGAGGCTACAATTTTTTCAGTGTCCTATTTGTCACCCCCATTCTCTTTGTTTTTTCCTTAGAAACTCCTTCTTAAGTGGATTCTCAACACTGCAACAACATCAGTTATTATCCTCTGTTAAAATAGGAATTTTGTTGATGCAGTGCTAAGATGTTAGGGTATATCCAATAAACTTATGATTAGGTTTTAGTCTTTAAGTCCCTCTATATTCTGACTATGACCATTCCAAGTGCTTCAAAACTTTCCTCCTTTTGAGATGAGATTACAACTGCAAGGAGTAGTTTTCCTGAATGATATAAAGTTCTGAAGCAGTCTTGTTTTATGCTGGGTAGGCCTTTGTTATGGCAAACATTAAGTGCTTAATTAAAAAGAGTTACCTTTCTTTTGTTCTATTTTAAAATGGTTGCCTCACTTTTCTGAGGCAAAACAAAACAGGACTTTTCTGTGTTGTTCACTGGGAAAACTTAGTTTCTTGGAAATGAAAATATAAATATGGAGCATTTCTTTAGACTGCACAATCTTAGTTTTTAACTCTCAGTACACATTCTGTTACACTTCTGTTTCATGTGCTGTGCTTTGACATGCATTTGCTGAATTCAATTGTTTCTCAAGGTTTCAGGAAGGCAAATTTTCTTAGGCCCTTTGTTCTCTGGGAAAAAGAGTTGCTTAACCTTGTTAAGCCTTCTTCCTGTTGTGAGAGTAGAAATGTTGACTTGGGAGCTATCTATTTGCTGGAAGGAGAATGGAATCACTAACAGTGATAACTAACTTTCAAATGAAAATGTTTATTGAAAAGAAAAATCAACTTATAATGTGTATTTCAGTAGATCATGAGGTTTCTAAACATTTTTGTGTCTCTTGGCATTCTTTTTATCTCGAAGTTTACAGAGTTTTCAGTTAAATTTAAGTGAGTATTGTAATAAATACCCTTAAAACATTCATTGTATATCAGTTGCTGTATTGATACCTTTATAGAGTTATAAATTGGTTCTAAAGATCTCTTCTGCCTTTTAATCTTTCAGTTTTATATATGAACTTTAGGTTATATATCGACTTAAAGATAATATGCTCATTTATGTAACACGATACTGTAATAATGGGTCGCAAAGCACTCATAGTAAAAACACATTATTTGGAGATTTAAAAATGTATTATTATAATACATACTAATACTTTATAGTGCTTAAAATCATTTTATTCCAAAATTAGCAACATCTAGGTAATTCTATGCAAATATAAATTTCTTCATGCACATAAGAGGTGTGTTTAGTGGGTCAGAAAAAATATGAATATAACATAATGTGTTTTACTGTACAAAATACCAATTAGAATTCTCAGGTATCTTTCTTTAAAATTCAAACTCATGAATTTGCTTTAGAGTTCAGAGTTAATGAGGCCTTACAAGGCATTATTAACTATTTTCATAAGTGATTTCCTATAAAACATTGAATAATTCTGAGATCCACTAAGAGTAACAAGCCAATAAGTTATTATAGTTAAATGTTTTATTTCTTAGGTTAGGTTGTAACCAAAATAATATATTTGTGGTGCTGTCAAATGTACTAGAGGGAGTACTTTTATAAGTAATCTTCTGTCTTACTAATTGTTAAAGTTGCATACTAAAAGATGAATTTTTATTTCTATATCTATTAGAGAAAAATAAATCTACTTTATATCTTATAAAGTATTCTTATTGAGAAATTTAAATTTTCTTGCTAAAGATAATGTTTTTAATCAAATATTAACAGAAAATTCAAATATTAATAGAAGATTCAGATTAGTTCTAAGAATAACAAAAGGGAAGAAATGTTTAACTTACACATGAATAAAAACTAGCAAACAAATAAAAGGTGTCTTAAACCTCTGTGATTGTGTAACAAAGGACAAACCATAGAATAATTATTGCATTCTTAATCTAAGGCAGTTTATTAACATTACAATATATGTCCATTACATCCTCAAAGGTAAATTATTAAATTTTGTGAGAAGGCTCTGTCTTACAGAACACATGGGAATTAATATTGAAACATACATTTTGACTAAACCTTTTGAATGTCTTATCAAATTTGTGTTAAATGAGTGTTTTGACAAATATAAAATGTATAGATAAGTTAGATAAATAGAGAAAAGTACTCTGAGGCTAAGTTTAAAGGGACAAAGTCTATAATAAATAAAAAGTGCCAAACAGGAAAAAACAAGAATTCAAAATTTTGGAAAAATTTATTGAAATTTCATATTATATATACTATAAACATATATATATGATATATTTTTTCTTAAGAGAAACATAACTAATAAGAATGTTTGAGAACCTAATACAATAAACATCCTATCTTTTATTTAAATTATACATGTATTTATTCCTCAATTTTTATGATAATATTACAGATAGAGAAATACAGAATTTTACCTTTTCTTCCATCTTTATCCAAAGCTGCACAAACTTCCATTCTCATTCAACAGCATCCTCAGGTTTTTTATGACACTATCCTTTATGCCTCATAAATAGTTATGAAAAATTCTGTCAATTTGTCATTAGAATTTTTCTCTTTAAATATATTTTTATTTTCATTAATCTATTTTCTAGTTGTATTTGATGTATCTTACCATGGCAGTTAAAGATTTGTTTCCATTTAAGATTTTGTGTCTTTCAAGGGACTATTATTCAGCTGTCAAAAAGACAAACTCATATCATTTACAGAAACATGGATGGAGATAGAAGGAATCATGCTAGTAGAAAGAAGGCAAAAACAACAAAAAAAGAAATCCCAGATGGTCTCACTTATATGTGGCATGTAGGGAAAGTTAAAAAAAAAAAAACAAAACAAAAAAACACAAGAAAATGTTAACTAACAAACTGACAACAAAACAAATACAAACAGCAAGGGAAGGGGAATAAGAGGAATAAGATAATGGGAGAGATGAGCATAAGTGGTCAGGATGATGGTTCACAGTTTATATAGTGGTGGGAGAACTTCAGGTTATATAATGGAGATATATATCTATATAGATATATATATCTATATAGATATATATTTAAAGTGCAATATATGTGCACCCAAATATATATATATATATGTATGTATATATATATATATATGTATGTATATGCATGTATATACAAAGTGCAAAAAATAAAAGATTTTGTGTCTTTAAACTAATTTTACATTTAATTCTGAAAAATCATGATTTTAATTTCCCTAGAACAGTGGCTAATTTTTCTAACTTTTTCCTCTTTGAACAACAATTGTCATACAGCAGATATTACTCACTTGTCAATATTTCCTAAGCATTCACTTAACATAGTCTCTATACTACTGTGTGCTGCACTTTCTCTTTAAAGTCTATCCAGTTCATTTATTCTCTTTTTATCATATGTGGATTTTTATTAACAGATCTACTGAATTTTAATAATTAATACTTCCAGAATAAATGCTGACATATCTGTTGATATATCATACTGAATTCATTCTCTAATTTTTATTTCTAATCCTTTATCTCATGACTGCAATCCTACTAGTATTATGTTGTTAACATAAGTTTGAGAATCTAATTAACTTCCATCACTTTTCTTTTTCCTTCTCTTTCTCTTTGTAAATGTCTGCTAAATCTCTTCATAGGTGATTATTTCCTTTTATAGATTATAATTTTTATTTCTGAGCTCTTCATGTTGGCCCTCCTTTTCTGATTTGACATCATTTATCTTTGCACTTTGAAAGTATCTCAATATAATTTCATGTTCACTTCCATTACAGAGCTAGTAATTCCAATATTTATGGAATTATTTGTATACTAAATTATTGATTAATTTATATTTCATAAAATTTCTATAATTTGAATACCTATATATCGTTTAACCACTCACAAGTAAACTTTCGTAGTATCCATTTTTGTAGAATTTTATTATTTATTGTTTATTTTCACCTCTGTTTCTAAGTTTATAGAAAAGAAATCATCTTCTGGCTTGTTTGCAAACTTTTTGGTCATAGTGTTATAATTTGCTTTAATTTTATTCCTAGCCCTTTCTTTATTTTGTTCATGATTCAGGTAGCATATCTAAACTATGCAATATGCCTTAGTGCAGAATTACAGATTCTGAACTAGTTGGAAAAAGATTGTTGTGAATTATCAGTGGATTCTTCCCTATTACCTACGCGAGAGATACATTTTGTCCAAATCCCATGTTGCATTGAACCTTGTAATTTACTTTATTACTCTGACTGTGAGTTTCCATTTGATATCTAGTCAATCAAAACTTTCATGTTTCTGTTTCAGTAATGAACTATTATTTAACTCAACTTTTATTTACTTTTTAGTTTCTATTAACTTAGTTGATATGGTGAATGTATGTTTATAGAGCTTCAATTCTTCATTATTGGAAATTGAATTTAATCTATATATTTTATAATCAGTAATGTATTTTGAATGTATACAATAATTATGCCATGTTGCACTCAAACATTTTGTGTGTAGAGAAGTTTATTGACTTATTTTCTTTATCTTAATGGTAATCTAATTGCATTTCTGCATATCTTCTATACTGTTCTTTTGAATCACTTGGAAGATCTCAAGTCTCTATGGGAACTTAGACTAAGTTCCCATGATTTTCAGAATGTTATATGTCAAAAAGTATAATGTCTGTTACTGAGAAAAGTACCCCATAAGACTAGACATTTTAGTTTTCATATCTTCAGCACTGACTGCTATGCTGGGCACCTGGTGTTCAGTGTTGGACACCAAATCAGTGATGAATACTCAACCCCAGTGTCAGTTGAGTCAGAGTGAGAGGAATGACTGGGAGCAGCCTACATATGGTTGGCATGGCAAAGAGTAGACAATCAGGGTAAGCAGGTTGAGGATTGGCTAGTTTGAAGAGTTGAAGTGGGTCTGCAGTATAGTTAACCTGGTCTTACATGATTAATAGCAGGTGAACTGTGGTCCTAAGGTGAGAAGCTGATAATGGAGGCAGCTGGGCACAGGGGTGGTTAGTCACAGAGGTTTAGTGTCAGTTGTTTTTCCTTTGAAAAGTGCCATCCTAGTTGAGTTGATGGCTTGCTTTAGGGATTGACTAAACCTGGAGGATTAGTCTCCCCAAGGTCTACAAGAGCCCAGAATGTCAGTGCTTTGATGCAGACTATGAAAGGTCAGAATATACAGAGATATACTGGAATGAAGACACATTTTTCTTTCCAAATCAAGTAATTTATGTCTTTGAAATAAAATATTAAAAATAATGTTCTGCCTCATTTCAAGCAATCAATTGTGTTTAGTGAGTTCTATCATTGAATGATAGTTGTTTTCCCATATGCTAATAACAAGAGCAGCAACAAACCTTTCCAAGTGTTTTCATTAAGAAAAATATCTTTGTAAGGTTAATGAATAGTGTGTAAAGAGTGTGTAAATGTATATTCTGTATGCAGTAAAATTTAATAGACTACCCTACACTGCAAGTTAAATCACAAAATTCCCAAGAGTGGTATCTAAAATGATGTTGAACATAATTTGACAATAGTAGAAAAAAAAAAGGTAGTTATGGTTTGACTACAGAAATATTATTATTTGAATAATCATAAGCTTAAAATTTCCAAAAATACTGACTTCTCTTCCTAGTCCTTCAGTGTAAAATCTAAAATTATGAAGTCTGTATCTTGTATCTTAAAAATCCCAAGAAAAAGAAAGCACACAGAATTCTATAAAGGTAGATATTTTATCTAGACTGAGATTCTCCTCCATCTTACATAATTTCACTGTGAATAGTTTTACAGACATCCTTATAGAGGCCTCTCGATCTAAATAAGCTCATGCATTCTTTTCGTGGTCCCAAAATAAATCAAGGGATTTCTTTGTTTTTTTTTTTTTTTTTTTTTTTTTTTTTTTTTTTTTTTTTTTTTTTTTTTTTGCAATTATTATATTTACTTTGTATATATATATATTTTTTTGAGATTTAATGAGCAATTCTCTAATTTTAGTGGTAACTTCTCAGTGTTTCCTACATTATCCCATGGAATTGCAAAAAAAAAAAAGATAGAATATTTATAAATGTAACAAAATATTGAGGCTTAAATGCAATTGCGTAAGTATATCTTTAAACATTTTATGATTTTAAGTAGTTTTATAGAGGTCATTAAATTAGGTACACAAGTGAAAAATCATCCACTACTTTATCTAGTTAACTCTATGGTCCATAATATTATTGAGTGGTGGATACATATTTGTGATATATTTGAATTAGTTAAAGAAAGTGGATTAGCTATGTTTTACTATCTCTTCCAAGCGAATAATTATGGTTAATGACTAACTGATATTTCTATAGCATAGTTTGGAAATCTTGCTGCTGTGACTTAATTTAAATCAGTAGGCAATCATCTTTTGGTGAAGATTGCTTATTTAAAGAATTGAAATTTAATAGAGATGTGACTTTTTGGTCTCTTATATCTATTTAAAATATAAATTTAGAATGTTACACACTGACACAATTTGGTGATATATAAGGATATTTGACTATCAAAGTTATTAATTAAATTATAATCAAATTTAACATATTGGTAAGATTTGTATACACTCTATTCACTCATGTGGTATTCATTCACTACAAGATGAAGCATGTTATATTTGGGAATATATGAAAAATGCATTTCATTGATGAATGCAGATATTTTCATTTGAAAATGATGCACAGACAATACTATGGCATCTTTTTATTATTGCTTTTGTTTTTAAATTAATTTTCTTAAAGAGAGACAATATTTAAAATGGGATGAAAAAATTGATCCTGAGGATTTAATAAATATGTTGGGGAACCTGCATACAGCAAATTAATTATGGTCTCATTTTACCCTAAAATAGAGTTTCCTATTTATAAATCTTAAAACTAAAATAAAATTATTTTAGTAAAATATGATTTAGATAAACATTTGAATACATTGAATTAAACCTTTTTTTTTACTGTCCCATAACAATTAAATATATACAATACATTTTTAAAACTGACAAGAAAAAGAGAGGCCTTGGTGTTCAGATAGACCTGGGGTATATGGCCTACTCCATCAATTACATTACTTTTTGCATAATGTCACCTAGGATACTTGAATTTTTCTTAACCTCTGTCTTCTCATCTGCCAGTTCATGACATGGAAATAATAAGCATAATTCTTTGTCAGAATTGCTTCAAGAAGTCAATGAAATGATCTTGTTTGTTAAATATAAACCTTCAAATAATGACTGAATACCTGCCAATATATTATACCTGATATTGTGTGTGAGAGAGATTAATATGCTCAGCCCTGAAAAGTGTTATCTCATATATCTCAGTTATTATTTCCTGACTCTTGCAGTAATTAATGCTTTATCATCTTTCATTTCCTGACTCAAACATTACCTTTTTAGATATGGCTTCTTTAGCTTTCATATGTAAATAATTTTCAGGAACCTCATAGTCTCTATCATTTTATTTTCACTTAATGTATTCACAGCACTTATTGCTAGATAATAACATGTGGTTTATTTGCTAGCATTCTATTAAACTGCCCATCTCCCATGCTACTATCCTCCAGTGATTTTGATTGTCTTGTTCATGCAATAAATATGTCGATGAAATGGATAAAAGAAGCAATGTTGTATCCTCACTTTAAAATGAGACATGGATGCTGTACACCTTCCCAATGTTCTGTGCAAAACAGTTTGTAAAAGCTTACAATGAAACAACTTTTGTCATATCACATTGTTTTTCTTTTGAAGCAGGTGTCACAAGGTTCAATTCTCTTAAAACAACCCTTTTTAAATTTTTGTTAAAACAAAAATGTATTTCTCTAAAAATATTCTTCTAGATTCCAGGTTATCTAATATCAAAGCATTGGAAGATTCTGTGTCCAGTGGAAGGAACTTTCTAGGGTCTTACTTGTTGACTTTATTTATTTAATATCAAAGTAACATTGCATTAAATTAATATAGAAAGTTCAGGAGTGCATTGTTGAAAGTCATTATGTGCATAATATAATGTTAACTTCACTCAGAAATGTCTGATTCTATCCTTCACCATTGACTTCTTTTGCTCAATTGACCAATGCCCACTCCCCTTTTTCCTAGTAACCACTATTTGTACTATAGTAAATTTTCAATTTTGTTTTAATTTATGCATTTATTTTACATATAAGATACGATTGAAACCATAGGTTTTTGGCCCTCTTTAATACGATGCATTTAAGTATTATGTATTTTCGTTGACCATCTCAACATATGCTTATTAAAGATAATGAAGGTGGTATAAGAAGGTCACATTATTATTTAAATGATCAAAACTTCATTGTTTTGGGAAGCTATATTAGTTTTGATAACTGAATTTTCAGTAGAGATTTCTGGATAATCTATCAATGCCAAGGATGCATGAGACGAAGTATAAAGGAATCTTTGATTTAAACTTGTCACCAAAGGAGGAGATGCTTATTTACACACACAAATATTTAAGGCCCCAAATCTATCAATGTATTTTCTCCTCAACCAAAAAGAATCAGACATTCTGCAGTTTTTGGTCTTTTTTGTTTTTTAAGATAATATGGGGGATTTATTAGCTTTACTTCATACATTTTTAGTTCTCATTTTGGAACACTCTAACCATAGGACAACCCCAACTATATTTCAATATTCAATTGATCTTTTTTGCAATTTAAATTTTCTATGTAATATATGCTTAGTTTAATGTTATTAATGATCATCATGGAGAAAGAAAAGTGTCAATATAAATGACAAAATATAACAACAAAAAACAGTTTCATGAACAGTTTTGGACATCATATATTCTATCTTTAGTATGACACTTATTTCTAAAGTAACCTGGCAGTTATGTTCATTATAATTTCTAATATAGCTTATAGAGTGATAATCTCTGATATTTCATCTTTTTATTTTTAATTAACAAATTCTCTTTAAATAAATATAACTTGAAAAGTATTTTGATGATAGAAAGAAAGGAAACTGCCTTTAGTATCCTTAAATACTGATACTTGATAACTGATAAAAATGATAATACATCATTAATATAGACCTAATTTTAGTTTGAAATACTTGACTCACCAACATACTGAATGTTGATTTTTACCTGCATTACTTTTTGTCATTCTTCATGAAGCATTATATTCAAACCCCGAAACTTTTCCTTTGCAAAATCACTTGAAACACATCCAAATATTTGTCATAATTTTACTCACCAGCCTGCATGTGCAAATGCATTTTGCCTCTCAGTCTCTGCTATCCCAGTGATGCTGCAACATTTTCTAGAAGCCTAATTTGTTACTATAATGGTAAATTTGATAGTGTCAAGAAGACAAGAACAACACTTAACTGTTAAGTTATATCACCTGAGACAATTTTGATTCTGCACATCAGAGGTTTAAGATTGCACTTTTCCTTAAGATCCTAGATAATGCCATACCACTAATCAAAGACCCAAACTTTTGAGTAGAAAGTCTGTACAATTTTCCCTTTCTATTTCTGTGTCATCTTGTGGAAGTTCTTTAAATTTTTGAAAATTGCTTTCTTTGACTCTAAAATGATATTTTATAATGGTGTTCTGAGCATTAGCAATATGTCATTCCCAAAAGTATATTATAAGCCATAGTATTGTATAAACTACATATAGCTACAGGGCTTTTTCTTTTGATTTTTAAAAGTGTTTTTCCATAGTCTACTAAACACTATACCTAATTGATTTGCACTCACTCAGAGATTTCTGATAATCTGTTTTTGGATTTTGACCAGATTAAGAGTAATCCCTATGTCTTCTGAGTCTTATTATGTTATGCTAAAATGGATTTTTGGATATCATATTATCAGCAGAAAGTATTTTGGACAGCATTATTAATACATATTAATACATATTTTATCATTGTATATACATCTCATGGGACAGCTGTTTTCCATATATACACAGTACCTTTGCTGAATAAAATTAATATCAAGTATTATTTTACTTTTACTCATTTAGCAAATATTTATAAGTCATATAATAAATATAAGATGATATGAGAAATGATGAGAACTTATCCTTCAATTTTTCCTACTGGAATTCAGAAACGCAAGTATTATGTAATATGAAAAAGGCAAAAGATAAAATAGATATAGATATGTGCATATACATACTGAAATAATGTCATGCTTAATTTATTTATGAGATCGAGACAAATTTTCAGATGAAACTCCAATGACTAAATTTGTCAAGAGTAGTTTTAGACAGTCATTTATGTAACAAATAAACAAACCCAATTGGTTCTTTAAATTCCTTTCCATTCTAAAGTTTTATACATTTAAAAATGTACATTTTTTGGTCAAAACACATGAGAAACCTATAGAAATAGCATTTTATTGTTTAAGAAGTTCTATATGAACCCAAACAAAGACATTAATTAATGGAAAAAGAAAGATTAACATTATGGAGATCTATTGTAAAAGATGAGTGACATTGTTAGGTGATAATCTTGGAAAAGATTGGAAATACATTTAAGAAATTGTTTAAGACACTGAGTTCATATATATATAATTGTCTACAAATAAAACAAGCACAAATATACTTATAATAACTGCAACAACCATAAATCCATCACCATCCAACTCACTGAGTCTGATTCCACAGACTTCAGAAAAAAAGGATGAATATATCTTATCTCATATAGTGATGACTATAAATAAGAACAGTAATTTTTTTAAATGAACAGAGCAGTATTTTATCACACTTTACTGAGGATATTATGAATAAATCAAGAACAGTCCTTTTATACACCCTTTGAAAACATTTGCTGAAAAAAGACTGTTGCTTTATTACTTGTTTTCTTTTTAACTCAGATGAGATGGCTATTCATGTATTATGTTGCTGGGTTTGAAATGAAACATATCTCCTTGGTACTTGAACTCTTCTATAAGAAGTCAAATGCCTTTGTCTAACTGCCATTTCTCCCTTGAATGTGAGTAATTGAGTTCCCAAAGATAGATTTGAAATATGAAAGAATATGTCTGTATTCTGTATAAATTGAAGCTTTTATTTTCTTTTTACCCATCACTATGTTCTTTTAGCTAGAAAAATAAATGACTAAGTTTTTTTCCCCCTTAGGTTAATGTTGAAGATATATTTTCACACTTATGTTCTGCAAATTTCCCTTAAAGGGATCATGTTGATGTTCTCGATCAAAGCATTATAAAAGGGCATGTACTGATAAACATAATTCTTTCCTCAAGGGAATTAGCTTTTATAGTTGACCTAGCAACAAGACACCAAATTAATTGTTTTTCATAAGGGCTGTTAATCATAATGGTGACAATTCCATGCAACGAACCCACTAGTAATTGAATATATTGCCGTTTGCTTTAAGTATAATTTAAATCACCCAGCATGTTTAAATGCTGCAGACGGAAAAGGTTCTAAGTGGTTGGAGATGATCCATAAGCTAATTGCTAAGCAGTGGTGGCATTTTCATTTATTATAGACCACTCAACCATTAATTGTGTACGGTGATACAGTTCACTGGCATTTCTCATTGAACAAGTTGCAAAGGTTAACTGGAACCAAGTTGAAAAAAGTAAAAACTAAGCAAGAAACATGGATTCTATATATTGCCATGAATATAAGCAATAACAACTTTTAATGTTACAGAAACTAAGCAAATTTTATGATGAGATTAAGACATTTATTTAATTATGCAATTTATTATGAAGGTATTTTCAGAAGAGAATAGACTTGAAGTCATTAGCTAGAGTTAAGGATTGCCCTCCCTAAAATGGGTGGGCATCCTCCATTTCATTAAGAACCTGAGTACAACAAAGAGGTGGAGGAAGAGGAAATGGATGACTTGTTTTCTCTGACAGCTTGGGTTAGGCTATTGAGCTTCTCTTGCCCAGGGAACTGGTCTCAGACTATGGACACAGAAAGTTTTTCTCCTTTTCAAGACCTGTCTTGAAACTACATCACTGACTTTTGGCTAGATTTTGCAGACAACAGATTGTGCTACTTCTCAGCAATTGTATGGGTCAAAATAATACCTGTCAGTCTTTCATCTGTCTTTCTGTTTATCTACCACCTGTCTATGCTCTATCATCTATCTCTCTCTCTCTCTAATATAGCTATCATCTATCTGTGTGTAGGTATATATTTATATTTATATGCCTGTAGATAGATAGATGAAGGCTAGCTAGATACATGTTTAGAGAATACTAAACTAGAGAATTTTCTCTGGGAAATGTTGATAAATACATACATATTGACTTTTTAAACTTTACTGTTTAATAGCTAACTTGTCTAGTTACCCTACTTACCTATATCTTACAATGTCGTATATACTCATGTCTTTTTCCTTTTTATGTTTTGATATTTTCTTCAAGTATATTTTCAAAAATATTCTCTAGTTAGATTTGCATGGTTAATAAGACTTTTATATTTAATATATTCATTTTGTCCTCATATTTAATATTTTATATGTAGTTTTTTTTTTTTTTTACTCAGGAATGTTTTGATATGATTTATTTTTATAGGTTTTACTTTAAAAAAATTGCGATTTCATTCTTATCCTTGGTATTTATTTGTTTATATTTTAAGATGTGAATTCTTTCTTATCCACAATGGCATGCTATTAACTTTGTCAATAAGAAGTTACATATTTTCTTTCCATGACAATTCCTTGTCATTATTTTTTCAGACATATATATATCTGGAACTGTTTTATGTATTTACATATACTATGTAACTATGTAGCAAAGTGTAAAATTACATAATTAAAAACAAAGTATATGAATAAATATATTTGTAACCTCCATGTTTCCTTATTTCCTTATTTCACCTTTTCTCCTCATTTCTTCCTAATGTTATCTGATTAATGGCTAAACATTCTAGTTACTAATTTAACCATTACTCATGTGTATTCATTTTTGTCCCTTGGCTCAATGTTGAACTTTTCATTATGAATTTATAATTTTGGACTTTATTTCTCATTATAAAAATTATTGTATCAAATCTATTAAATACAGCCTAATTTCAACAAATTATCTTGGAATAAATGGGCATGGGAGAAAACCAGTACAGAAGAAGAAGGAAAGGGTATGGTTAAATAGGGAAAAAGAGGACACTAGTATGGTGAAAGAGAATTTTGATGTATATGTGTCAGCTTAATTTGGTCTATACATATATTGATTGTCAACAATGAGAACCTGCAACTTATACAATGTTATAATGCAATGTTATATAAATAATAAGGAAATAAATGTACCACCTCCTTAATGTTAAAATAAAAAAAGTAGCAGAGTATATTTACTTCAGGAATGGAATCTTAGATTTAGACTTAAGATCAAATTGTAACTACATATCTGCTATATAAATACCAAAGAATTTCTTAACTTTTCCATACCTCAGTCTCTTTTCATGTAAAGTGGGGCTGTTTCTAGTATTTAATTTATTGGGTTGTGGGGGACAGTAATTTAATATATCCCTTAAATAATGTAGGACTGAAAGTTAATGTTTGGACAATATTAGTTACTGTTACTAATATGTCAGAAACAAGAAGTATTTGCTTGAAAATTAGCAATTATTGATAGTGTTTTTCTTTTACCACACAATTATCTAATCAGTAAAAACTCAATTTGTCAAATGTGTCAGAACATCCATAAATTTAATTTAGAACTGAATATTAATTTAACTGGCATCACATTAAGTAGATATGTTCTTATTCACATTAATAGGTATGAGGAAATAAAGCGTTCCTGGATTTCTTAGTGCTTTCTGTAAAAATCCCCAGTCTCCTAAGATTCTTCATAAACCATGAGAATTCTGTCTGTAGTCATTTGTCTAGTTAATTGCTTTTATATAGAAGGATAATAAAACTTCCCATATCTCCAGGAGAGAGACAATGTTATAACCCAGAGAAGGCTCCTAGGTTAAACTCCCCAAGTGCCAGGAAGATGAAGCTGCTGCTTTCTGTTTTTTTTTTTTTTTTTTTTTGTTGTTGTTGTTGTTGTTTGTTTTGTTTTGTTTTTAACATTTCAGGAAGCTAAGAAGGAAAGGTAGAAATTTCTCTAGATGACAAATGCCGATGGGGTAAACAGGATCCTATGACTCATTTTTGCTAGTGGGCTATGAATAGAAGTTGCATGTAACTTATGGGACAGCTTATTAGGAAAATAGGCATACCACCCTTCATCAACATAGAAGGTCAAGTGGTCCAGAGAGTACAAGGTGCAGAATGGTGAAACATCTGTCAGCTAAATAATTTTTGTCTCTACATGAAAGCCAGTATTTTTCAAGAAATTTTTGAGTATGAGATTAGAATGAATATTATTTAAAATCCAGGTTTCCTATCACACTAGTTCTTAATTTATTTCCTTGGGTAATTCAAATATTTTTTTTTCTGTGCTACATAGATGTTTTTATTAATTACATTCTGGTCTCTCAGGGAGTCATACATGCAACATTTGCTTCCAGATCATATCCCCTTTTCTTGTATGTATGTGCCTATGATGTATATATCTTTATGAAACAAAACTAATGCTTTCCTGAACAAAGTGATTATAGCCTGGAGACAGCTTGGAAAAGATGAAATAATAGTCAGCCTGATAAAAGCTGTTAGAATTATATACTTTCTTAATTTTGTCACATAAACAAGACTCATCCTGAAATTGTTAGAAATCCCCAAAACTGACCCAATCAAACTCTCTGGAAAATAATGAGTCTTTCCTTTGTCCACTGAAATTCACACTTTCTCATCAGTAATATTACTTATTTGCAACATTCCTTCCCTATTCTGTGCACAAAATCAATACTACTTCTTGAGAATTTGCTTTTTTTAGAGTTCTGAAATGGTGGCAGTTTCCCTTCTCATAGATATCACTGCTTCCAAGGAAATGGGCACCTCTTTCAGCCTTCTCTTTTACATCCAGAGGGCCCTCTTTAGTCCATGAAACACTCAACTTCTTTGCAAAGGGTTGATCCATTGCAGATACCTAGTCTATTCTACTTCATAGCTTCAATTTTTGGTACTTAACTCATTACTGCTCAATCTATCCAGTTCATAATTATTTCCTGTTTCTGTAGATAATACTTTGAATATTTTCAAAGGCTGGGTGTTGTAGAGTATGCCTGTAATCCCAGTGGTGGGAGACCAAGGCCAGGGATCACTCGAGTCAATGGATTCGATACTACCCATGACAACATAGCAAGTACCCGGAGCAACAGAGTGAGACCTAGTCTCTCTCTCTCTCTCTCAAAAAAAATGATACTTTAAGTATTTTCTTCTCAAATGAATATTTTTTAATATTAAATTATTTATATATAAATTTCACATCTTTTGGGAGGGTGGTGAACCCCATAGATCAAATGAATATCTTTTATTCATGCTTCATTTTCACTTCCACTTATAAGCTCTCCCCTTCCTGACTGCTACACTCATATGTCTGCCCTCTCTATACACTAAATCAAACTTTTTTTGTTTTTTGCCTTCAGTGAGACTATCAATCTGTGTATCCCATAATTTTTTTTATTGTTACTCTCAGAGTTCTTACATTGTTCTTACATTACTCTGTATTGAGCTTGGACACTTTATTTAATTTTTTAATCATTCATTGGTTTGTCTCCTCAACTCTTTACATCCTTCTCTTGAACCTTTAGATAAAACTCTAATAGATTAAATTCAACACTTACTTCCTAATCTACAGGCAAGACCATCACAGTCATAGTTACCTTTGAAATGACCATAATCATATATGAACTATATCAAACTACCTTAAATACAACCACTTTAAACCTACACATTTCAAAGTGGACATTAGTTCTGCTGAGCACATTTCCTAAATCTAGTAACTCCTATTTTCCTAATGACATAATGTCACCAATTTTCTCCCCTCAACCTCTAACAATGTTCTAGCAGAGATGAGCTTGATGATCAGAAAGTATTTCTCAGAAATGATTTCCTCCTCCTCGTTATAAAGCTAAACTATTTCATTAAGCCTTGTTGTAAATGAATGGGACAAGTCATTCGTTCTTGACAATGAAATGCAGGTACTGATTACGAGTCCTGGGGAGATCACGGTCATGTGTGTATTAAGGCATTTAGGAAGTTATATTCCATCTTCTTTCTGGAGCTAGGCTAAAACTACATATATCAGAGTCATGGAGGCACATATTGAACAGATCCAAGAATTACAAGAAAGATTAGCTTAAATCAAATTGTTCAGACAAGTGATAAAAAATGCTTTCCTCTTATATTTTCTTTAAGATTTGAACCTTGATGGTAAAAGGTATATTTGTTTTAAGTAACATTATGTTCATAACTTCCTCCATAATCCTTACTCTCTGTTGGCTGACCTTGCTTTCTGAATTTCACTGAGAGAAAAATAAATAGAATTCCTATATGTCGCCAAAGTTAGTACTGACTGACATATTTAGTTTTGTACTCATACATTTTTATTTTCTTTGAAGATGATCAAATGCTCTAATTTAATTTGTACACATTAGTTCAAATCTCCTATTTCCCACTTAAAACTTTCTTCTCACAATTAATTTTTTCCTGGGCTATCAATATTTCTCTTTGTACTTTTGATATGTTAACCTCCCCACTCACTGGATAGTCTCTTTCAGTTTGGTGAGTTATCACCACTTATTTACTAAGTGATGGGTATATCTAGATACTAGAATTCTGATGTATTATTTCCTGCCTATCTCTCTTCCTTGATAATCTTTAAAAAATTCCATTAATACTCTACAATTTATGACACCAAATTATATTTAGCCACAAATTTTATCTTAAATTATAGTGCTATGTGTAGACATGGGTATTTAAATATTTAGTTATGGAGTGTAAAAAGTGGCAACAGTGAATACTGCATAGTTTTAGACATTATTATTATTGCAATATTAATTTCTTGTTTTTTAAAAATTGTACAATGGTATTTGAAACATTAACAGAGAAAGTGAAAGGACATAGAGGAAGTATTTTTATTTATTTTGCAAATTTTCTGTAAGCCTGAAATTAGTTCAAAAAGAAAGACTTAGAGATAATTAAAAATAAGTAAATTTAAATAATGAGTAATACTTTGTGCCATTATGATAGCCTAGAAGAACTGGGAAAAATGTTGTGAATATATAAGGAGATCATTTCAACAGTATGAACAGCAATGCAAAGACTCAAAAAAGATACATCTGGATAAGCAATTCTTTATTTTTATTTATTTATTTTGGTAGCAATCTGGGAATAGACATGGGGCATGTTTGTGATGAAACTGATGTGTTAGGTTGGAACCTCACTGAATTGAAACAAGGAAGAGCAAGAGCCTTGCTTCTCAAAATACTTCAAACTTAGAAGACTAAGAATAAGAACCATCCATCATTTCTATTCTAAACAAGCTTTCTCTGGGCATGAACTTTGATGGCATTAATAAGACTTTTGTGTTCTCAATTTTTGTGACTGTTTGAACTTGCCTGGTGCTGTATTGGCAATAAATGGTCATGATATGAAGAAAAATAATTTCTTTTACTATCATCTTTGATTTTTACATTCAGTTGCAGTATATATGCTATCACTAGGAAAGGATTTGGCCACTTATTTTGTAATTTTAACTTTAATTACCAGTATTGTGTGTGTGTGTGTATGTGTACTTGTTTTATAACTCACTATGCCTTGACCTTTAGTTAATATTTGATCATTGCTTGGGTATAATATAAACACTGTATAACAATGACAGTTCAATTAAGGACTCTTGACAATAGCACTAATTTCATCTATGAAATAATACAGAAGAAACGTGGGTAAAAGAGTAGGACTGCATTAGGAAAAGTTATAATGTTCAAATCTCAGGAAGCATACACTCTAAGTGAATGTCAGAAATTGTTCTAACATTATTAATAAGCTAATAATTCCCCAATCGAGTCAATTTCTTGATGTCAAAGGCTTCCATGAAACTATTATTGAGGCAAGTTATCTGTAAATCATACGTGTCTGATGAATTCAGTTAACTCTGACTTTTAAAAAAATCTAAGACACAAAATTTCCATACTATATATAAATAAAAGTTGTCACATAATTCAGATTTATGTGTAGAAAGAGTTGAGTTTAAACTGAAGTTAAATTAATGGATCGAATATGTCACTTCAAAGATGCATTGTAATATATGACACTAAATACATAAGGTTTGAAAAATCAGCCACATTGTTAAAAAGAACTTGCAGTTAGAAGGGTAAATTCTAGAAATATAATATATATATATAATATATATAATATAATAATTATAGCCAACAATATTGCTTTATATAGTTCAAAATTACTAAGACTACATATTAAGTGTCTTCACCCCCCCTGCCCCCACCACGAAATGGTATTTAAGTGAGGTGATATAGGAGTGAACAAAGCTAAGGTGGTAATTATCATCTATCTGTCTATCATCTGTCTATCTATCTATCTATCTATCTATCTATCTATCTATCTATCTATCTATCTATCTATCTATCTATCTATCTATCTATCTATCTATCTGTCTATCTGTCTGTCTGTCTATCATCTATCATATCTAATCTATCTATACATATTACCTCAACACCTTATATTCTTTAAACTTAAAGTTGTATGAATATTGTATTCCAATAAAAAAATAACCCAAACACAAATGCACTGGTGTTTCCTTTCATTGCTACTGCTCCACCTACAAGGATATATCCACAATGTCTTAGAAGACAGTTTTCAAATAATCAACATTGATCTCACTGCATATCAGTGCATCAACTGCAAATTAAATTTGTAAGCTGAATTTTAAAAATAATATTTAAATCAAAAGATTACCATATCAGTTTTAATTCTGAAATGACAATTTTATAGTTTTCTATCTAATCATTAATGTTTTGTCCATAGTTAATATGTTAAGCTATAAATTAGACTATATTTACGATTAACTAAGTTTTTCCTAATAAATGTCCAGAAATAACAGAAACTATAGGTTTTGAAGGAAAACATGCAATATTGAATGATAGATTTTGTGTTTTCTAAGTATTTAGACTAAACTATACACTAATATCAGAGATAGAGTGCATTCAATGTAAGATATCACTTCATGTCTCCCAAACCCTGTGGAAGTCAGTTTTTAAAGGTGTCACATATACGGGATAAGGCCCAATAGAAATTATCCAACATGATTTCTTATAAAAATTCCTGAGACTCTCCAATATGGTTTTTGGGATGGGATTGTATCATAAAAGTGATTTTCAAATCTGGCTAAAATACAATGTGATTTATTTTTACTTTAAACTTGAAAATCTATATTAAGAAATGGCTCAATATCAACAAATTAACTGGGAACGTATCTTGAAACCTTGATTTTTTTTTTATTCATCAAATGATTTTGGGTGGTCAAAGCAGTGAATCCTCACATTTTAGCCGTCTTTTGTCCAGATTAAGCTAAACAAGAGCTAGCATTTTATCCATGAAGAAAGAAAAAATTTAAAATCCTACTTTTCACTGGGATATTGTATTTTGCGGTATTGTTTGTGAGTAAATTAAGGTGATTACTGTTTGCCATTGTGTAGAAACTTGTGTGATTGAGGAAGAAGAGCTCTCCCCCCACATTTTTTTAATGTCTCCTCTCCTCACTAAAAAAAAGCAACTCTTGAAAAACCAGTCTTGTGAAAATGATAATTGATGTCATGGAAAATAAATAGGTTGAAAACAGCTTGATAGTTAAATGCTTTAAGTGATTCCTCAGCTCAGTTCTCAGTGGGATGCTTTCCTCATTCAATGACTACATGAACTCATCTGATGTGCACCACTTAATGCAATTTGAATTAGAAAATTCTTTGATTAGACAGGAGACAAGATTTAAGGGATGAGAAATCATTCTTATTCATTTCCACAAAACTTGAACACATATGAGCATTAAAATGTAAACTGACTGTTTTAGACTTGGAAAAATTTGCTGAGTCCTAACTTACGGGGGAATACATTTTAGTTTTTCATATCTTTCTGGAAGTAAACTAATATTTTATTAAATAGACCCAGGCTATTTGATGTATTGTTACATTTAAGAAAACTATATTGTTACCATTAATACTATGAAGTAATTTTTAACTAAACATTCAGTGGTGATTAAAAGCAATAAAATGTTTCTCTGAGAAGATTATATTCATTTTACCTCAAGGAAAATCTTAAATTTAAATCTGGCATTGTTCTTTTCCATATTACAAACTGAATTTGAGTCATTGAGATTATATATACATAAATTTAAATTTTATACAAATATATTTGTAACATGATATTTGTATAAAATTTAAATTTATAAATATATATATATATATTTAAGTCATTGTATCTACTTACCAAATTAAATGAACCACCATGGATTCTATATTAAATATATAATACTCAGTATTTATTGGCCAGATACTATTTACCAAGTTGAACTCAGCTCTACTTTTGAGGTTCTGGCAACAACCTGGTTTATTTTAACACTTTTACTAATAGCACACTTTAGAAAATAGGTTTTATACCATTTAATTATGAGTTATTATTCTCAATAGAGTTGAACAAACTATAAAACTAAATTGGTGACTAATGGATTTAAGTCTTGGAAATTCTGAGACTGGAAAAATACGAGGTCACTAGTACAACACATATGCAGAAGCATACACACAAAAGTATTTTTGAGTTCCTCAGGAAGGTTTTTGTCTTTCACCTTTATTTCTATAATAGCTTTCTTACCAGAGTCACAAATAGGAGTTTCTACCGCTTTAATGCATCCTACACAGAGCGGTCAGCTAAAACATAGCTTTCAACTTGTCATTTACCTCCCTCTAATGATTCTTCACGGTGGGTGAAATAAACCCTTTAACTTGGATTAATGACCCTTCAAATCTATGCTTGAGCCAAGTCTTACATTTCCCAGTGTGTCCATGTTAAAGAAACACAGACTTGCTTAGTCTCTTTAAAAAGTTTTAAACTTGTTTTACCCTTTCTACTTCGCTCTGCCAATTTTCATCCTTTACAATTATTACCATCTATTTTCTTTCAGGCTATACTCTGAAAGATAAGTTTAACTGCTCTGTTCTCCTAAACATTTTAAAACCCTGGCTATGATGTTATTTTCCTCATACATATTTGTAGCTGTGCTGATTAATTAATGTTAAGCAAATTAATATGAATAAGCCAAGCTCGTGATTAGCACTTGTGGACAACTTTAATTTTAAATCCTTTATTGGTTGATTGATAAAAGAAAAGACCACATTTTATCATTTACTTCTCCAATTTGTGAGAGAGGTTCAGAATGACTGAGTAACTCAGGGATATGGCTTTAGAAGCATAGCGGGGACAAAGGAGGTTGAGAGAAGAAAGAAATATATCAGCTTTTTTTTTTTTTTATTTTTTGATGGATGTAGTTAAATATTTATTAAGAATATATCCCGTGAAAGAGGTTGATAGTATGAATGAAAATTTTGCTTAGTATGTGACCATATATATGTGTAGACTAACTCATGTCCAACTACAATTTCCTGTCACTTTTTATAGAGAAATACATATTTATATATTTTTATAATATGTATAGTTCTATATGCACATGTATTTATATATGATCCATATGACAACACTAGAAATAAATGTAGCTAAAATTGAATACTAAAACAGTAGCACAACAGGAGGATCAAGTTGTGGGGACAATTAAATATATAATAACCAGCCAAGTATTTTATCAGCTTTAGGATACTTATCTGTAAAATAAAATATTCATTTAGCACACATTTATTGTGACAAATATATGATGTGTATGCATTGACTCTGGAAAGCACTGTGTAAAAATCCAAAATTATATTGTTAATCACAACATATATATATATATATATACACATAAATACACAATGCCTTAATTTAATAAGATTATGATAAAAAAATCTCATTTTAAACATGTTTGTGTTATACTCTCATTTAGCCATTCAAAATCCATGTCTCAGTGTTGCTGTGTTGAAGGGAGTGATTTTACATTTTTTTCCCTACAGTTCATTAACCTTACTATATAGTGATAAATTGCTATGCTATAATGCTTTAGTACTAAAAGTGTTACAATAGGAAAGTAAAATTTATTGGTAATGCTACAAATTGATGATCTTTCGTAATGCAAATAGAGAAAATGCAGGACAAAAATTTCCAACTCTGAAAGGATTTAATCATTCTATTTCAGGTTAGCATTAGTATTATTTCAGTTAGTTTTTTAAATTAAGATATTTAAATGTATCTTTATATGCTATAGAATGTTACTTTTTAATAATGTTATATGCTGTATGTTGGACTTAGTTAAACTTACTATGTTTGAAATAATAATTCAAAATATGCTTAAAGGATATTTAGATATGGGAACATTAAGTATCAATGCAGAGAAGTAACTCAATTATTTAGATAAAAGAAAGTAGTGTGCAGGACAATTAAAAATTGTCATTAACTTTAGAGTGTATAAATTATCAAGCAATTTTAGGTTCCTTGCAGAATGATTGGGTAAACCAAGGTCACTGGATCTTGACTACATTTGTTGGAAAAATATTGAGTTATAAAAATTTAGAGAACAGAATTAATGATATAGGGAAACTAAACATGACAGAGACATATGTTATGCCTCAATACATAGTATTTGAATTCATAAAATATACTTAAACAAATATACAGATCATTTACAGAAAGTGTATGATTTTGTTATTCCTTTCACTGGGTTTCTTAAGAGATCTGACTAATACCAACAAGTAATATACTGATAAATGCACTCCTTCTCATTCAAGTGTATAAAGAGTATTTGAACTAAAAAGTCACCATGATCGGCTAATGATCATATTGCGAACTGGTGGACCATACACCATAACAGAGATTTTCCTTTTCCTTTTCCCATTTAGTATTTTCCTTTTCCCGTTTTAGTATTTTTGAGCAATATTAAAAATAAGGACATTTCATATAAAATCATTATTCCAATAAACTGACTTGGATATATGAAACTGTAACATACTTGGACCCATGTCACCCTATCACCATCACCATCTTCACTTTCTTCTTCATCATCATCATCGTCGTCATCATCATCATCATCATCATCATCATCATCATCATCATTATCATCATCATCATCACTAAGTTTATAGCAGCCTTAATATTTTTAGCACCAAACCCATTGCAGTTTCTAGTTCTTTTATGTTTTCAGTAGAATAGGATAAGTAACTTACGTAAGGTAGGGTAATTATTATCAACTGAAAATTAAAGAGAAATCACTTACCAAAAAATTACACAGAGAGTACAGGTTAGAACCAGGTTGTAAAGTAATGTGTCTATGACCCATCAAGCTTATGCGTGTAGTAGCACCAGGCTTGTTTGACATCTGCCTGTGTTCTGCCTTTGTCCTGATTCCTCAATCTGCACAGATAATTTATTATAGCTGCTTGATGTCAGCGCAAGACTTTTAAATACAAACAGTCCTTATTTTATGAAACAAAATGGCAAAAAAAATCAAACTGTAGTCAGCCCTTACTTTGCAAAGCAAAATAACAGAAAATCAAACGGTTGTCTTAGAAAGCTAATCAGTTCAGGTACTGGAAACAAGAAGTTCAGGTCTGTTATTTCTGTGGTTATTTTTCAACAACTCACCCAGGAACAGTGGACTGATTGATTAGTAATTTTGGCCTACATAATTTCAAATAATATTAAGTATAGAAATTGTTAAGATTAGCATTTACAGTGTGAGTCATTTTTATAATCACAGTAAGTTCTCTCTTATCATTCCTATTAACTTCCACAGGTTCTTGAAAACTGACTTTATGAAATGAAATGAGGTATTACTGATCATCTGATAATCTCCTTTTGTTCAACATTTGTGGATTTTTTTTCTCTTATCAATATTAAAATGAAATGATGTTCTTTAACAACCTGCTATATAATTTAAGATTTTGAAATCCTTTAATACTGCAATCACATTCTGAATCCATCTGGCAGATAAAAATACTGATAGATTAAGGAACCTACCTTAGGTCACACATCTAATGAGTGGCTTGAACAGGACTAACTTTAAACTTGACTACTACGATGCTCAAGTTCCCAAAATGTTCATTTCCTTCTATTACTAGGCTTGCCATTATTTAAGATTTCCTTTCTTAAACATGTCGTTAAATTTCCAGGTTAAATAATTTGGTCTTGAATTATAGTTCATAAGTCTATGAAATATTGCGTGTGAAAATGTTGCATTGTTCATGAAAATTTATATATATATATATATAAAGTGTAGTGCAAATATAGTTGATAAATTAGAACTTCAGTACTTGAATGAAAAAATAAAATATGCTCTTTAAAATATAACATTTGGGAATTCAGCATTTGGTAAACGATTTAGAATGGCACTTAAATACATTTCTTTTCATATATGAACTAAATATTTTATAGCCCTCTTTGCATTTAATTGCTGATTATTTATTGAACCTATTAGTCTTATCATATGTTAAAATTAAGTACACAGTGATCTTTTCAAACTAATCCTTTGTTTCTCATAAAACAAATGTGAACTCAAAAAATTATCATTTAAGTTATCATAAACCAAATGTGAACTGCTTCCATTGTTGAAAGAAATATGCATGTTTAGATAGCTGTCCAAATAAAATAGCACAGTTCTTTAAGCATAGTGAATATTGATTTCCATATGAACAGATAGCATGTTATATTTATAAGAATTCAATGAGAGGATAAAGAAAAATAAGATCCTCAGAAATAAAATAGCAGTTCAACACAGGAAATGGTACACAAAGTAAATATATTTTAAACACAAGTAAACCATTTACAATTACATCATTAAATTTCTGTACAGTAGATGAGAATATGTAATTTTAATATCAAGGAAAACCATTATTATTTTGCACAGAAAATAGTATAAAATGTTAGAAATAATAAGCATAACATTGATTGTCAGGGAAAAGTAATTATACTGAAATTTAGTGAGATATTAGAAATAGATTTTTGCATTTTACTTTAGTATCTCTCAGATCTATATCCTATGTTGACATGTGATGCTTGTAATATAGGCTCAGCATTCACAGAACTAGATAAGATTGGCTTCTTAAAATTGCTAGTTTATATTTTGTGAAATATCTGTTTTTACTGAGGTTTAATTTTCTCCTTTGAAAATTAAAGTTAGTTTATTAGCATTACATATTTTGTGAAAATTAATAAGAAAATGTGAAAAGAACATACCAAGAACATGAAAGCTAAATTTATGAAATAAATATATTTATGGGTACTCTTCTATAGATGATGAGGGCCAATGCTCTGAAAATAGTATGTATTCAGGCATTTAATATGCAATTAATAAGTAATTTTTGGTTGACTTGATCCTTATGGAAATGCTATAATTTGTACCCCGATAAATTATCTCAGAGTTTTATTCTGGTTTCTTGATATATTTTCCTCGATAATCAATTGGTGTTCTTAATAAACAAAGTTTGAGTACATATTTTCATATATTGTTCATTAAAACTTAGAGGAACTATTTGAGTTCAAGGCTGTCCAGAATATTATCCTATTAAATTTAAAGCAAAGAATAAGCACTATTGAAAGTCTATGAAGTTAAAGATGTTACTGTGAGAATTATGCTTCAAGTATCATTCAGAAGTGAGACTGAAGAGATAGGAGGTAGAAAAATATTGAAAGGTAAATAAGTTTTCAGAAGTAAACAAAAGTAAGGAGATAGTGACATATTACTTGAAAAAGGTGAAAAATAACCTTAAATTAGAAACTAATTAGACTGTTATGAGTGAAGTGTAAGACAAAATAAAAAATTTGATATACAAATGAATGAATGATATTGCTTATTTATGTTTTTATGCATGCATATATTTATCTATTATCTATATTATCTAGCTATCTTTCATTGTCATCATCATCTATCAATTATCACCTCTTTTTCATCAATCTATTTACCTATCTTGAAATTGGATATGGAGAAATCTGCACTAAGGTAATGAACAATGTGAGAGATTGATGCTACAAAATACATTTAGCCCAGGACTTCAGGGTGGTCATATTTTCAAAATGATGTTTTCTGTTTCCCATTCAGTGTCTTCTTTGTTGTTATCAACTGTCAGCAAAGTCAAAAAGACTAAATAAATGTTAGACCGGCATAGAAAGTCTCTAAATGTGTAAAGAAAATGAAGATTTCAGCAAAATATAGGTCCTTACTTTAAAATTGGAGTGGAAAAAAAATCTGCTCAAAAAATGATTAAATAAGTATTGACCTAAAATGAGAAACAAAATGCTTAAAAATCCATATAAATATCAGAGAAATTGTTTATAACATACAAAAGAGAGAAAGGGAAATAAAAAAAAAAAACAAAAAACAAACCTAAGATTAAGACATCTTAATGATGTTAATAATGCAAAAATGTTCTTTTACATGTAAGTGTCTTTACATGCAAAATAAAAAAATATCAGGTGCTCAAAATGTAAGGGTATATTGCTTATAGTCCACTCTTTTAAAAAAGAAAGTAAAATGATTGAAATCACTATCATATCTTGAGTTTAAATGAAAATTGATTATCTGCTGACTTTTCTAGCATGTAGGTAATAATGAAATCATGCTATATTTTAAACCCAAATTTTGCTGACTCTGTTCCTAAAAGCATTATTTCAGTATTCAGTAGATATCCTTCGTGGAAATGTGATAACACATTCTTTCCCTTGCATTGTCCTTTGTGTGCATTTCTTTTCTTATGAATTAAATAGAATACATAGATAATGCATCTATGTGTACACACACACATGAATGCATAAAATAGCAAGAGCAATATTGTTAAGACTTTAGTTTATAAAAAAATTTTTCCCTTTTCTTTTCTCCTTTTTATTTTTTGTCATCCTCTCTTCTTACTTTTCCTCTCTCCATTTATCTTTCAAGTCCTCATTCTTTTTGTAAATATACATTATCTTCATATATAATTGATATTATGGTGCTAAATTTTGTCCTTCAGTTTTAACACATTGTGAAATTCTGGCAATAGGTCATGATTACTGACCATAAAGGAAGTAAAAAGGATTAAGATGATGTTTTTGGCTTATGCTTGAAAAAGATAGAAGCAAGTAAAACATTATAAAATCTAGAAAATTAGTCTCTATATAATCATTTCCAAATTGCAAAATGGTCATATGAGTATCAGCATGCTAATTAAACTATTAACAACTTTTAGCACCAGAAAATAGAAAACTGGGGTTCAAGACTATTTACATAAATTAAAGATAGACCATGTAAGATTTCTGAGACCAGTTCCATATTTCAAAGGAATTAAGCCCTCTTAATATCAGATACTTAAAAAGAGTAAAGAGATCAATTCCTTTTGAAGTTCTAGACAAAAAAGAAAATGGAAAAATGCAATTATGTTTTTCTGATCCCAAAGAAGAGGAAGCTTTTATTGTTGGAGTATTTGTTGATCCCAAGAGCACCCCCTGTAAATATTTCAAGCACTAATCTCCATCTCAGAGGCAGGAGTTAGGGAATATAAACTTTAATTAATTCATCTTCAGTTGTGCTTTCTTTATTTCCCCCCTTCATTTTTCCTTAAAAATCCAAGATATCTCTTCATTTCACACACATATGCATCGCTATAGACATCTCTGAGATATTGTGCTTAATTTTTAGTTGTTTTCTATATCACCACTATGGCATTATCACTGTTGACATACCAATACATCTTTGGTATGACAGTATAATTAAAATTAGATTTGAATAATTGTCTCAAACATGTATTCTTTAATTTCTTTCTTTGTGATTTTAATACTTTGTTGGTCTACCCTCACTTTGAATTTTTATTATATGATCTAATTTTAAGGTATAGCATTCATTTTGTTTTTATTAACCCAAAGTTTGTTCAAGTAAGTAAACAAGGATGGCATTAGACTGAGGGGGTTCTAGTGCTGTGACAAACTGTGAAGGCAAGCCAAAATCTGAGTCTGTGGATGCCTCAAAGATAGGAAATGAAAACTAAAGGACAACCAATAATAAACAGCCAACCAGACTTAAGTTATAGTCAGTTTATAATTTCCTTTCTTTGTTTCTGCCTTTTAGCTATCAAAGCATCACCCTGAATTTGATTATTAATTTTTAAAAGCTCTCAGTTAAAAAATTTTCACTCATCAGCTTATGCAATTTTTAAAGAAATAATCATTATAACACCATGAACTTTATATAAATATTCCCTTATACATTTCAACTAGATGATGTAAAAAGTAGCAAGTGTTTTGCAATCCATACTTGTTACTGTGTATTATCATTTCTGATATATAATAGATAAAAGATAGATGTCTTTTATTTAGTTGAGGTAATTTCATTTTCAGTACTTGGTAAGATTCAGATGTCTGTAAGATTCAGATAAATGTTACCAGACCCACCACCAAGGGACTCATAGTCCTCTATCATTGTTCACTGGGCACTTTCCTTATGTTGCTTTCTACCCTTCTCTCTGGTAGCCTCATTTATTCTGTAAGATTTCTGAGGATTTATCTGGCCTTATTTTATTTTTCTGCATTCCATATATAAATCGCACGATTTTATATTTGTCTTTCTCCTTGCAATGTATTTCTCTTAGTATAACCCCTCCATCCCACCCATTATTCCATCTCTTAGTATAACCCCCTCCATTCCATCCATGACAAGATTTCATCTTTACTTAAATCTGAGTCATATTCCATTTTGTTTGTAAGTCTCATATTCTTAATTCACTCATTTGTCCTTGGAAACCTACATTGTTTTCATAAGTTGGATACTGTAATTAGTGCTGCAATGAACATAAGTGACTACATAATCATTCATATTAGTGCTTTCACACTAATAAAAGGAAGACCTAGGAGTGGAAATGCTGTATCATAAGGTAGATGCATTCTTTGATAGTTTGAGATACTTCCATATACAACACTACTGACAGTTGGAGAATATAACAGTTTTTTTTTTCCTTTTTGTACAATATTTAATTTCTCCCCTTAGGTATAGTCCCTATAATTCTCCTACCACCACAGCACCCATGAGCCATCACAACAGTCCATTGTGTTCCCATCCTTACTGTATGCCTCAGATCTATAGTATCCATGCAAGTTTTCTTTTTTTATTGATCTTTTTGTTCTGCTTCCCTATATTTCCCCTATGAGATCGTTCAATATATTTTTCCCTTCTGACTTACTTCACTTAGCATAATACTTCCCATTCCAGCTCCAACCATGTTGCTGCAAGTGGCATGAGTTTATCTTTTTTGATTGCTGAATAGCGTTCCATTGTGTATATATGCCATCCCTTCATTTCTTGGGGCATTTTGGTTGTTTCCATATGTTGGCTATTATAAATAATGCTGTAATAAATATAGGAGTGCATTTCCTTTCAAAAATAGTGTTTTTGTGTTCTTTGGGTAGATTCCTAGGAGTGAAATCACGGGATCATATGGTACTTCCATTTTTAGTGTTTTAAGGACCTCCACACAGCTTTTCATAGTGGCTTGACCCATTTACAATCCTACCAGCAGTGTAAAAGTATTCTTTTTTCTTCACATCTCACCAGCACTTGTCAGTTTTTAAAATAATGGCCTTTCTCACTGATGTGCAGTGGTATCTCATTGTGATTTTGATATACATTTCCCTGATTGAAAATGATGTTGAACATTTTTTCCTATACATGTTGGCCATTTGCCTTTCCTCTTTGGAGAAGTGTCTTTTTAGGTCTTCTGCCCATTTCTTGACTGGGTTGTTTGCTTTGTTTTTGTAAGCTCTTTGTAGCTCTTTGATTTGGTCCATTTTAAGTTGTACAATGTGCAAATATTTTTTCCCATTTCAGTAGAATATCTCTTCATTTTGGTTACTATCTCTTTTGCTGTATAGACTATTTTAGTTTGATGTAATCACAGCTGTTTATCTGTTTTTTTTTTTTTTGTTTGTTTGTTTTCTTTGCTTCTGGAGATGAGTTCTCAAAGATGTTTCTGAGGTATATGTTAGGGAGTGTTTTGCCTATGTTTTTTTCAATATATTTCATGGTTTCATACAAAGACATTCAAGTCTTTTACCCATTTCGAGTTGGGTTTTGTGTATGCTGTGAGGTAGTAGTCCAGTTTCATTTATTTGCATGTAACAGATATGTGATTTTTAAGCGAGATCATACCCTACACATTGTTTTTCTTTTTTTTTTTTAATATTTTTTTTTATTTATATACATTTCAGATCATTTCAGTTCCTGGGGGTCACCCACCACCTCCCCTTTCCACCCGCTCCAGCTGGTCCCCATTCTCCCCTTGTGCAGTTTCATTTGGTTGACCATATATTAGTGAAACCATTTGGTTTCTGTCCCTTTCTATCTGATTCATTTCTGCTAGAATGATTTCTTCTAGGTACATCCAGGTTTCCATAAATTCATCAAATTTGTCATTTTTAATTGATGAGTAATACTCCATTGTGTGTATGTACCACATCTTTTTCATCCAGTCATCTGTTCTGGGGCATTTGGGTTGTTTCCATGTCCTTGCAATTATAAATAGTGCTGCAATAAACATCCGAGCACAGGTGTCCTTTTGTACCCACATTGAGGTCTCCTTTGGGTAGATTCCCAGAAGTGCGACTGC
>PVHY01000238.1:0-25784 GCA_004024945.1 Uropsilus gracilis
CAGCTTTAAGAACTATTAACATGAAAAAAATATGTCTACTGAAGCATGAGGCTTGAATCATTCAGTTTGCCTAATGATTCACAGAGGCTCAAGGGTTCTGTCAAAGCTTACACTTTGGTCTGGGATTTCATATTCTAAAACTATGGTTTAATAATGTCATTAACGCTCCTCTGCTTATTCGACCCTGTAACACACACAACCTCCCATTACCTGGGCAGGGTCCTGGGAGAGCTCTTTCAATATAACAGAATTGGATAGTTTGATCAGAAAATTAAATCAGATGTTACTTACTTGATAGATGGAGGGAAAAGGTGTGTCAGTCTGAAGCTTTAGAATCAGGTGCCTCTAAAGGCTCAGGGGAGGAGTAGAACATACTGCTCATCTTTAAAAGTTCAACTGTGTGTGTCCTCTCCTGTGTCCTGAGCTTCCCCCTAATGAGAGCTGGCAAAAGTGCTTCAACCTCACTGTATCCTGTTCAACATTGTCTGTGTTAACCCTCAGCATGAAGGTACCAGTTAAAGAACAAGTGGGACCCTCTCCATTGAGATGGAAGTACATTATCTTGGGAATTCCCAAGTGGATTGATCTGTTGGATCTGTTGTGATTAACCACCTGAACCATAGTTGAAAGCAGGAATTTTAGAAAATTCAGAAAAGATCGTTTTGATGCAAGTTAAATATACTTTTATGTAACTTCCCCTTTTTGTATAGGTGAATTGATTCCAAAGGTTGGAAGTTGTGGGAATAGTTGAAAACTGAAATTCCTAATAAACCACAGAGAGGGCTGCTTAGTAAGTCAAAGGACACTTGGGGTATTTAAGGTTACAGGTGTTGCAAGACAACTTGGGAAGGAAAGGGCAGAAAATAGGTTGTGGAAAAGGTGAACTGCCCCAGGTGACTCATAAAATGGAAAACAGAGTTGCTGAGACACATTACTTACTCTGCTAATTCTCTGCCAAAGGATTCATGGTGCTTTTAGTCCCTTGTTGAACATGACATAATCTAACTGCTCCAACCTCTTTCCTACATGTTGCAACAGCAGCAAGGCATTTCCTCGAACAATTTTGAGGGAGACTGATGAAAAGTATGATATCTGCTTTTATCTGCTTACATTAGTTCCCACACTAGAAATGGGTTCAAAGGCATCTGAGAATTAAGCCAGTGTAAATGATTATTCATGTACCATGTCCTTGTGGAGACCTGAGGACTGGCAGAGGGTCATGCAATGAGGAAACAGAGGCAACCAGAGCACTAGTTCCTTCTGTGGATGGGCACAGGTCCCTCAGTACTCAGACCGGGCATAAAATTGCCTTTTAGGAAAATTCTCTTTGTGAGGCATGCGAGAAAAGGTTTTCAGTATGCCTACTGAAACTAGACTGGTAACATATAAGTAAAATAGATTCTTAGCCTTTCAGTTTTTGAAATCACATCTACTTTATATATATATATACTTGGTGTTCAGTACTGTGTATGATTTGAGACTTGGTGTTCAGTACTGTGTATGATTTGAGATATTTGAGATATAGGACCAGATACTGCACTTTTATGTTACCCCAGCACATCTACCACCAAGGCAACCAAGTGCTCCATAGTCCATTGCAATTGATCCCTACTTTTCTTTCCCTCCTTTCCTTTCTCCCTTGATAATCCTATTTCTACAGTCAGATTTCTAGGGTTTGTTATTAGTCTGATCTGACCCTCTGTTTCATTTCTCTATGCTCTGTATATGTTGCACCAGCTAGAATTTGTCTTTCTTCTGACTTGCTTTGTTTAACACAGTCATCTCCAGTTCCATCCATGTTGTTACAAATGACGTTTATCATTTTTTATAGCTGAGTAGTAGTCCAGTATGTGTATATGTGTGAGTTTGTATACCATCTTCTTAATCCACTCATCTATCTTTGTGCACGTTGTTTTTTCTATAACTTGGCTAATATAAGTAATGCTTTCGTGAAAATAAAGATGCAAATATTCCTTCAAGTTAATGTTTATGCTTTATGTTGATATCTGGTGATGGAATTGCTGGATTTTAAGAAGTTAAATTTTGAGAGAAATACAATCATGTGCTCAGAATACTGCAACGATTTTATTCAATATACTTCCTTCTTGCTTCACACGATAATAACTTTGACATCTAATTACCTTAAGTTATATACTATTAAACATTGGGGTGGTGTAGTTTAAAATTGGGTGTTATTAACAATGGTAATTGGTGAAGCTCATCATAGAATTTTAGGAAGTCAGAGGAAACAAGGCTCAGTGAAGTTTAGGGCTCCTGGAGAAATCTTCACGAACAAGGTGAATTATTTTTTCAATTTCATTGAGATATATATAATTGACATTTAACAATATTCATGTTTAAAGTAATCATTGTGTTGATTTACACATTTATGTAATGCAAAATGATTGTTGTTATAGTACTAGCTAATACCTCCTGCAGGTTATACAATAATCATGATTTATTTTTGTTTGTTTGTTTTTGTGATGAAAGCATTTAAGATCTACTGTCTTAAAATATTTAAGTTATTCTTTGAGTCTCCAGAACTTACTTCTATATGAATTTCTGTAGGAAGTTTGGACAATAAACTCCATTTTTCCTTCCCCCATGTCATTCTACTCTTTGTTTTCTTAAGTTCAATTTATTTTATTTTATTTTGAGACTAGATCTCGCTATTTTTGCCTGTGGAACTGCAGGCTCACATTGCCCGGGGTACTACAGACTCAAGCAATCCCCAGCCTCAGCTTCCCAGGTAGCTGGGATTACAGGTATACACCACCATGCCCAGCTATTTTTTTGGAACTAGGTCTCACTACGTTGCCCTGGGCGGGACTCAAACCACTATCCCCGGTCCCTGCTGTGGCTTCCTAGGCTGCTGCTTACAGGCATGTGCCACCGGGCCTGGCTCATTTTTTTTTTTTAATTCCACATTTAAGTGAGATGTATAGTCCTTGTCTGTCTCTGTCTGATTTATCTCACTTAGCATAATTAATGCCATCGGGGCCACCATGCTGATACAAATAATAAGAGTGTTTTGTTTTCCATGATCAAGTAATATTCCATTGCATATGTAAGCCACATCTTCTTTATCCATTGTTCTTCTTCTGGAAATTTAGGTTATTTCTATATATTGACTATTGTATAGTGTTGAACAAAAAAATGGTATCCAGATATCTCTTTGATATCCTATTTTTCATTTCCTTTGAATATATACTAAGTGCAGTATTGCTAGATCTTCTGATGACCGTTCTATCTAAAGTCTCTTAAGGAATGTTCATACTGTCCCATAGTGGTTACAACAATTTATACTCCCATAAACAGGGTACTAGGGTTTTCTTTTCTCCACATAATTGGCAACACTTGTTCTGCCTTGTAATTTGGTGATTAAGCCATTCTAAGGTTTGCAGTGATTACCTCATTGGGCTTTAATATGTTCTTCCCTGTTGAGTAATAGTGTTGAGCATCTTTCATGTTCTTGATGGCTATGTGTATGTCTTTGCTGGCAAAATGCCCATTCATTTCTTCTGTCATTCTTAATTGCTGTCTAGTTGCTGTTATTGTGGCATGGTATGCATTGTATATATGAGATATATGATTTGCAAATACTTTTATATTTTTTTCTGTTCATAGTTTGCCTTAAAAGTGGTGATTTCTGAGCTGGATTTTGACCATCATTGAGATATGGATGGGTGAAAAAGAAGAGAGTGGGAATTTCATAAAAAAAAAACATGATGTATTTATTAAAATGAAATAGAAAGGAAAACCAACTTATTTAGACGAAATGCTATTTTAAGCAAGTTGTGACCATGGTAAAGTCAGATTTATTGTTACAATGGGAGTAACTCAGATGTTCTTTTATATACTTTGCAAGCTAATAGTAATAATGGCCATCACTTACTGAGCTTATGTTGGTGGCAGATAGTGTATGAGGTGCTGGGATTGAGAAAATGATTAAGTATTGTGTTTGTCCTTAAGTCTTCTGAATCTAAATCTTTGATGAAGACATAAATCAGGTATAATTTAGAATATCAGAGTTAGATAAAACTAATCAAGGGAAACAAGATAACAGGATCCATTGGTTTCTTTGCTAAATGCAGAAAGTCTTTGCAGAGATAGGAGGTCTGAACCAAGTGGTGAAGGATGGCTAGGAGTTTGCTAGATAAAGACAATGGAGGAGACACTCCAAGAAGAGAGAATCACAGAGTTAAATATGTAACAACTTCCTAAATTATACTTCTCGTTAGCTTAGCAAAATAAAACAAATACCTGATTCACTGATGGTGAACAATTTGCATTCTATTTTATATATTTTTACCTTGCCATTATGATTTGCTCACAGACAATAATTTATCCACTTATCTCTGCAGTGGTTTCCAAGATAAATTAGCCCTCTATAATAACACTGAAAATGTGTCTCTGCTGTTCTGCTGCTAGCATCACTGACCGGCCTTAGTTTTTACCTAACCTCAGTGGAGGTTATGGAGACTGGAAAGAGAAATACAGATTGCCCCAAAACTAAATGCAGGCCCTCTTCAGCAAGAGAGTATGGGTGGGCTGGAACACTGTCTCATTATCTGCCCCAAACACCTTTTGAATCCATAGTGATAAATAAGAGAGAAAACTACTGGGTCCTCATTGAATATCATGGAGAGAGGTGGCCATTATGAAACACCTATTTTTACAATCATATCCAAAACTCAACCAGAATATTCCATTCCTTTAGTAAACTCAATTTCTGAGTGGTATTGTTATATGTCTTCTCTGTGTGGAAATGTGAACAAGTATAAGCAGTGATTTGTGAAAGAGGAAACTGAGCAAAGGAAATATTTACTGACTGGGTAGAGGAAATTAATTTAGCTCAGCAAGTACATGAATATCTGTTATGTTTCCATCATTATGTTATGGACATCGTATATAGTTTATATCAGTCACATATAATTCCAAACTTTTGTTCACAATTTTTTTTTTGTCTTTTAGACTGGTTTAACATAACTCATTCTTAATTAAGTCAGCTATTCCAGTTTTAACTTCAAGGCAGAACCCAAATATTACCTCCTTTCTATGGTTTGGCTCAAACTCCCTCTTACCTCTCTCTGAAAATAATGATCACCATACTAGCTTTAAAAGAATTATTTTCTACACCCAGTTCTACTTATTACCCTCTTCACTTGACTGTCATAGGTTGAGGTCATCTGCATGTCACATTAATAACTGGAATGACAGAATAGCAGATCGATACTCAGTGAGTGACCCATGTCTGGGATAGGCTCAGAATCTGAAGGATATAGACCTGTAACTTTATTCCAGTGTGTTCAGTACTATAATAATAAAGCTGAGGTCTTGAGATTGACTGTGAAGCCAACATCAATTTGCTATTAACTTGGCAAATTTGATTTCTAGGTCTCTTCCCTTTCTCTTTCTAGCAGGATGGTCTACCCAAAAGATTCCCCTTTCTATGAAAAATAGAAACCAGGCATAAATAAGGCTTTGCTCTTGGATGTATACAATGTTAATTAACATATTAAAGACCCTAACAATTCCTGCTGTAAAGACCTCTGCTACTTATCTCCCCTAGTGCTTTCCAAACATATTTCTCCATAGAACTCATTCTTCAAGGAAACTCATCATTATCCTACATAGTTAACAAACATGAACATGTTTCTGGGAATGCTGTCTTTTAATTCAGTGTTTGTACTGTGAATAATTTGTTAAGCTCTGTATGAATGACATCAGTTGGGTAGATTTTTACTCTAAATTTGCTGTGTGCTCAGTGAGTGAAAGTGTCTTTATTTGAGGCTTCCAGAGCAGTGGTGTTCCTGAAGGGGAGAGAGCCAAATAATGCCCCAGAGATAGTCTGGATTTCCCCCAGGATAGAACTAAAGAACAAGGGTGCTCTGGGGAATAGCCGCTCTGTGAAATCTGAAGCTTATACAGTGAAGGTGTGTATTGTGACTTGATTAAGAAAAATAATTCAAAATTAAATGGAAAAGATGACTACTAATTTTGAGGAAATAAATGACAAATCACAATTTTTAAAAAGCAGGTAAATATTGCAAACATCATGTAAAAGCATTCAGTAACACTTTTTAAATTGACTATTGATAAACTTCTATGACACTTTGCTACAATAGTATGTTTTATTTGCATGCCTTTTCATGTGGCAATCTTTTATTTTTAACAGAGAGAATAGAAAGGTAATTCTGTCTTCTAACTTAGTTGAGCAAAATTTTTTAAATAATTGTTTTAACAATTTTATATTGTGAAAATAAATTGAGTCTTTATAGATTGTTTCAAATCTGTGAAAATACAAACTCTCATCCTGATGAGTGGAGATCAGTGTGTGGGACAGCACTGAAGGTGATAGATGCAATCCAGGCAGCTGCATCTATAACTGAATAGTACACAATAACTAGATTGCATGAACGACGATGAACTACATAAAGATATCATCCCAGAGAAACTAATGTGTCCCAATTCAACATGCCATGCAATTCAACATGCCATGAGATTGCAAGAATATTGACAGCCACTCCATTACTCCCTGATGTGAAGGGAAGTGTGATGAGGGCAGATTAAAGGGGAAAGGTATGGTTTCCACCTTCTGCTGTGAAAAGATCTCACTTACAAGTTTTACCTCCAGAAAAGAAAATAAGGTCTCATGAACATATTAGCAAGTCTACTCTTTGGAAACCATGAATGAATGGATGCTGTAATGATTCACCTTTCCTAGCTTCATTTTACTAAGGGTAAGGGGGGCTAGAAGGAGGGGCTTTAACTATAAAGTAATGAGAACATTTTTATGTGTATCGAAGGCAACATAAAAATCTACTAAAATGTCTCAAGGCCAGTCCAGCAAATTCTGGGGAATTACCTTGGAATAACATGCCCACAAACCATCCTCTGAGCCCTTAGAGGGCACATCTCTTCCCAGGCCCCATGCCCTCCAGCCATTGACCTCCTCCATCATGTTGGGCTCTGTCTGGTGCCTCTTTATGACCAGCAGCTCTGCTTGTGCAACAGATACTAGTCCCACTGCAGAGACCATATTTGTCTTTCCTTTATTTTACTGGAAGCCTTTGCTGCCATCCAGGCTGGTAATTGCACCACACCGTTTCTGAATCGATTGCTTTTAGAGCTGTTGAGCTTTTATTACTGCTACTCGTTGGGAAGTGAGGAGGGAGAGAAGCAGGTCAGCCTGAGCTTTGCGATAGATGAATGTTGTCAAATTGTCTTTCTCCAGCTGTTGAATAAAACTAGTAATGCTGTTTCATAAAACCAAAGAGAAAAAGAAAGGGAGAATGTGAGAGAAAGGAAAGATGTCACAGAAAAGAGAGAGAAAGAGCAAGGAACATATGGATCTAACTTTTCTTGGAACAGACACCAAAGCCATATTGTGATGTTGACTACATAGTGCAGTGATGTTGTAGGGATGTAGCAAGAAGTAAAAGACACATTTAAAAATATCTGTTGGCAGTTGCACAAATCTGCCATCTTTATGAATTTACTGATGTTTTCTCATTCTTAGAGCTGCCAGAACAAGGTATGTTTTGTTTTATTTAATCATTTTCTCACTCTGAAAGACTACAACTTCATTCAGTATGATGGAATTCCTCCATATTTATACATGTTACTGTAATTTCAGTGGCAGGTATCTCTATTCCCACAATCAGACCCATTTTATCAACTATTGGCATGCATTATGAATGTATTCAGTAGCATCTTATCATCTTTCATCCTAAGATAGCAAGCCAACATTTGAGAATGAGGAATTCCCATAATTAGATTTAATGAGATGCATTTTCACTGGAAGTAGAATTTGTCTTCAAGAAAGAAACTTGTTAGCCTAGGAGCCTTGGAAAACAGAACAGATTACTTTTGCAACTTTTGTTCTCACTAATTGTTCCCTATGTAAGAGAGCAAGTCATGGGACCATTTCCTCCCCCTACAATTGTCCCTCTAACATTCAGTGCCTGAGCTGGGTTTTTTTATCAGCCTCTCATAAAAGGCCTAATGATAGTTTGTGGTGTTTACATTTTCCCTCAAATAGTCTAAGTCAGTCATTATAAATTGGACTTTCAAGTTAAATTGGTCTGAAATGTATTTAAGCATCATATAAATGTCAGATCTTTCATAGGATTCTCCTCCTGCTAAGCAGGTGGCAACACGCCCATTTCAGAATGCCAGTATAAAGTGCAAGGGACTGAAATGATTTGCTGGAGTCATATGCCATACCAGATCTGGGCATAAAAACCCAGGTGTCCATTTTCCCTTCCTGCTATCTAATAATCAGATTCAGTGCTATCATATTGCAAATTATAGACCTTACCTTTACTGTGGGATGCTTGTGAATGTCATTTGTCTCTTAAATGTGTGAATAATGTCTTCCCTCGTGGATGCTCTGTTGCCTTCAGCCTGTCATGACCAGTGTCATTGCCTTTATTATTGAAATGAAGAGGCCACTTGGAGCAATGGCAGTTGGCACCAGAAGAACTACCAAGCTGTTGTGTCTTATAGAGAGATACTGCCTGGTTTGCAGAGCAGCCAGCGCACCCCAAAAATGATGGTACCAGATAGTCCTGCCAAATTGTTACCTCTTTGCCAGCTTCCCACCTATACCCCAATTAGTTCCTGCTCAATAACCAGTAAAATGGTACTTTGATGTCCCACTGATTTCTATGTCAATGTCATACAATTTTGTGTTCATTTAAACATTCCAGGCCCTTCAGCTTAGAAATTATAGTTAAGGGGAAACATTGCGTTAAAGACAATAAAAAACTTATTTTACATGCCATTCAGAGATATCCCTATTGTATCTTTCTAGGACTGTATAAATCTAAAACAATGTGGATACAAAGATAGCTTTTATTGATGGATAATTTTCACTTATACTAAGTGTTTTGCCTGACAAGAGAATCTGTTCTAAGCTCTCATTGATAATATTAATTTAGTTCTTCATTGAGTATAGAAGGAAATTTTATCATAGTAATTTACAACATGAAACTAAATTTCACAGTAATTCACAATATGTAAAGTCATAATATAACATGATGATGAACATAATACAAAGAAAATATTTAACCTGTAGACTTCTAAGGAGTAGTTAGAGCTCAGTCTTATCACTATCAAAATCTAGCTCACTGTAAAAATCTATTTATTCTTACATGAATACGACTTCTTTGAAAGAAGACAACAGATGTTATTTAATGTCATGCCTGTAGTGGACAATGTTATATCGTAAGGCTCAAATATATTGCCATTCCCATTTTATTTGGAGGAAACTAGGAAATAGAGGATTTTAATGACTTAAAGTTTCCCAGCTAATATGTCAAAACTAAGATTGACTTAGGCCCATCCCAGTGGGTTCCCATCTTTCACATGTGACCCTGACATCTGTCAGCAGCTTGATTCTGAGAAATGCCTCTTGTTGGGGTGGAGAGCATCCAACAATGCGGGCATCTTTCTGCAAAAGGGTTTCAGGTGTAATGAAAATATTCCTAGTAATGAGCATTTTCAAGTTCGAGAAAATTCTGAACTTTGAAAATATAAACATAAAATTGTCAGGGATCAACTTCAATATATGACTGGATAATTGTAGTCTTTTTGTTTTATTTTTTATTTCAATACACGTTATCAGAATTGGGTCTCATTAAATAAATCCCCATCCTGTTAGGGAGGACCTGCTCACAAATAACATGAAGGCTAACAAGTTCAATTAATGACACTTTTTCTTTACAAAAAATGAAAAGTGAAAGCCAGATAAACCTTTTATCCAGTTTTTCTGCTTCTAACCATGGGGAGCACGAGGGCCTGTTCTGGGGCTGGGTAATTGAATTCAGGTGAAACTGACCGCACTGCTACTGTAAGTGAATCTTTCTCCTCTATCAGTGAAAGAAATGGCCTGAAATGATTCCCACTGGGACACAGCAGCTATCTCTCTTGCAAATAGCTGGGCCTTATTGACTCTCTGGGTAGGGAGCCTAAATTGCTGCCCAGATGAGTCCAAGCAGAAGTCAGGACAGACCAGGTGACTCACTTCTTTTTTACTTTGCATAGTGGCTTGGGTGTGTCAGTGTTGGGCTGCTAACTTTCTTTTTTTCTTTTTCTTTTTAAAAATCTATATATATATATAATTTTTTTGTCTTTTTTAAAAAATTTTAAATTTTATCTTTTAAAAAATTTTTTTTATCTTTATAAAAATCTCTCTCTCTCTCTCTCTCTCTATATATATATAATTTCCTGGGGTTCACCTACCACCTTCCCTCCCTGACCACTCCCACCCATCCCCCCAGCCCCAGTAGTTTACTTTAGTTTGGTTGTTGACTTGTTTTGACTTTTCCTCCTGGCCTTTTGTTTGTTTTTCCTATATTGTATTATTAGTGAAACCTTTTGGTTTCTGTATTTTCCTTTCTAACTTGTTTCTGCTAATGTGATTTCTTTGAGGTCCATCCATGTTATCTCCATTTTATCAAATTTGTCATTTGTAATTGATGAGCAATATTCTATTGTATATCTATACCACATCTTTATCATCCATTCATCATCTGTTTGGTACATTTGGGTTGTTTCCATGTCCTTGCAATTATAAATAGTGCTGCTATAAACAGTGAACTGCTAACTTTCAAGAGAGTTTAGAATAAAGAAAATAGGAGGCCATCAAGAAAAAGATGACGTGGACCTCAGACCTCACCCCAGGAAGAGTTAACAATCAGGTCTGTCGTTGTAACTGAGATGATCTAAATCTGTCATACATCTTCAGTGGAAAATACTTCAACTAATACTCAAGAGGGAGTGTCAAAATGTTGATAATCAGCCATGAAAAACCAAAATGAGAATGTGAGCTGAGAATGTTAACATTAATGTTAATGTTGGTCTCGCTGTGTTGTCCCAGGTGGGTCTTGAACTGTGATTCCCAGACTCAGCTGTGACTCCATAAGCTGTCACTTATAGGCATGTGCCACCGTGCCCGGCAATTGAATATTTTCTTTTATGAAGTAAAGGTTATTTGCTTCAAATAATGTGGTTGGGTAGCAAAACATAGCTTATTCAGTCCTGTTTAAGAATCTCAAATTGAATTTCATGTTATTAACATGCCAGAAAACCTCCTCCCCGAGTCTTACCTGTTCCTGATCCTTGTATAGCTATGAGCTTGCCTTGGGAATATTACACTAAGTTGTTCTCTGATAATTTTGTTTAAGTCACTAATTTGACAGGTTTTATTTTTAACCCTTAAATGACACAATTTCTTTAAATATAGTTCAAGCTAGCTTGTGTACAAATGGCCCTACATTTTGAGATTAGTGATATTGGAATCAGTGTACAACTTTAATGAAAAAAAAAAGTAATATATTTTGTTTTTATGCCAAAAATTCTCTGTGTTCATCAGAACTGACCTCTGGCTACAAGACAGGACTAGACTTCCGTATGTTGATGGTAAGAAATGGGAAGGGGACTTCTAATTACTTTAGTTTATTAAGTGTCCCAAGGTACCTTTTAGAATGGTAGAGGTAATGTTAGCCCTTATGTCCTGGACATAATCCAGTTTAGGTAATTGCTAATTGCAGTCTGTCTGCTGAATTCCCCTGACCCTTGCTTCTGAATGTTATTTTTCTTCACTTAGCAATATTTAGCTATTTTTTGCTTTTGGTGTATGACTGTTACAACATCTGCTAACTTCTGTATTCAGAGTGAATTGATTTTTGATAATAATATTATGTTATATATCATTATTTTATTTCTGTAGACAGAAAACAAAAACTGCTTAGCTACTTTTAACTGTTTAGGTTGTAATATCTAACATATAGAGACTGTCTCCATATTTGAGAATTTAAACTCCTAGGCACACTGGTCATCTACTCATTACAAGGTTATGGCAACTTAGAAATACATTCTAGATCAGTGTTTTCCATTGTCTCAATTCTAGGGCCTACATCAGAACATGGGGAGAGTTAGCTCACAACTAGGCCCACTTAAGGCTCTTGAATACTATAGAGGCTTCAAAATTGGAATCTCTACTTTGGAGAATAAAATTCCCTTTAATTCTTTAGATTATAGTTGAATGGAACTGAAGAGCACAAAAAAGAACGTAATATGTCAAAATATTGCATTCACCACAAAAATTCAGGACCAATTAATATTCATGTATTTAACTTTGATCCCAACTCTTTGAAAGAAATATGATTATTCCCAAGTTTGTTCATATCTGGACCATTGATTTGGGTCCTATTACTTGGTTTTATCTGTAACCTCTCCCCAGTGTGCAAAAATCACTTAAGTGAAGTCAATTTGGTAGACCTTCATTCATTCCCTAGCAGTTAGATGAATGAATATCGTTCTCACTACTCAATACATATTGAACCTTCTCCGTGAACAAAGTGCTTAGAAATTTCAGGAAATAGGCCTCCCTTAGATCATGGATTGTCTATTCTAAATATACCAGACAAGTCATTTTGGCCTCAATTTTATTCACACAGAAGAGGTTACAACCTTACAAAGATGTCCTGACTGATTCAACACTTCAGAACCAACCAGAAATCTTAATGACACGAATACAATTTTCCGTATAGTTTCTAATGGGTCACAGTTTAGTCAGAATCTTCCCGTTAGGATTCCTATGTGGAATGAAGAAGAAATTGAAATGGAAGAGATTGATAACGATCCTTGAGGCTAGTCCACAGAGTGGGGATCCTGGGAAGCATCTCCAGGTCCACCTTTAATGAAGTGAATCCCTTATATACCCAGGCAAGAAAATGTTACAATGATGTAATGAAGAAGTAGCAAAACGTATGTGACATGCAGCAGGGAGGATGTGGGGATGCACAGTAACAGGAGAATTTACTTTTGGAGGCAACAACCATTACTAATAGGTCATATGTCTCTTGGGGGCATTCTAAAGAGGTTAGAATGCTGTGTTACAGGTGAGAGATGTGCTGTTGCCCACCCTCTAGTGTGCCAGAGGGGGCTAGATAGATAGGAGGTGTTCCTCTTAGCTGAAGCTCCATGTCTCTACCTGTTTCCACGTTCCACATCCTCCTGTAGGTTTTATTAATGCATCAAATATTATTTCCTGTGATATTGCTTCATGGTGACTCAGAAGCCCAGGCCATGACTCAGACAGTGAGGGAAGTAAATGGTTTTGTCAGTTTGCTTTCACTGCTAGTCTTCATATTCCAGTTCCATTCAGAGGGAACAAATTGCCTCTATTGTATCTAAAAACAATTTTTTTTCACTCATAAGTAGCATTTGAAATGAAAGTGAGTAGTAATGGTAATAGAAGAACATTGGCTAGTAATTTTGCTAAAAAATCACCGTTGGGTTGGGTGTGTGGAACAAAGATAATTGTGTCATAAAGCGGTACATCTCCTGAGTGTTCTTTGAGCCTAAAAATGCTGTTGGTAGAATGGATTTTTAACTATGTGATTATGACTCTTAAGCTTTAAAAAATGGGGATTTTTCGGTATGTTCTGACTTTGAGATATTAGGCAAGATTTTGATGTCAGAATGACCAAAAAACAAAAACAAAAACCCAACAAACAAACAACAACAACAACAACAACAACAACAACAACAAAAAAAACCAATGAACTGTCTGTTTGCCTAGCTGTAACTATGTATTGTTTTTTGTTGTTTTTTTTTTTTTTAATTTTGTGACATGCTGATACATATCTGCTGCCAAACAATCCTACTACCACTGTCTTGGCAATATATAGATACTTGGAAAGCAGCCTTGTCTTTACAAAGAAGGCTGGGTAGCTTTGTGATTTTAGATAGAGAAAAAAAATTATCTATTCATTTCATTAACTTCCTTTTTCATTAGTGAAAGAAGGAATAAACATCCTGGATTTACTGTGTTTATTTTAATCATTAAAGATGAAACTGATTTTTTATGAAAAAGTTTGTGCAAAATCTGGGCATTGGGTTTTGATTCAGCTTTAAAAATGTATGCATTCCCCAAAATATTCTCTAGTGTATGTATTTCTAAAATTTGTGAGAAGAATATTAGGGAAGAAAAAGTGCAGGATTTTGGTCCAAATATGTATGTGTGTGTATGCATGTGTGTGCTTTGAGAGAAGATAAGTATTAACAAATGGATCCTGAAGATATACTTTAATGTACTAAGAAATAAACAAACTTAAACCATCCCAGAATATACCTATTAACCAGTGTCCCTACACCTGCTGGCTTGTGAATATAAGAGTATCAATCCTTTGCATATGTTGGATTGGTATTCCTATGCTAAAAATTTTAAGTTCTGGGACCCTTATTCAAGCTCTCATCTAAGCTTTTCTCTATCCCCATGACAATTAATCCATGTGGTATCTGAGTTTTCCACATTGGATCACAATTTTTCTCTCATGTTCTTTTCTTCTTGGTCCCTTTGTTGATGTCTGCTGCCTGTCAATCCACTTGCATTTGTATTGTCGCTGCAATAATCTCTGCCATGAAAATGCTGCCTCTTATGTCCTTCAAACTGAAGGAGCTTCTGGGGTCACAATAAAACTTAACCTCCACAAGCCAAGTGTAGTTCTCCACAGAAATGGAAAAAGGTCCTCCTCAATAGTACTCCAACTTGACACATGGTTTTGCTGAGGAACAAATAGACTATTGCTTTTCCCTCATCCTTTCTGTCACTTTTATCTGCTAGGCCTTATCTCTCCACGAACTCCTTTTTCCTTCTTTCCAAACAGCCTGTGTAAAGCAAGGCCTCCAGATGCTGACTGTCAGTTCTCAAACTCTATGGCAGCTTTTGATGGCATAAACAGAGTATTTCAGAATGTGTGACTTAACCAACAGCCCTGTGTTTCTCACAGTTCTGGAGACTGGGAAGTCCAAGATTAAAGTTCTGACCAAGTTCTGACTATCAAAGCAATGAGTTATAAGTTGATTTTGAATTCTGAAGATATCTGTGTTACCATGACAACCATTGTTTATTGTTTTGGTCCACATAAATCTCTTAAATAAGCACTATAGGTTATTATGTATCCTTCGTAAGTGTGTTCTATGGATCTTATTCTATTTGCTATTTAAATCAAATAGAAAAACATACTTTCTGCAGTTCATGGAAATCCCTTGCAAATTTTTTTTTTCAATTTTGACATAGTGAAAAGGAGAGTTAGACACTCAGTACAACCTAAGCAGCAACAGTAGTGTCCCCAAAGACCCAGAGTAAATTATAAATATTCAGAACATTAAATTCTATTTCATAATGCTCTTCAGAGTGATGAACTATAATGTGAGTTGGTTATATTTAAATTTATATTTAATTGTCTTGATTCATCATAGTGACCAACTGTTGATTCTCCACACATGTATATTTCTGTCCACATGGGAGTATAGTATCATACTTTCTTGTGATGAGCCAAAAAGTGTACCGGTCCAAAAACACCTGAACCTTCAAAATAGTAGACTTCCCTTTACTCATGTTTTGTATCTTCAGAAAAGGATAGAGATGAAGTTCATGTCCTTTGTTTCAGTCTCTAAGTTCAGAGTAGGAGAAAATAAAAACCAAAATTAAAGGCAAAATCTACCTTTCCTGAACTAAGAGTCTAGAAATAAGACAGCTACATTTATGGTACTATGTGACCTGTAAATGACATCAACATATACAAAGACAGCAGGTAACATAGAAGGCAGATGCTATGTTTATTGGTTTGAGATAGCATCTGAAAGGGATAATATTGATGAGGGGTTGCCTTTTTGACATGAAGAATGAATACAGGTTAAATCAGTAAGAAACCACTTAGATCTCATGCACTAAGATCCAGTGGTGTGAACCAAGGTCATATATTTGAATAAATTATTCAGGATGGCTAGAAAATAAATTATAAGCAATTCAACCTATTTTTATGAGCAATACTGTATAGAATTAGATGAGTCTTGCATTGTTAATTTATTTTCAGGTAGATGTTTTTCAACTGTCTACTCTCTAGCGAGAAAGTCCTAGATTGGATTGATCTAGTTAGATGACTTTTTTCTTTTACTTGACACTTTAAACCCCAATGTATTTTTAACACAAATGCCTAGAGTCTGAATATGTAAAGAAGGGGAGAAATACAGATTCTGTCAGTTAGCAATGACCTTATGCTGGCATGATCATAATCATTGCAAACATAGTCTTTGTTTTTACAGTTTTCCATAATGTTTGGAAATCACAAATTCAAATACCCCATGAGGTATAACTAGAGCCATTTCTAGGGCAGGTAAAACACAATAGGGAATTGATAGAACTGAAGGAGAGCTGGGAGCTCTTTTGTAGAGATCTTTTCCAGCTTCAACCAGTGATCGCATAGAACCAGTTTTGTCAGAGTATTCGGATTTGGGGGGAAACCTGAAATGTAAAGTTTTAGTTGGACTCCCAACTTGTGAAAATTACAACATAACTGGAAACTTCTAACCAGGTACTCATGGCCTGCATTGGGAAGATTGTATCCCAGACATACCTGCTCCCATTCATAGGCCATGTTCCTCCACTTGTTGCCTCAAGGATGCTAGGAAGAACATCAATACTTTGTTCTGAGGTTTCTGTGTATTGCTTTAAGAGAACCATAGGGAAACTCTTGTGTTCTCACTTGATTTTGTGGTTGCTTGGCCATTCATAATGTTTATAGATGATAATGAAGTTGTCTTGGAGGACTGCCATGTCCATGATGTAGTTGCTTATCTGATTTTGTAATCCTTTATCAATTTCCTCTACAGCATGAGGGCCAGGTGGAGGGTATGGAACAGAATGTTAAGTGATTTCCTATCAAGTACAATTCTGTTAGAGTTTTCATTGTGATAATAAGAGATAGTAAGAGTAACAGTAAAAGAAAAATGATAATGTATAATTATATTAAGTTCATCCTGAAGTATATGGCCAACTCAGGACCTTTTCTTATCACAGACACATGTTTTATATAGTACCAAAAATAAAAGCAATTTCAGTGTCCACTAGAATTAGGAAGAGATTTGAAAGGAGTATAAAAGAATAAACAAAAAGTAGTCTAAAGTATGAGCATATACTGTCTCCAGAATGATATTTGCTCATAAATATATTACATTTTCTCCTCAAAGTGAATATTTATTTTCTTTAGAAAGATAACTTAAAAGTTAAGTGTACAGACTTGGTTTTATCCCACCTGAGTTCCAACACTTACTCTCTGTGTAACCTTACAAAAATATTTAGCTACTTTGAGCTGTATCTTTCTCCTCTGTCAAAAGGGTATAATAATAGTATTTATTTTATTAATACATACTGTGTTATTAGGTATGATTGAGATACTCCATGTAAATCATATAACATACTGCTAGATTACATTTTATTGTTATTACCAGTAAATTTTGTATTGTTATTATAATTATTACTTTTGAAATTTTAATTCTCTGTCTTGCTTTCCTTCTTGGTTTTATGTTTTACTGATGGGCATGAGACAGTTAGTTAAATCCCATCCTTAATTTCTCTCTGTTTTTTTCTCTACATGTTGTTTTTATTTTCTTAGCCAATTTGCCTTCTTCTTTCTTGTTTTTAGAAATCATTACAATAGACTTCACAGAGAGTAAGTAAATATGTAGATGGAATAAGCCAGAAAGAGACTTTAGACTAAACCAGAATAGACTTACTCCTTCTCTAATTTAAGTAGGTTTAAACTTTAAGAACTCACTGAAGTAGGAATATCTATGAAAGAAGTACAGTCATAATCATGTTTACTTCATCACTGCCAAGTGGGAGTAAAGGCCTAAGATGTATTGAATTATTATCATGCACTAGCTGCTTTATGCTATCTCATTTGATCTTCAGAATGACACTATGAGAAAAGAAGCATATTAGTTATCTATTTTTATATAAAAATTACCCAGAAACAGAGTAGTTAAAACATTATCTCTCACAGTACCTGTGGGTTAGGAATTCAGGATTACTCTGGTTTAGAGGTGCTTCTTCTTTTTTTTTTTTTTTTTTTGGTAAATGATAAATGGAATTAAAAAAAAAAATTTTTTTGCTGCCTGACTTTCTGCATATAGGAAAGCTACTAGCTTCTGTGATTTTGTAATTGGGTAGCTTCAGTTCTTTCCCTATTTGTATCCATTTGGTGTCTTTCTCTTCCCATATTGCCCTAGCTAGAACTTCCAGTACAATGTTAAAAAGTAGTGGAGAAAGTGAGCATCCTTGCCTGGTTCTAGATCTTAATTGAAATTATTTTAGTTTTCCCCATTTAGAATGATGTTTACTGTGGGTTTGTCATAGATGGCTTTTATTATGTTGAGATATGTTCCTTTTATCCCTAGTTTTTCAAGAGCTTTTATCATGAATGGGTGTTGGACTTTATCAAATACTTTCTCTGCATCTATTGATATGATCATATGGCTTTTGGTTTTCTCCTTGTTAATGTGGTGGCTTATGTTAATTCCTGATGTTGAACCATCCCTGTTCCCCTGGGATAAGTCCCACTTGATCATGGTGAGTAATGCTTTTTATGCATCGTTGGATTCAGTTTCCCAGAATTTTGTTTGAATTTTTTGCTTCAAGCTCTGACAAGGTTGTAATCAAAATCCACCAAGGCTGTAGTTGTCTGAATGCTTGATCAGCACTGGAAGTTGTACTTCCAGAGGGTGTACTTGCAAGGTGAACATTCAGTGCTCACTGTTAGCATCAGTCTTTTATTTCTGAACTCAAAGTCTTCTTACACAGCAACTGGCTTTCCCTCGGATGGGCAGGCCAGAGTGGATTAGAGAGAGAGAACACAAAAGCATTCATATCTAACAAAGCTATTAGAAACAGTAAGTACATCTGGCCCACAATAGAATGAAAGTACCGCATTTTGAATGCAGAATGTTTGAACATACATGCTTTGAATTTTGAGTATTAAAGAATTTGCAAACATTTTGAACAACTGCAAGACAAAGGGTTGCTATCATTAAAGTATACATGAAGGACTTGAGATGACATCCAAAAAAACAAAGTTGAATGACTTAATATTTGGTGTTTCTCCAACTCATACCATTCCTCATGTACTTGACATTCTTACATTTAATAAAAAGTTGAATATAAGAGAGGTGTCACCATTCACTTCTACTTTTTGGGAGTGTGTGTGTGTGTGTGTGTGTGTGTGTGTGTGTGTGTGTGTGTGTGTTATAGAATGTGGCTTCTGGCAAAAATTTGAAACTCTTTGTTAGAAATTTCTGTTGCAGTCATGTTTTTGGAGTAGTTATTTGTATGCAATCCATCTGATAGGGGAAGTATATTTCTCACTGGAATTGGTGTATGTGGAAAACATCATCAATCACAGTCATCACAAAGCAATTAAGTACCTAATTGTGCATGGCGCTGAGTTTGCTTCTGAAACAGAAAACTTTGTAGGCCTGTTGCCTACCCTCTTGGGGGTTGGACTCCAAGAACTCAGAATAAGAGAGAAGAATAGTAAAGAAAACAAGAACACACAGCATAAGCAAATGCTTCTGAAATAGACTTCAAATGGTAGGAGGAGGATGGTTTGAGAGGAAAGAAAAAGAAAGTACAAGAAGCTGAGACAGCATCAGACAAAAGGGAGAGACTCTTAGGAAAGGACAGAAGGTAAAGTGCTGAGTACAGTTGACCTGAATTTGAGAGTTTTTTTAAAATATAAAAATAAACTGAAGAAAAGCACCATATTATACTTAAGTAAAAACAGACCCCCAAATCAAAGTGTTTGCTTATTCTTCGGACTTGATTTTCTCTGAGTTTGTACCTTAATTGTTTTGTTTTCTCTGAAAAGCAGAATTTCCTTGTCTTTTAAGTTTCCCTTCTATCTGAGTGATGGCTTTTCATCCCTTACCCCCTGAGAAAGCATTGCCTACAGTCAGAGCAGATAAAACTGACGTTTATGCCTACACTTTTCATGCAGGAAGGAAAGAGGAGGATGTGCCTGCTTTTCATATACATTTGTGAGTAGTTTCAATCAATCATGCATTTATAATCCAAATGGAAAGATATGATTCAGACACAATAGTCTGTCTGCTGTAAGAGTCTGCTGAAAATTGATCAGCTGGCCAAGTTATGCTTTAAAAAAAAACTTAGATTTTTCTTTCTTTCTGGGAAGAAGAAAGACAAAAAATGTCCTGTATCCAGCAGCAGCAGGTGCTGCCAAAATGGTATTTTTCTTATCTGTGATGATTTCAAGGGGAAAGCAAAAGAATGTGTAATTGCTTCTCTCTTGGGCTGCTGGGATGGCGCCTGTCTCTCTAGCATTATCTACTTATTTGATCTAGGTAAGGAAAGAAGCAGAAATAAATTAAAAACACATCTTTCCAAAGGCCCCAATGACACTCTTCACACATGTTTCCTTTTACCAATCTCTGTCAACTCTGTAAATATATGTGTAGGGCAAAGTGACAATAGTCAAAACCTTCCCTGGTTATTCCTCCCCTTTCATTTACTTACTCTATTAAGCACACAAAGACAGCACATCAGAATAGTGGAGAAATTAAGTAACAGCCATGGCTGCCCAAAATATCTTTAGAATATGATGATCTGAGTGGCTGCATCTATTTAAGTCATAGGTGTCAACATCCAAGTTCCTGTAAAGAATATAAAAAGGAAAATTGATTTTAAATGATATGTAATTTGTTTACTCAAAGAGTGGTCATACAGGATAATTGGATGGGAAAGAAGGTTTTGCAGCCTGGGAGACAAATGGGAAGGTGGTTCTGATCTCATTATGGCTCTGGGCTTCACTTGGTTGGCCTCTCTGGACTTGGATTCTGACATATACCAGTCACTTAACTTCTCCACCCTGCTTTCTCCCAGGCCTTTACCTTCTGATACCATGTTTTTAAACTGGGTTCTTATCTAGTGAAGCTGCAAAATGTCCCTCAGCAACACAGGTGAATAAGTTGAAAGAGGTAAATATATTTAAAGAAACAGATCAGAATAAAAGAAGGTAAGAAAGCCAGACTTGATGTTTTCCTGAGAGGGGCAAAGAAACCAGCATGGATTACCCCAATGGTCATATTTATGTACTGTCCCTTATTTATCTAAGGTCTCATCAGGCTCTAATTATGATTGGTTCAAGTCAGAGAGGATGGACATCTTTTGTTCAACTTTACTCCAGAATGCTTTACCTCATGCTAATGTACTATTAATAATTCATCCTCTTCTGACCCTAGGTGTGCCTTGGCAGATGCCTCCATATCTGGTCTTGGGGAATATCTTTGAAGTTTGTTTTTCGAGTATTCCTTCTTTTCCAGGTTTTCTGTTTACCTTCCTAGTCTAGCCCTGGGGTGTGACCTGTCCCTGTGTCTCACTTTTGTTTATACTTTTCCATAATTCTGAGGAAGCTTGGTGTTACCTCTCATATTTTCTTAAAAGTTTTCTGAAAATAATACATCTATCTCTTAAAAATTTCAATAGTTAAGTATTCTTAGATCTAGTGGTAAATATATTCTTTCAAATGTGTCATCTAAATTTCTTCTGCTGTAATGTGTGCATTGTTTTTTGCTGTGTTCTTAATATCAAAGCATTTCCTTACCATCAAACTGTTAGCATTCTCCAGTGCAGTTAATAAAGTCTATGAGGAGGATTTTGTTTTTAAAAACCTTAGTTTTAAGTACTTTGGATTTGTAGCTATTACTATATTTAAACTGCTTTCAATTTATCTACACTATCAATAAATTTACCTTTTTGTTCCCCTTTACCTGTTTTATTATTAAAAACCCAACTCAATTAGGTTTTTTTTTCCCCCTGTAAAGTCAGTGATTCATTTCCTCATAAATTACAGATTCGGTAAACTCCATTCTACTTCGCACATACTGTAGTGTGTGTGTGTGTGTGTGTGTGTGTGTGTGTGTGTAATTTTCTCACCCATTGACAATAAATGCCTCAAGTGCAAAAACCCTGTGTTACTTACCTCTGCGTATTCAGATACAGTCTGACTCGTAGCAAATACTCATACTTACATATTGAATATGAGTGAGTAAATGAATGGATTGATATATGCTGTTAGCAGATAAATGCAGGTGTACCTGCATTTAATACTTCCCTTTGCAAACCAGAACTATTATCTTCCATGTAGAACAAAATGGTTGTTAAATAATAAACAATGCATCAATTCTGTCTTTTGGATAAAACCAAGTATAATAACTAGCAATATACATATATTTATTGGAAGCTTAAATATATTATTAAATTCAATTCTTAGATAATTAAATTCAATTATTAAATACAATGTCTGCATCAATTGTTTAGAATTTTGACCAATATGATTTTGTTGGGGGGCAAGGGGGAGTACCTTATCACTGATGTTGTTCACAATTGTAAAGAAAAGCACAATTACATTTTCTATTTCTTTAAGCTCTCAATTGTGTTCTCTATAGCACAAGAAACTACTCCCCCTCAACTCCACAACAGCATTATATGAGCTCTGTTATCATTTTCTTGCCTGGGCTAGGCTAGATTCTGAGCAAAGCTGGGATCATTCATGCATTACTGCACAACATTCACTGGCACTATTTACAGCCCAAATTAAATGGAAGATTATTAGAAATAAGAAGGCAGCTATAAATAGCCAGGTCCGTTTTATCTGTCTCTTCTGTGTGTGGGAAGAGCATCGTTGAGCTTTTCCCTTGAAGTTCAGTTAGCTCGGGATGTGTTCTGCTTGTGTTATTCTGCTTTGCCTTTTAAAAAAGAAACCCCTGATGCTGATCAAAGTGGAAAATAAAGCACAAAGAGGAATCACTTTCAGTCATTGTAGAAGGGAACCAAAATGAAATGGAAATAGGGAGGAGTGTGAGGAGTGCAAACAAACAAACAAAAATATAGGTCTCATCCTTTCTGACAAGAATTTTACTGAAAACAACTAAAAATAAGTCTTATTTTCAGGTCTATGAAAAATTGGCTCAGTTCACCCTGCTGTCATGTGATCCACCATTCTGTTCAGAGAGCAGGGCACTCAGGTTGGAAAACCTGTCTTTCCTGTAAGTTTGACAGCTTCTCCAGAGAGCAGGGTTCTCTACTGGCTTCCCTTCCTCCAGTGGGGTAGAGTACCAGACTCCATTCAGCTCTAGGGACAGTGCTGTTACTGTCTGACCTGACCTTAAACCAAGCATCTGGCCTTTGCATATATGCAAATATCTGGCCTTTGCAGACTCCATTCAGCTCTAGGGACAGTGCTGTTACTGTCTGACCTGACCTTAAACCAAGCATCTGGCCTTTCCAAATTAAGAACTACCCTTACAGGCTGCACCCCAAATCTTGGTTTTTATGTTAAACCTTCCTGATGATTCACTAGCTCCTATGTCTTCTCCCATTCAGTCTTCCCATAATAAACTACCAGACTCCCAAGCTTTGAACCATATTTTCAAAAGCCTTCACCATTTCTTGGTTGACAGTTTAAGTTTTCCTAGTGTTCTTAACCTGCATTTTAGACAACTCATGAACCTATTATGACAGACATACCTGCCTTCCAGTTCTTGGCTCAAAAGACTTCTAATCAAAGGATGCTATAGAAACTCACAAGGGTATGCTAGTCATGACCTTTTTTTACTTTATTTCTTCATTTCTGTGGTATATTATTCTTGTTCTCACTTATTTTAACTGTGTCTAAAAGCCAAAGTCAAATCATATTTCTCACAGCTGGAAATTGCTTTTTCCCCAACTCTAAGTTCTTTATATCTTAATGCCTGAACTCTTCACTGGGTAATAGCTGATTACTTGTTTATCTTTATTTGTGCCTCTATTTTTCCTTACCAACTAGTCTTAATTCCCATTTGAAGTATGTTAGTCAAAATAAATGTACACCTGCATTGTACTTTATAGCCTATGAAACATTTTCCTCAAATGATCTCATTTGATCTCCAAATCACCCCTTTGAGAAGGTATCATACTATCTTACAGTTTCCCAGGTAAAGTAATAAAAGCTCAAGTAGCGTTAAATAATTTGCCTCAAATCACTAGGCAGATTTGAAAATGCTGGATGTTTTTACTAAATCCAACATGCTTTCCATCCATAATTCCCATCATGGCATAATTTGTGTCCACCACAGTGTCTGGCAGGCACTGTTACAAATTTGTAACACTTGTTAACTGAAGGAATAAAAGAATGAGTAAATGAATGAATGGCAGCAGGATTATGCATGATATTGATAAGCTTAATAGTTCAACAGAATTGCACTAGGACATTTTCAGGTCATCTACCAGGGTAGAAATCATCTTCTTTAGAAAGCCTATAGAGATTGTGGTGATGTATCATGGGTGCTATGGTGGCAGGAGAACTATAGGCACTATCCCAGAGGGAAGAAATCAAATACTATCCCCAAATTAATAAATATGTAAGAAATAAATAAATCATTAAAAAGAATAAAATAACAAATCCACAGAACAGCATAACCTTAGATATATTTCTTCGATGTCAAATGTTATTTAAAGACAAATTCTGTCTATGGCCATACCACCCTGAACGCGCCCGATCTCGTCTAAAGACAAATTCTTCAGTATTTATGGATTGCTTTTGCTTCCTTGCTGTATGTTAAGTTACTACCTAAGAGTCATCTTAACACACCAGGTCCAGAGGGGGCAATTTTCTCCTAAATTCCCAAGTGGCTAAAAGAAAACTATGTATGTAAACACTGAAAGCATGAGACAGGTGCTTATTTCCCTGAGCCTCAGTTTACGCATCTGGAAATAGGGGAAACAGTTGTTTCTGTCTCCTGAGGTAGTGAGGACAGTTAAAATCTACATCTAGTGCTCAGAACATTCTGGACGTGAGTGTGCCAAATAGCCACTAATATTTAGACATTCTGAGGAGAGGAGAGGCATCTTGTCCCATTTTCTGCAGAAGCAGTCAGGATGAAGCTTCTTTAGAGATTGTGACCTGATTTTCACAAAGTCGTACTCTTTTTGGCATTTATTCTGAGCATGGTTGCTTTATTATAATAAACATACATTTTGCCCATTATTTTTATTTTCTGGGTCAAATAAGTATTTTGGGCTGGTGGAGAAAGAAGGCAGCCCCGAGATAAACAGCATTATAAGCTGAACCAAGCGTCTGGTATTTGGCTCGCCTCTTTCCCTTCCCCCTCCCTCCCTAGTTTTTTGTGAACTTAAAGGAACACTCAAGCCACTCATTCCAGAAAATGACTGTGCAGTCACTGTAGACAATTCCTCCAAAGTCATTACAGGCTGTTCATATTTGGAGAGAGGCAGCACTTCTTTCAGTGATAATGACTTTAGATGAAAGGATTAAGCTGATGACATCTGTGGAGCACTGTATACTGTAAGCACTGTCAGCTCCAACTTCACCAAGTCCTCATACACTTGCAATCCATTACTTGGGAAAATAGATTTTGAAGTAGTGTTTCTGAGCATTATTAGGTTATTATTTTTTTCTTGGCCATTTTAATTCTCTTTCCTTCTCCCTCTCCCTCTCCCTCTCCATTGCCCTCTCCTCTCTCTCTCTCTCTCTCTCTCTCTCTCTCTCTCTCTGCATCCATCTGTTTCTCTGTCTCTGCAGCTCTCTCTTCTCTCTCTGGCAAGGGTGATAGACAGGAAGTTCTACAAGAGAGCTCAATCCAGGTCATTTTCCAGGTATAAACTGCTTTCTATTCTCTCTTCCTCATCTTTTAGTGAGTTCAGCCAAGTACAAATGCATGATGAATAAAATCCACAGTCAGAGGGGGTTGGGGAGAAATGAATTTGTGGACAGGGGATTTTGTACCATCCAACTGTGAGACGGGATGTATAAGAGGACCCCCAAGACTGGGACTGTGAGCCTAATTTAAAAAAAAAAAAAAGAAAAAAATGTCCCTATTCTTCACAGTCAATGTTTGCTAATGTGAATCTGTAA
>PVHY01000238.1:32433-276661 GCA_004024945.1 Uropsilus gracilis
CTATGAAGCGGCCGGGGCCAGGGATCGCGGTTCGAGTCCCGCCTGGGGCCCGTAGTGAGACCTGGTTCCAAAAAAACAGCTGGGCGTGGTGGCACACGCCTGTAATCCCAGCTACCTGGGAAGCTGAGGCTGGGGATGGCTTGAGTCCGTGGTACCCCGGGCAACGAGAGCCTGCGGTTCCACAGGCAAAAATAGCGACCTAGACCTAGTCTCAAAAAAAACAAAAACAAAAACAAACAAACAAAAAAAATAAACACCATTTTGAATCGGCTTTGGGAAAAGCAAGCAAACAAAATAAAGCTACCTCTTGGTATATTATTTTTCACTGATCTGGTGCAACTTCAGAATGAAACACAAATTTAATTATAGTATCAGAGATAATAACTTTCAACTTGATGGGTCCTTATTTAACAAAGAGACATCACAGCTCTTAGAAAATACATTGTTAGCAGCCATATGAGATGCCTTCCTTGGTCTCTTCAGCACCACAGGCAATTCAGACAGTTCCACTAGCCTAAATAATAAAACAATAATAACCTCAGTTAGAACAGATGGCTATTTTACTAGCAGGGATGTACTTAACTTTACAATAGATACCCTCCTCAGGTGGCAGGTGTAAATCATTTTTTTCATAGTGGAGTAATGATTTAAATGTTGTAAGATACCTCATTGCTTAGAACAATCCTTTGAAGATTTATTTTAAATACAAAAAATGATATTGATTGACTTATTTTGTAAATGATGCTGTTCTCATACTAGTTTAGTTAAAAAGTGATAATTCATCTAAGTATGAAATGTTTTTTGAAAACTTTTTTAACATGCTGACTACCTATATATTTAGCTGTTACCAATAGATGTGTTTATATATTAGCAGCACTCAGTGTAGACAAGATAGGAGATGGGCTGTTGAATCAGTGGGGCTAAGTGCTAGCTGGACTCCCATCCTTTCCTTGCACTGATGAAAATCAGTGCCACAGAGAGTCACTGGTAGTTACCAGAGTGTGTCACGTCCTTTAGATAAGTGAAGTCCAAGGCAAAAAAAAAAAAAAAAAAAGTATACATTACCATCTAGAGATGCTACATTCGTTAGAATAAATATTAGATATTTTGATTGTATGTTCTTTTAAATAAAGACAATTCCAGGAATGAGTTGCAGTTAAAGTGGCAACGTAGTGTTTGAAACCTGTGAAGAATGACATTTTTATAATTGTTATTCTGAGCATGGATTTCTCATTACTTTGAGACATCAAGAAAGTCTCTTTTAATAGAGAAGTCTAAGTTTTGTGTGAAGATAACCTACAATCCCATGGGAGATAAACTTAGGAATGGTGGCTTAAAGGAGAAAATACGGGCATCTGAGAAGTTTATGGAATAGATGAAAGGGTAGCCTTAGATTTCATCTGCATATCTCAGGGCATCTTTTACATTTGTCTTTAAAAATAAGAATGCTTTCTCCTAAACCTATCTTTACAAGACATCCTGAGGATTTAAGTGTTTTTTTTTTTCTTTCACCTATTAGATAATATCGAGATTACTTGGGTCTAGTTGGTTCATTAATTTAGCAACTGTCAATTCCACACAACTGACATCATTTGTGCATACTTAGTTGGAAATTAATAATTGTTCACTGGTGCTTGATCAAAGTATTACAAAAGACTGCTCAAGCAGCATTCAATTGTGGATATATCTCTGATATATCAGCTTGCCAGTGGCGCCTCCATTCTATCCAACTAGCATTACTCTGGTATCTTAAATAGAATTTGAAAAACAGTTCACACCTCCCTGCAGTGCCTATCTTCTCTTTCTCCTAGAGTAGATAGTCACTAAGAGATAAAAAGATGAATGAAATTTGTATTCACAGTAAAAGCCTTCAATTCTGTATGCATCTAAAATGTAGAACTTAGCTTTCTGTTCATAGTTGTTCACTATGAATATCCTAGATGTAGTGTGAGAAAAGCAGTTTATATTCATCTAGAACTGTGCTATTCCATTTAACTACTAGATATGTGTGGCTATCAAGTAATTACTATATGGTTAGTGTGAATGAGTAAGAAAACTTTCAGTTTTATTTTAATATAATTAATTTAAATTGAAAAGTGAAGCAGTTTAAAATATTTTCCACTCAATACAACTTTATTGTTCTCCTTGGACTATGTTTCTCCAAAATTTTTGGAAACTGGGCATCTAAATTACCATGTATAGTATAAGTGTAAAACATACTGGGTTTTAAAGAAATAGTATTAAAAATATGAATTGTCTCAATAATTTTATAATATATTTAAGTGATAATATTTAATAGAACAGGCTACATTAGATATTAAATTGATCAAAATATTTCTTAGTTTTGTTTTTATGGCTGTTACAGAATTTTAAATTACCATCTATGTTTCACATTATGATTCTATTCAGCAATACTGATCTAGAATTTTCTGAAATTGTGGTATATCTCTGATTTCTTTGGGAAAATATTAATTCAAGACTGAAGATTAGTTTTGCAAATCTGAAGAAAGTGATTTTTTTCTAAATTTCAGTTTACTTCATCTGAAAATTATACCTAATGGAGAAAGTTTGGAGATTAAAATTTAATTTAAAAGAAATATGAATATACCTAGCACATAGCAGATCATTCTCAAAGGTGTTCTGAACTAAGAAACCTGCATTTTAAATTTCTGTCTTTACTTAGTGGCCATATGGAATCATCACTGTTTGGACTCACAGCAATGAGCCTGACATACACACCAGCTTAGCAGGCTGATCCCCCACTCTGGTAAATAGACATCCCTTTTCCCTACCATCTCTGTCTCTCTCTATAACCTTTCATTTCTTCCACTTGCATTAAAATTAAATTACCACTTAGATTAGATCAAAAGATTATTCCTTGTAGTGAGGAGAAGAAAGAATACTTTAAGCTAGCACTAATCCTTTAATACACCATGATATTTGGGTACATTTTTTTCCTAGCAAGGAAATTATTTTTCAGCCTCCTCTGAAGTACTAAAAGTGTTACCAACATCAGCCCCATGCAAGTTAACCTGTTAGGAGATTTGTTTTGTGCTTTGGAAATTCTTGTCAGACAAGCTTTCAACACTGAGATGTGTGATTTACATTAGTTTGCATAAGAAAATGTCACTCCAGGGACAAGTTCCTCTCTTCATTCCTTCTTATATTTACAGAACAGACAAAGAGGGTCAGGTGGTTGTTTTTTAGCAAGTGGATAAATCATCTGGGATTTAGCAAATATAAAATGTAGTGTTATCAGTCAAATCTTAGTTCTCCCCTAAATTCTCTCTCATGTCCTATTTGTACTGCTAATATTGTCATTATCATCATCATCACCTTTACACCACAACCATCATCATCATCGTCACTATTATAGTCTTCATCTATTATTTATTTTCTACTTTTGATGATTGGTCCCAACCAAATCTATTACATTTGTATCTTTCTATCTGTGTTATATCATGTTTAGAGAGAAATTATTGAAACTAATGACCCTCAAAAAGACAAATAAATAATATGTTTTGGTGAGGATATGAGGAAAAGGAACCCTTGAAAACAGTCAGAATTGAACTTCAGCAACTATGGGCAGCTATTTACTCAACTCTCACTTTTGAGTGTGGAGCACTAATTCAAAATTATAAATGTACTTCTATGTTCATTGTATTATTTGCAAAACCCAAGTTTGAAAACAATAAAATGAATAAATGAATGAGTAAATATGTGGTATCTGTACATGGAATAATACCATAGAGTATAAACTCAGTCATGAAAAAGGGAAAGTTGGCCATTTGTGCTAAAAAGATGATACATGAGATTATTGAGCTAAATGAAATAAGCCAGACAAAGAAAGGCAAATTAAAACCTATGATGTCACTCGTATTTGAAAGATAAAGAAGCAAAACAAACATTCAAACAGAGAAAGATAACACAAATTCTTAAGCTATGAGAACAAAATAGTAATACCAAAAGGGAAATGGAATGGGGGCAGGTAAATCAGTTAAAAGAGGTCAATTCTCTAGTGGTGGACAGTATGTAATCAAATTTTTGTTGACAATCATAATATATCATATAAATGTTTATGCCAAGTTTTAGTTTTGTAGATCTCTAACCCTTATCATACTATGAATCAGTGTACCTTATGCAAAAATGTTTTTAAAAGAAAGTAGACTAGTGTAGCTGTTGATCTTAGAACTTAGATAAATCATCCATAAACTGAGTTAGACTCTTGAACCTGTAAAGAAAAATAATGCAACTATGACATTTGACATCCATGGAATGCAAAATGCATAATCAAAAGAAGTTAAGTCATGCTGATTAACTTTAAGACATAAATACTAAGTCTAACATACTCTATAACATCAAACCTTGAGCATTCCAAAATGCTATTTGGAAAGTTTTTATAAAGACCTTACCTGCGCCTCACTCTTAAGTAATACTAATTATTTAGTAAGCACTAAATAATTTTTCTAAAACTTGAAAGCTCAAATACAGCAATACATATATGTAAAAGATATTTTAAAAAACAACATGAAGTAATTGGGGTGAGGGAGAAGTGAAATTGAGGTGAAACTTAAGACAATATTTCCAAGAGAACAAAAAGCAGAATATTCGCAAGGATAGAGAAACTTGTAATGATTTTTGCAATATAATATCTCTGGTGTAGATGATTTGGGAGAGAAGTTTAGTCTGGTGGCATCGATGTGATCAAGGATTTTGTATGCAACACCATCTTCAAAAAGTTAGGTCATGGTTATCAGATAGCTTATTACAGAATCTTAAAAATCACTTTAGTCCCATTTCCTGTCCAAGAAAGACATTTTTTTCCTGGACATTCCAGACATAAGATGACCCATTTTGTACTATAGTGACCTGGTCTCCTGCTAAAGGTTCCAGTGGGGGTTGAGCTCTATTTAATTTTGTTTTATGCAGGAAGCTCAAAATGTGAGCATCATACTCTGCTTGTCAGTGTTTCTGAGGGAGCTGCTAATCCAGAAAAAAGTATCAAAGGGTCTTGTTACTAGATAGCTGTATAAACTCTGCTACCCATCTAACTACCCACAAAGCAGACCTTTTGAAACAATCTACACTTGAGCTTGTAGTTGTAAACAATTTCTTTCACTGCCTTCAGAACCTACTTCTCCCCATCAGTATGCCCGGATGTGGTACATAGATTTGGGGAAGCAGAGGAAGTTTAACATCATACAGAATCTGGTAAAGAAACAGCATATATCTTTGTACATTTTTGAGATACAGTAATTTGGCCCAATAATAACAAAAAGTAGCTTTATTTGAACAAATAAGTGATTTCATATTTGACCTGTTTATCCATATTTGGACAACTCCAATTCTCAGAAAATTCTTTCTTAAATTAATCTGTGGTATGTCTCCTAAACTATGTTCATGAAGCCTAACTGCCATCTGGAAATAAGTAGATATATTCTAATCTGCTCTCCAATATTTGATTTAAATATTTTATGACAACTACTCACTATCCTGCCCCTTGCTTGAAAACTGTATCATCATTTTCCAACTTCTAATTTCTGAGTCTACTTCCAGTCTATTTTCTTATCCTTGAAATTACTGTAAGAAGCTAATCTCTCCAGTATTATTTTATCTGAAGAATAAAATAATTATTCTTCAGTGGGAAGATCATTTTTCATTCAGCAAAATAAAGAAAGCACCTATCCCTACATAATCTGTATTATCACACCTCCGTTTTAAGCAATAGCCATAAATTTTCTACTATTCCCAGACAGAACACAGTCAACTCCTAGCTCCAAACAAAACAAAACAAAATCTTATTCTAAGGGTTATCATTACCCTTCCTGATACTATTTCTAACACTAGTATTATATAGAACATTATCTGTTCTGAGAACTGTTCTGAGTACTTTACATATATTTACTCAGTTGACATTAATAATAACTTCTTCAAATGAATATCAGGAATATACCCATTTTATTGATTATGGACACTTAGACTCAAGGAAGTTAATTGGTTTGTGCAAAGACAGGAAACCAGAAGATGATAGAACTGAGATCTGAAGTTCTGAATTCAGGGTTAATGGTCTTTTACCATCATGTCATGTCTACTTTTAGAAATATGCAGCCTTTTATTTTCCATCATGTTTTTGTTGAGTTTATTCAATCTTTTATACATTTTTATGCTCTGAGTTCCTTAGATATTTTTCACTATAGTCATTCAAATATTTTTAGGTCTTTGAATAGTCTTTGAATGGAAGAGAGATTGTTTTCCATTATATATAAAACCCACAAGTACAGCAAGTGCATGAAACTTGAGGTCAGAGCCTGAAGGAGAAAGTGTCACAGGATAAATAAAATTGAAAAGAATATAAAACCCAAAATATTTTGAGGTCAAACATTAAAATCTACAGAAATACTTAAGCAGCAGGTGAGAGGAAGTAACATAAGGTGACGCAGCAGGAGAGACATGTGAGGCCACAGAATTAAATCAGATAATCTGGAAGGCAGGTTCTGCCAAACCATATATAGAAAAGGATACCAGAACAGGGAAAGAGATTGGGCTAGATATTCCCAATTCTCCTGACAAATGAGAACAATCTATCATTTGACAATTACAAGATAATATATATAGAGAATCCTAAAGACTCCACTAAAAAAACAATTGAAACAATATATCAGATCTGCAAAGTGGCCAAATATAAAATCAATACAAAAAATTACTTGCCTACATACACGTAATGAGCTAAAAGAGGAAGAAATTTAAAAAGCATTCTAGTTTCAGTTATATGCAAAAGAAATACCTAGCAGTAAACATCACAAAGGAGCACAACTTGTATAAAGAAAACAATAAAATATTCTTAAAGGAAGCAGAAGACATAGAAATAGAAAAATATTCCTTATTCATGGATTGGAAAAAATTAGCATTGTCAAAATGGCCATGCTATTCAAAGATATAAACATATCAATGCAACCCCTAAAAATGTTTGTGTCATTATTCAAAGATATAGAACAAAAATTACTATAATTCATATGGAACCACAAAGATCCTGACTAGGCAAAGCAATCCTGAAAAAGAAGAGGAACAATGGTGACATCATACACGCAAACTTCAAACTGTATTACAAATCTATAACAAACAAAACTATATTACAAATTTAGAACAAAAATTAGACACAATATCCAGTGGATAGAATTGAGAATCCAGATATAAATCTGTACACATATGGACAGTTAATTTACAATTAGGCAGTAAAGCATACATCCTAGAGCAAGGACATAGTTCAATAAATAAATGATTCTGGGAAAGCTGGGCAGTTATATGCAAATTTCATTCTACCTGAAGGCATCTATATGAAGAAAACAAAAACACTAAGTTGAAGGGTAACATGTACGCCTGTGTTCATTGTAGCACTATTTACAATTGACAGGCTATGGACACAACCTAAGTGCCACAATACAGGTGAAATGGTAAAAAAGATGTGGTATTTATAAACATAATGGAATACTAATCAGCTGTCAAAAAAGAGGATTCTTGCCATTTGTGACAACATGGGTGGAATTGAATGAGTTTGTGCTAAGTGAAACAAGTCAGGAAAAGAAAGGCAAGTATTGGATGGTATCACCAATATGAAGAATATAGAAAACCAAACAAAGGGACAGATAAATCTACACTAACAACAAATCTTAGAAATCTGGCTATAGAACTGAGGCCACTTAGAGAGGTGAGTATAAAGTGGAGAGGAAGCTCAGCGGATAATTGGGATGAACTATGGGTATTTTGGTGGTAGGTGTGTTGTAGTAATATCTAGATGGGATCGCCTACACTTCCAAAATAAAAAGAAAAATGTAAACCAATGTTACTTAGAAGAAATCACTCTTTGTAATATATATACACCTATCTATGTAACTTGCTTTCTTCCCACAAAAAAATTTCAAAAATTATTTTAAAAAAAGAAAATCTCCTAACTAGGATACTGGAGAACATTCCCATTTGTTATGTCTATAATTGTATCCAAATTTCATGTTGTCTTAAAGTTTTAAAACTTGTAATATTTGTCATATTTATATCTTGTTCTACCCTAATTTGCATACTGATATCTTGTTGTATCCTAATTTCCTTTTATTTATACATTCTAAGCCTGAAATAAACTGTATAGTTTAAAAAAACAAATATAAAAAAAAAAGAAATCACTCATATGGGATAAAGAGAAAGAAGGCAAAGGAGCAGACAAAACTAAACCGAAACAAATCCTAGAAATCTGATTGAAGATTCGAGGCTGCCAGAATGGAAGGGTAAGGTTGAGAGCAAAGAGAAAGGGTACAATGGACTATGATGGATTATAGGTGCTTTAGTGGTGGGAGTAGTGTGGTAACATACATCTGAAAAGATGTTAACCAATACTTCTAAATCATTCATAGTCTTGTGAACTCAATAAAAAAAAAGTACAATAAACATGAAAGAGCAGTGACAATATCTCTGTAATGCCAAAATATGAGTCTACCCACCTAACCTAGGTGGTTTTAGATTTTTCAGTTATTATTTTGTCTTAATACTATTATGTACTATTATTGCCTCTTTATCAATGTATTATATATATATATATATATACACACACACACTCATATCCACATGTACCTGATGTAGTATAAAAGATGATATGAACGTTGTTATATCAAATTTTGGGATTGAAGATTTTTCCAGGAAAGGTTTTTCCTGGTGCACAATGAATGGGCAAGAATGGACAATTGTATAGTCAAAGCTGGTCTTACAATTATTTTGTTAGGAAATTTGATGAGGATACTTTCATTATTTTACCTTTAGATAACTCCTTTGAATGATGATATTATAAAGTTCTAACAACACATGCCCTAGAGCCTTCTAGAATTGGTTGTACAATAATATACCACTGCTCCTGAATTTTTTAAACAAATTTTAAATTTTTGCATAGTTTTTGATTTACAGAGAAGTTGAGAAGAATTTCCATGTGTCCTGCGTCTGTTTTTCATTGTGAAATATAATATTAACATGATATATCTGTCACTATTATGAATCAGTATTGATACTTTATTATTAAATAAAATACTTTATTCTAATTTTCTCAAATTTTATCTAGTATTTTTTTCCTATTTTCAAATACCAACTAAGCTATTGCATTTAACTTAGATATTCCATGTCTTAGACTCCTCTGAGCAGCAATAAGTTCTCACTTTCCTTATTTTTCATGATTTTGACCATTGTGAGAAATACTGGTCAAGTATTTTATATACTGTCCTTCAATGACAATTTGTCTGATATTTTCCCATCATGATTAGCAAATGGTTATGGGTTTTGGGGAGATCAACAATGTCCAACTGGCATTTTTTTCATATATTGAGTATATGCTATCAGTATGATTAGTCTTTTTGACGTTGATCTTGATTACTACACCAAAATATTTTATTTTCTTCAATAAAGATTACCGTCCTTTGACCTTTTTCATTCACTCACTCTTTGCAAAGATGTCACTAAGTGCACCAAACACATAGTAATGGGCAGTTATTATGAGTTCTTTTCCAATAGGAGGGAGTATCTTACTTGTAATGACTTCTAATTCTTACTTGTATATGACTTACAATTCTTCTACTTGGGAGCTGTGTCTGCTTTTTCCCCATATACTTATTTCAACAAATTTTCCATATTAGTAAAGACTCAGATGTTTATTTCATTTTTAAGGGTATAGTCTCCTATTTATTTTGTTGCTCAAGATCAGTTTTGGCAATTGGCATTTCTACTTGCTCCTGTGTCACTGTGACATATCCCTACATTGCATACTTGTTTTCATTTTTTTTCTTTTCTTTCTGTTTTCATTTATTTTTGAATCTGGGTGCCCCTCCCCCACCCTTGGATTGTTAACTAGGTGTTCCTCCCCCTTTGGGGGTGGCAGTTAAACTGCCAGAAGAGGGAGTTGGAACAGGAAGTTGGACCAGAAGCAGGGGGGATAAAAAGGCAAGGAGTAGAGACTAGAGAAAGAGAACTTTTGGGGAGAGGAGAGAAGAGAATGTCAGGCAGGTAAAGAGTAGCCCGAGTGACCAGGCTGGGCAGAAACCCTCCTGGAAGAGTGAGCTGGAGGTGACAAGGAGCCATGGTATCTGGCAGAAGAGTGGTTGGTGTGGAGAGTGTGACACTGAAGCAAGGTGACATGGAAAGCTGGTACCTGGAGATGGCCAGGAATTTGGAAAGCTGCTTTGTGCTTCAGCAGCTGTGGAAGTTTGAAGCATCTTGGAGAAGCGGAGTAGCTTGGAACATTGGAGAGAGAGGAAGCAAAGAGAAGATGATGGAGAGAGACTAGAGATTTGCAAAGTGCCTACCTCTGAGGTTTGGAGAGGCAAAGGGGCACCATCTTGGACTGTGTCTTTGGGACCTTTGGGACTGAGAATGGTGTAAGATGATTGGCCATTTGCTACTTTAAGGACTTAATTTCCCCTGTTGTACTCTCTTGTTAATAAACCCTGTTGTTAAATTGCATTTCGAGTGACAACTGCTACACAGGGGTGAAGTAAACCTGTGGTTTCTTGGTTGTAGGCAGGCTTTTCCTCCTTTTTTGACCCAATTTCAGTTGGTGACTCTGGTGGGACTCGAACCCATAACCTTTGATTAGCAAACCCATGGCTTGTAAGTTGGAGGTTTTCGCCCCCCACCCCACCCCTTTTGACTGATTTCATTCTCACAATACTTTAAGATGTTCCAGGTTTCTCTGGTACCATCTCTCTTGACCTGAGAATGAGCCATAACTCCAAGATCCCCACTTCCTTTTTGTTTAAGAATGATATTAGAAAGCATGATTTTGATGATAGCATCCCTGATTTATAAAGTAGCAAAAGAAACTTTATATCTTTTTTCTCAATTTGGATTCCTTTGGTATTCTTTTTCTTGTACTTGCTTTAGCTAGGATTTCCAATATAGTAGTCATGAAAGTGGAAATCATTATCTTTTACTGTATTTTAGTGGAAAGATTTCAATTTTTCCCCTTTGGGGATGACGTTAAATGTGATTTTATCAAAGATAGCCTTTATTATTATTGTGTCCCATTTATGCCTACTGTTTTGAGGGTCTTCATCATATGAGTGAAATGATACTACCTCTTTCTTAAGGAATGAAGTATTAAATCTTTTACAAAAAGAGAAGTCATGTGTGAGTGAGCACATCTGCCCGTTTCTCTCATTCTTCCCTTAGCACATAGCACTTCTCATAGACCTCTCTGAAAAGCATTGACTACAAGGATTTCGGGAAACAGCACTCAACTCAGAATAGTAGGATTACGGTCTGTTTTCTTTCATCTACTTACCAGCCCTAGCTGTGAGGAATTGGATTCTGCTGTCATTCTTTGTTGCCTTGTTGCTGAGAGATGTCATCGAGTCCTTAAGCTTTTCGCAGAATGAAGTCTATGCTTTTTATCCTGTACTCTGATCTTACCTAACAAATATCCTTCAGACTTTTTTGTCATTTTGGGCAAATAGCCTCAGTCTACCACATTTCCACTTGAAGTTCACCCCTCTTCATTTCCAAGCTACAGCATTCCCTTTTTTACTTGTTTGGAGCCAGCCCTCATTTTTTAAGCTTCCTTCTGACCCCTCTTACACCGGCATATGTAGACTTTGCTTCTAGATCAGATGTAGTCACTATACAGTGTTCTGGGTTCCCTGCTAGATACAGAGCTAGATACCATAGCATGATGGTTTTAGTCTAAAGTAATCTTAGAGATCACTTTCAGTTCATTAAATTAAAGTAGAGGCAACAAATATGCATGCTTATAGGCATATATAAAATAAATAAGCCAGTTGTACTTGAGCTCAAGAGAACAATTGTTCAGGTAAGACTGACACTAATTCTTGGCTTTGTGTCAGCAACGACAGAACCATAGGGATTGTGGCATGCTGCAGATTACAGTCTCAAGGAAATAGTCACTACTCAAAGGTTGGTGATCATTATCAAATGAGAATGCAGACCAAGCCTTATGAAATTTTCTTATAATTCAAGACAAAGCAGAAGTTAAGATTTTATTATCTATATTTAAATGTTCCTTCATTAAAAACACTGAGTAGGCTAAATAAAACATATCTAGAAGGAAGCAAGGTATTACCTACTACAAGAGTTCCGCCTTTACATTTAAAGACGTAGAAGCAGAGTAGACTGTTTTTATAATCTCTGGTTGTGTGAGTAGAATTAATAGCATAGCTATAGACTAAATGTTTCATAGCGACTGTGCAGTTGTTATTTGTAGTATATGAAGTTATGTTGTAATGAGCTAGCTCATAACAAGATTGTACTGGCTGTAAAACCATTTTATCATTCCAAGAGAGAGCACCACCTGGGTTATTTGACAGCGGTCATCATTTCTTTACATCTCACTTATTTTTAAGTGAAAAAATGTTCATCCATCTTTCTTCCCAAATTCAAGCTTTAAAGCAGTGCATGGTGTTTTGTCATTTTTTTCCCTTAAAATGTTATTTTCTATATCTTCTGTTATTTCTACCTATTCTCCCTTCCCTCCCTTCCCAGGGGAGGATGTCTCCCATCCTCTAGTTTACGTGCTGCCAAGGACATGAGTCCAGTTCAGTGGGAGAGCTGAGAATTTAGTAAGTTAATTATTGTTAAAAATAAAGCCTCATTTGTTTATACACACATAAGAAAAACATTTTGCTAGTCCTCTAAATACAAAAAGGTATTTGGAAATTAGACATCAGCCCATTTTCTAAACATTATTTTAAGTGTAATTTTCCATACTTGGTCTTATTATTTCACTTGGCATCAACTATTATGAGTATTTCTTGAGGGATTCCTAAATCTATGTTGTAATCATGTTTTTAACTACCTACCAGGCATATTTTCTAAAATTACCGTTTGACATTTCATTGTGACTCAAGTCTTCTCACTATCCTTTATCTCATTTGCTGCTTACCTCCTTTGTTTGGAGTCTTGGATGTTTGGTAATTAATCCTGACTCATCTTTCAAGGCAATTAGTGCCCAAGCCCTACTTAATCAATTTCTGATGTACCTTTCTTACAAAGCCTTTCACAGTGACTTCTGAACTGATACCTTTGCATCTGCACTCCCTCCACCTAAATCTGTTATACACCCACTTTTCCAGAGTTGTTTTCCTTAAAACAGAATGATGAGTTTGGGTCATTAAAAAACAGTCAAGATAATTATTGAGAGGGGAAGAAATATTGCAACATCTGCTATTTCTCTATTGTTTTCAGCACCTAATACACCTTTTGAAACTTTTGAAACTCCTGCTTCATCCCCTTCTCAGGCTCAAGCTGGAACCATGCTTATCTTGTGTTCCCTTATGTCTTCTGCTTTCTTAGACCTCCAAAGTGGTAATTTGGTCCTGTATCAGGATGCACTCTCTGAACATTATTTCCTGTAATGTTTTCACTAGAAACACTGATAAGATTACATATCCTTAGATGATCTTCTGCATAATACTAAGTGATCTGAGAGAAGACCCAAGATCTGGACAGGATCCTTTTGGGGGATTATTTGCTATAAGTAGCCTGATTTCTCTCCCATCCTGTCGAGAGTATAGGGTTTGATGAAAGCATAAATGTTACCACACCATGTTGTGTGCCAAGGTGACTGTCCTCTGCTGGTCAGAATAAGAAGAAAGAGATAAATGGCCATTTGTTATTCAAGGTGATGGATCCACAAGTATAGAGGAGGAGGCACATGATTAGGTTCTTGTTGGTTGATCATGCCAGAATGATGGAGGGACTTCATGATTTCTACAGTAGAAGGAGCCTGAACTCGAAGCTGCAGCTTTGTAGCAGTTGTCTGCTCTGGAATTAACTAATGAGGCTCTCTTTGTTTGGGCATTGGAAAGCCTCCAAAACCCACTCGGGAGGGAAATTAACAAATGTCTTTTTTGTTACCTCTGGATAAATCTTCATGATGAAATGCATATCCGTTCCACCTATTCAATCTTCTCTTTTCTTCTTTCCCAGTGGATAGTCAATTGATGCAGAGGCTAAAATTATAAATAAACAATGCTTAGAAACCTATATTCTCTGTTAAAAATAGCATAAAGGCAAGTTTGAGAGTAAGGGCTGGTTTGAGTAACTGTGAGGTTCACAGCCTTCAAGTACTATTCGATCATATTTGTGCAAACATTTCTGATTATCTCAGCACTAATTATGTCTGTAATATATGGTTACTAGCAGTGGCTGGCACTGAACACAAAGTTGGGAGTAGTGACAATATCCTGACTCCTACCAAATAGAATGACTATTACATAGGGTCCCTGTTATACTTTTCTCTAATAAATCTCCATAAATTTAATATTTATAAAATAGAATAATTTTATCACAGGTTTTTAAATTATAATCACATTTACTAATTTGTGTTCATGTTGGAATTCCCAGAGAAAGAATCATCACTGGTGTTTGTTGAGCTTCTACTATGTGCTGTATGATATTATAATTATTGGGAATGCCAACATGGTTAATCAGGAGTGATGGTTTTCAAGTAGGGAAAACAAACTCATAATCACATAGTTGTTATCTAATATGTATGTGCCAATATTTTAGACACACTGGTGCCAGAGAAGGGGCCAAATTGGACATGTATTCATGGAATTTTGCTAGGAGAAGTCAAGGAAGGGAATTCCAGCAGCAGAGTCAGGAATGCACTTGCCAACGTATGCTTCTATAGGTAATCCAATTAACTGGTAAATTTACCTTGACAAAAGGGTGAATATTGTTCATGACTCTTTAAGTATTATATAGAAGTGTTTGTGTCTGTGTGCACACATATGCTTAGCATTCGTGCACATGTGTATTTGTACTTTTGCTGCAATAAAATACACCTGTTTTTGGACTTAGCAGGCAAACACATGTGAAAGTTATTCATGCAAGGAATGGAGAAAACAGAATTCAGAAAGCAACATTTATATACAGTGCATATTTGTAATTTCATCTTCTAAAATAGTTGATATAGAAAGTTCATTGTCCTAGTCAACCAGTATTAAGTAGTGTTTTCAGATGAAAATCATTGGAGTTGTGACAAAGACAGCTTTCCTACTGGTCTATAATTCACTCTTACCATTTGGAAAGATTAAATATTCAGCAATGTGTGCAATTTCAATCCTAGAGAGATAGGGAGAGCCTATGTAGATCCTGATGCAACATTCTGGCAACTGGCAAAATGTAACTTAACCCTGCAGCTCCCATAGTGAAAAGGGAGGAAATTCACAGTTTTCCTATTATTGATTTTTCTGGGAACACATCTCTTCTGATGGGAAATGGAATTTAGGTAATTCAAATGTTTATAATAAACTTTTTTAAGATTACAGAGAAAAGCCTCATTTTAAATGTTAATCTACAAAATCTTTCTTGTAGTCAATGATACTATTATATTCAGATCACTCTGATTATAAGACTTACTATTTAATTTTATTTATTTATTCCAGGATTCATTGGCTCTGCTGTTTTTCAGCTTAGTTTCTGTATGTTGTGTTGGCATTTTCTGTCTTATTACCACTAGACATAATAAAGGATTCTGCAAACAGCAAGGTTCAAAATTTTATACAATTCATCTAATTATTGTAGCAGAAGTAATGGCAAAGAGGTATGTTCAAGAATTTGGTGATATTTAGGTGAAATTGCCATGTTTTAACTTGCATTATATTTACATAATATTATGAAATTTTGTGACTAGATTGGGAATGCTGGCAAATGAATGATGGAGTTGGTAGAGGATGTAAAATCTACAGAAGTCAGAAAATTGACAAGAGTGCTGAAGATGAGGCGTTGATTTCTCCAGCATTGTTAAATGTTGATCCGTGTCACTTTCCCTGTTTCAGTAAAAATAGACAAGAAGAAAACTCAAAATGTATTCAGAGCTTTAGGTAGCAGTTGCATTGCAGCCCCATCTTACAGTACAGATAAGCTGGGATTTTCTATGCGTAAGGTTTAAAAGCTGATGCCCAGGGATTTTTACGGTATTTGCTCAGCTACTATCTTGTTCAACAATGTCTGGTTTCCAGTCAACATAAGACACCTTGGTTTGCTATGTCTTGAGGTGATATGTTACCGAATAAAAGTATCAAGTAGATATAGGAAACAATTCCAAATATATGTAAACTGAAAAATACTTGCTTATAAGTTTTGATTGTTTTTTTCTCTATATTCTTAAATCTTTCATGCAAATGTCTAAGAATGTATTGATGAAAAATGTTGATAGACCATTTCAAGCTTAAAGCTCATATTTCAAAACTAATATGCTTCAAAATAGTCTCTTATATAATTCAGTTCACCATGGTCATTCCCTCCTCTAGAGCTATGATTTCATTGATTCAGTTGCTCAAAGAGAAGAGGTATGGAGTGGAGAAAAGTGAATGATAAATCAGAAGACCCAGGTTCCAGTTCCTGATGTTTCACATAAGTATATTTGGTAACATAATTTAGCTCCTAGATTTCCTTCACTATAAATCACTATGATGAGCTTTTGTAGGATAATATCCCCTCCTTGCTATTGAAACCAAACGAATTAATCTAAGGAGTAGTGATGGATGCACCAAAGATGTGCAAATGGGAAAATCATTAGCAACCAGTACTCAGAAATGAAAGCAACCTATCGCAACATTGAGAACTCTGTCACACTCACAAAACTAGTATATAGGGACCTTCAGAGAAACCCCATAAGATTAAGAACTCAGAATGAGCCTGTGGAATAGAAGCTTTGGGGAGAAATCAATTGTTAGATTGATTAGTGTCTACTAAGAAATACCACATTGATCATGTTTGGAGGAGAAAGCTGATGGGTTTATAATATAGTTGTGAAACAAAAATAGGAGTTCTGCCACATACACCAAGAAAACAAGACAAACAAATATAAAATCAACTCTGGCAGTACTAATTAGAGATTATTGCTAGACCTTTAATGAAGAGGAAATAGAGACTGATAATTTACTGGGCATCCCATATTGATCTCCATGTATTACGTGTATTGTCAATGGTATAGCTTTTTCCTTCACAGTACAGATTCATTTACTTTTCATTGAATTGTATAGTCATCCAATATTTATTATAGTTATACTGTATGTCAGTTGCTTTTCTAGCACTGGAAATATCAGAGTATATAATCTAGAATATTTAACATGTGGAATTTACTATGCAGAGATGTTTTGAATTAAATTTCAGATATTTCAGTACACAGATGATGTAAACATGGCCTAATGCTAAGAGTCAAGATTATGACACCCAGAAAATGGGAAAACCAAGGAAAATAAAAGAAATGCAAAGTAACATGCAAACTTCCTTAACTTTCCTTGAAGAAACATGTTGTTATCTTATTTAATACATGTTGGAAATTAGTGTAAAGAACATGGTAGTGTGGTATTAGGTAATTAACATGTGGACCTGTATGGCTATTTAAATTTCATGTTTATATTTAACAATTCAGATCTTTATAGTTATTTTCTGGAATTAAATTAAGAATAAGGATGAGAAAAGGGAAATGGGAGATCATGTAGGATTTATTGATCACCTACCATGAGTTAATCCCAGCACTAAGCACTTCATACTTCATTCCAGTATGGAAAGCAGGAATTGTTTCTGATACTTGAACTTATTCCCTACATTATTTTGTATTTGTGGGCACTTCACAAATATCTGTGTCGGTTGACTTAGTGATTTAAACTATTTTTAAACAGAATAAATGTAATTTTTCCCAATACATTCTTATCTTTCTTGTTCAGTATAATGAGTCTGACAATATCACCTCTTTGATGTTCCTCAAACATCAGTTCCCGCTCATTTCTCAGAGTTTTGTGGAACTAAAGACAAACTGAGTGTCCATTTATCCTTTAATCGATGAATACTGGACTGCAAACTAAGGGCATGGATATGGCAACCCTTCTCTCTTCCAAAAGAGAATTCTTTCAATGGCATGTGGTGCCTACCATTTTACAGTATGAGTTTTTCTAAAAGGGATGTCACCAGCTGTTGGTTTGCTGGACTGTTACTGACGGGAAGACTACTTTACAATGAGATGTCTCAGCATTTGGAAAATCTGATCTAGGATGTAGGTTCAGTTAATAGTAAGAATATTTTTTTTTCTTTCAAAAAATGTAGACAAAAAAACCCACCTAGACAGGCTATTTTTACTCAGCTGCTTAATGCATATGGTACATGCCAAGTGAAAAACAGAACATACAGATTATGTGTACTTGATCAAACCAGATACATATTTTATAAAGAGATACTTCTAGTGAAACTATGTATAGTGACTCAATAGTGTTAGAAGCTGAAGGAAACTAGAAAGTAAGGTTGCTGCAATCAGCACTGAGAAAATGCCTCATTTTTTTAGAAAGCATCATTGCTCAGGGTTTTAAAATTTAGGATATGCAACATATTGCACATGCCAAAGGTAACCCTAGCTCCAATAATAGCTGTGTGACATTGAGTAACTTACAATTGCTTCACCTGCAAAATGGAAAATATCAGAAGATTAAAGTATATGTATGGAACATGGAATATACTAAGTGGTAAGTAGTATTATGATTTCTTTGATATCAGTTATTGATGTGATTAGTAGAGTTTCAGTATTAGGAGAGCAAACTAGGTGAGTTTTGAAGAAATACATACTGTAGTAGTAAATAGATAGTCACTAAAATTTGACACAATTTTTAAGATTGTGTGTATGTCTACCGAGGCATTTAGAAAGTAATATGAATTAATGATAATGGCAATGCTTTGTTGATGTTAAAAACCTGAGACATTCTAGGTTTTGTTTTTCATTTGACTCCATGTACTTCTTTCATACTGTTAGCATTATCACTTATATTTCTGTTTTTTCAATAATTTGTGGTGCTCAGTGTTTGAACCAGAGTAGTGAGCACAGTGTGTGACTTCATGGACTTCAAGAGAACTGATGTACTTGGGCAACATGGTCCAAAGCACAACTCAAGATCATTTCTTTTCTGTGCAGTGGAGTCTTTTTTTGTGACTGGATATTCCTGGGGAAAAGGAGTCACCCAAAGGGTAGCAAAATGTTGGGGGAAAAAAAAAACCAAAAATACTAGGTAGGAGTCATATATCCATGAAAGGAACTGCCACTTTCATCCCCAGATTCATTTCTCTTTGTCTTGTTATCAGATTCTAAATTTTATTTTCAATGACAAAAAGAAAAACTTTTCCAGTCAGTCTCCCTAGAGCTAAATGAGTATGCAACTTAGTTTGATAAATGACGTGCCTGTAAAAGCTTTCAATGGTGCACACAGAAAAATGAAAAAGGCTGCTGACAGGGACCTGGCCCAAGCTCAAGAAGGGATACTCCTTGCCCTTATTGATGCCTACTTATGATAACTAGAACTTCAGTGTCCATACTGAAGTATAAAGTAATGTGAAGAAGAGAAGACATATACTAGGAATGGCAGAACTGAAGAATGTTAGGAGACAGAAGCATCTGGTCTCATAAAAATTTGTGGAGAATTTTAATGCTAGACTTTGGATTTGAGGGAGTGAATCTTCAGTTTTTATACTATTATTTTTTATGTTACTATCATTCTCAGTGAGCACAGTTCTTAACCACATACAAACACACACACTTGTATATAGTTAGGAAATATAGATATGTATGTGTTTTACTCAGATCCTTATCTAATCATCTTGCCTCTAACAGGAAAGAGTTTAACTCCAAGTTATCTCATGTGTTTTTATGTTCCAAATTTCAGAAATACATTTTCCAATTGCTTAACCTTATTTAGTCAAACCACTTCTCAATTGTACCTAGCAAAGAATTAACTCACACTGGCCTTAGCATTTGAGTCTCCTTTTACAAGTAATTGAAAAGAATTGTACTAGTTGAACAGGCGTTGACTAAAGATCTTTTAACATCTCATGTTTCCCAAATTCTACCAAATCCCAAGAGATTAACTAATTTGCTGACTGGTGATTCCCTAACTATAACACACACTCATGTATTTCAACCTATCTATGTTGAGTGCTTTTTGTCCACCAAGAACTAGATAGATTCACAGCATACAAAGATAAATCAGAAACTGTTCTATATCAACTTAACATCTCAATTTAGCAGAAACAACACTAAGCCTTAGTAGAAATATCCTGGGAGTCAGGGGCAGTTTGCCACTGGTGATGCTCTACAATATCAAAGTTTACAGTTTACTTAGTACTAGACTTTAGTGGAAATCCCCCCCCCCCATCAATGTTGGCATTTTAAGGATTTATGTTGGGTGGGTAGATGGATAGATGACAGACAGACAGAAAGACAGACAGATAGGTAGGTAGATGGGTGGATGGATGGATGGATGATAGATAGATAGATAGATAGATAGATAGATAGATAGATAGATAGATAGATAGAGATTGATAGATTGATTGATTGAATATAGGGTAGATTAGACAAAAAGATGAAGATATCAAAAGACCTGCTCTATAGTTCTGATAATGATTTGTGCTGATTTTCTGCTTATTACCAAAAGTTGTTAAACTAGGTAGTTGTTAAAAACTTTAGAAGGTAGAAAAATCCTTAAAAATGACAGGGTTAAAAGCTAATTGTGAGCAGATAAGAGATATTTCAAGGCAACTCATCCTTGCTATGGTTCTATTGAGAAAGAATACACATACACCCATATGCATTTACAAACACACAAAGTGTATGATATAAGAATTTCCTTCCAGGAGACAGACAAAGCTAAAGAAGACCCAGGTCTCACTTATGAATGAGTTTGTATTTCACTTAGAAATGAAAGCAAAGCACAGTTAGTGTCCAGTCCAAGAAGAGAGACACGAGAGAGGAAATGTTCATAGATGATCTTCATGAGTTTTTTTTTTTTAATTATTATTGAGGCCCAGAAACTCATTTTCAGTGTTGGATTTAGCTGGATTACTCTGTTACCCAGACTCATTTGCAAAAGTCATTATCAGACCTTTGGAAGTACCTCTGAATCTACCTCTGAATAGAGATCGCGCTCCTTCCATCTGCTCCTCTCTCCTTGCTTTCCCCTCCCTTCTTATTACACTGATTGCATGCAAAATTAATTATCAGTCCTGTCACATCTTGCATTGCTAACAGTGGTCAGTATTGAATTATGGGGAACGTGAACACAATTTTCAGCAGACTAATTGCTTCTCCTGTACCCAGTGAAACATTACATTAAATACCCACAGCAAGCAGATTGTATTCAATTTCCATAACAAACTGGTGGGATTTCATTACCAGAATCCCTAACATCAACTCACATGACTCTTTCCTAACTGCTGTCAGCTGGCCTTGGATAAAGTGAATTCTTTTCCAAAGAAGCAACTGCCCAATGAAGTACTGTTATATCATGTGTAGGGTGGCCCATGAGAATGGTGAATTGGGTGTGTTAAAACTAGACTAGACCTTTCGTTTGGGTAAATACATTACTGGATCTCACTAGAACTCACCACCATACCTCCTTCATTCTAAACAATTAGGAGTATGGTGACAGAAGATCTCCAGAGTTGTCACATTACATTATAAAGATTACAAGAGATTGGCCCAGAGTGACAGATGATTAATATATTCCACAGACACTGATTGAGAGCTACTATTCCGTCCTCAATGAGCTAAAGATGAGAAAGACATAGTATACACACATGACTAGAAAGCACTGCTAAATGGATACTGATAGATGTATATTCAAAGTACGGTGGCAACCTAGAATAAACTATAGTTAGAGAAGAGAACGCAGATATTCTCCAAAATGTTAAAAGAGAAATTAAGACTTGAGTTGACTGACAGAGGTTGATTAAGGGATCATTAGGCATTTTAGGGGAAAATCATGTAAATAACTAAAGTTGTTTTAGAGCTTAATTGCACTGATTTGGATTTAAAACATACTATATGTATTAAAACAATTAATATTCAAAACAACTGGTATTATTTTCCTTTATGAATGAGAGAACTGAGATGCTAATAAATTAAGAAACTATCCTAATATGATTTATGTATCAACTTAATTGGCCAAGTAGGTGCTCAAATGAAACATCATTTTGGAGTATAATCATTATGTCACTTTACTCAAACCTAGAAAACATACTCTTATGTGAAAACAGCAAGATTTAAGTTTTATATCTTTCCTTTGTACACAGATGTCTTGTTTACTTTCTCCACTATAAATAAACAAAAAGAGCTTTGAACAAAGAACATTTTCTGTAGGTCAAGAAATATTTGGTCTGTAAACCCAATTTACAAAATTAGGAAAACAGATAAATTATTCCTAACATGGGAAAAATATGATCTTGTCATTATTAGCCTTTCCACTTCTGTTTACTCTTCAAGAAATAGATCATGTCACTCAGTTTAATTCCATTTTCTTTGCACCTTTCTACTCAAATTATCTTGACCAGCAACATGGTCATTACTTGGATGTTTGTTTCAAATGCAGAATCTTAGACCCTACTATATCAGGACCTGCATTTTGGCAAGAACTTTAGGGGAACTGTGTGCAGGTTAGGAGGAGTAGAGCTAGAATATTTTATGAGGGTTGAGGAACTTGACCATATTATTATAGCATGCAATTTGGTAATGGCATAGCATTGTGAAAGAATCTGAGGTTTTGATTTAGTTCATAGTTCATGCAGTGAAGGCTATAATTGGAACAAGTATTTGTATTACAAATACTAATGTCACAGTACTTGCAACAAATAAGATGACTGATTTTTACCTAAAGAATTCAGAAATCTATCATTGCATCATTGTTATATAAAAGTTTAGGAGACAGTAAATTATATACACTCATAATTAAATAGCAATGGAGTACTATTTGTTATTACTTCTTTTCTATATAATCCTATATTCCTATATATATTCCTATATGACTGCTTCCCTACATGAGTTGTCAGATGTGGGTTTGCACAAATGAATATATTTCATTGCATTGGTCTACAAGCTTATGTACTGTCATCAAATTCATATATTGAATTTATTATGGTGTTATTACACAGGAAGACATATTGGAGGTGTTGGGCCATGATGGCATAACCCGCATGAATGGGACCAGTGCCCTTATGAAAAAAGGTCCAAGAGGACTCCCTTACCCTTTCTGCCAGGGGAGATTTCAGCAAAGATAGGATCACCTAGGAGTTAGACGCTAACCAGACACTGATTTTGTCTGCATTGATCTTGAACTTTCCAGCCTCCAGAACTGTATGGATGAAATGTCTCTTGTTTATATCTATAAATACCATCCAATCTGCAATATCTTTATTATAGCATCTATAACAGACGGAGGCATGAACCCATTAAAATGAGGAGCAGAAATGATGATTTTACCATGAGAATGTGCTTGTACACTTGGAAGCAAGCAAAATCCAGAGTCTCCAGTGCCTTCATAGATGATTTACACAAAATTTGCTGTCATTTACCAATTGCATGACTTTAGGCAGTTTTGAAAAGAACACTATATGCTTAAATTCTCTTGCCTATGGAGTACAATAATTACTATCCCTGAATCCTAGGATGGTGGAGAAGTTAAAAGAGCTTAAATATATAAAGCTATTAGCACACTCTTAGCACCCAGAAAGGGCTCCATAAATATTATTTCTCTATCACTATTTAATGTGTGACTTTATTATAATTGAAGAGCTCTTAATTGTTTATATAATAATCATGAAATGATAGATTTCTGAATACTTGCGTAAAAATCAGTCACCCTACATATTCCAAATTCTGTGATTTGAGAGATGTAGGAGGCATGTGGAGAGGAGTTTAATTCTCTTAGTGTCCTTTATTGGTCAGTAAAACTCTTCAGTTTGGTCCCAGCTTCAGTGAAAACAGAATGCGTGTCTGTATGTCAAGGATATGCCACTCACCCACCCTCCTGCAGCTGCTGAGACAGGTTGAAACAGAAGCACAGGCAGCACTGGAACACATGTTTACCCTCCTTCGCCACATTCATCTTACTTTCCATTTTCTGGAAGCACATTTAGGATGGAATCGCCCTTATTCCATTTATATTTAGTCAATTATCTGGTTTATTATCTATTTTACAGTCTAATTAAACTCTGCACAATGACACAGTTGAGGACATAACAGCTGTGGAAACTTAGTCTGAGAGATAGGCAAGCTGACTCTGTCTCTTATTTGGTGACTACATACAATTGAGCACAAGCATGAATGGTGCTGTGGCTTCGTATGAAACCCTGCTACCAAGTCAACATAGTCAAGGTCATGTAAAGGAAAATGACACCACTGTATTCTACGCAGATAACACGGTTGCTTCTAAGGGAATTCCAATTCATTCTCTCAGAATATTTAATTCTGAATCACTGTCTCACTTATTAACTGATATTTCTAACACTGTTCACTTCTTCAATGAAATTGAAAGAAACTTAATTTATTTCGTATAAAAGATTTTTTTTTCACATTTTAGTAACTGTGAGAGAAATCCTTGAACCCTTACCGATTGTTCTCAAACTGTAAAACACCAGGGCATTTGATTTTTATTAATTGTATTTATTTTTCACTCTTTCCACCTACCTTTGTAAGTCTGATCCTCACATTCTGGGGGTGCTGACGAGAGATGGTACTCACCTGTGATGCTTTTGCTTAATCTCTCATTGCAACTTCTCATCATTTATCAACGATAAAAATCACCTTCTGTGAACTCACGACCGTAGTTGTGCTTGCAGGTGATACTGCAGATATTGCATTTCCCACTAGACTGAGCCATTTATAATTGTGTAAAAATTCAAAAGACCACCAAGGAGCCATATCATTGTGCATAAATACAGAGCTTCAAAATACATGGTCTTTGTTGTTTTTATAGAGGTTAATAGCAGTTCCATTTCCCAGAGCATAATAACATGACATCTTTTCATAGGTTCAAAGGAATACCAAAAGGTGACAGAAGAAAATGTTTCTATTTGTAGTTTTACTACAGACTCATTTGTACACACCATTTATGAATTTTACTTGATGTTCCATTTCCAAAATGAAATAGAAATGCATGCGATAAACTGTTATTAGACTCAGTTAAATTTCCACCTCCTAAACAGCTCCTCTCTCAAATGTCTCCAGATACCATTTGCCCCCTGAGTGGCTCTTAACATGCTCCTTTATTTCCAGCTATGCTGTGGATCCAGTGTTACAGACACTGCCTCTATGCAACACAGCTGTGTTACGCCAAGTGCAGTGATTAACAGCTTAGGCCATGCAGTGACCACATTCTGAATTCAGATTCTAATTCTGTTGTCCTGGGCTGGTGACTGAGCCCCTTTGACCTTTTGTTTCTTCGTAAAGTGCAATGATAATAATTCATGTCTTTTAGAATTGTGAGGAATAAAATGTAATTAGAAAATAGATGTGAAAGCATAGTACTGGTCCTCCATAGGTTGAAATAGTTATTATGTAATCATATACATGTCTGACTCAGAACATTAAAGCTTGTACAGGGTCAGCCTTAGATTCTATTTCATTTTCATGTCTTTGTAACATCACACAGTGTTCTGAATTTAGCTGTTTAACTGATAACGAATGACTCAATGAATAGGTAAAAATTGTTTCAAATCTATAATTTTCCAAAGGGATAATTTGAAGATGATTTCCTCCTTTGGAAGTGTTCTTTAAGATGGTTTTATAAGAGCCAATGCTGCACCTGTCAGGGAGTCTAGGACCTGAAACCCTGGTGTCTTTGGGCACCAGGATCTTGGATCTTAGTCATTTCTTCATTCATTGTTTCATGCCTTGATAGTCATTTTTCTGTCTTTTTCATCATGGAAATAATACACATGCATGATTTTCTAATACTCATTGCAGTTGTTTATTCCCTCTTCTCCAGTAGAATGATATAGAGAAAATCTCTATGTGAGCTCATATTTTCTCATATCTTCAGCTCAAGAGTGCCCTTGTTTTGCAGATACATGGATTGAAAACATTGCAATATTGAATAGAATTGAAATATAACATTTTATCATATCAAGCCATATTTTGGGGCATATGTAGTAAAAGTTGTCCTCAACTCTGCTTCATTTCTTGATGCCTATTGTCCTCTTCAAAATGAGTGACTTTCCTTGAACCTTCAACATTTCTCACTCTTGATACTATCTGTTCCTTCCAAGGTTTCCAGATTATTCGGATAAAATTGTATTTCTCTTCCATTTATCTTTAAGTAACATTATTTTATGTTCTATAATAAGGGCAGGAAAGGGAACAGATACAAAATGAAAAATGAATAATACTTTGGACTGACCAATTATCTGACTGATTAGATTACAGATAGCCCTGGTCTTCACAGGTGATAAGGTGATGGGAGAACCCCAGGGTAGACAATGATGTAATATATATGTATATATACATGTGTATGTGTGTATATATATGCATGTGTGTACAATCAAAAAAATTAATAAAGAAAAGTTCTCATCAGAAGAACTGAAAAATAATAAAATGGACAACCTTGGCAGAATCCTGTATTGACCCATGGTTAATAGAACATTTGGATTGACCCATGGTTCACAGAACATTTGGTAGCCATAAGCATGTAACTGTAAGAAGTAGCTGTTTTACAGCTTGACTGGTACAAAATCAGACAGTCAGACCAGTGGAACAGAATTGAGTGCCCGGAAATAAAAACACACATATATAGTCAACTAATCTTTGACAAAGGAGTGAAAATCTTACATTGGAACAAAGGTAGCCTCTTCAATAAAAGGTGCTGGGAAAATTGGACTAATATATGCAAAAAAGGGCCAAAAACTCCCTTACACCATGCACAAAAACCAATTCAAAATGGATAAAAGACTTATATGTCAGACCTGAAACCATAACATACATAGAGGAAAACTTGGGCAAAACATGCCATGAATTACAATTCAGAAATCCCTTTCTGGACACATCTACAGATGGCAAAAAAAAAAAAAAATGAAGGAAAACATAAACAAATGGGACTACATCAAACTAAAAAGCTTCTGTAGAGCAAAAGAGACAACAGAAAAAAAAAAAAAGCCCAGTCGAATGGGAAAAACATTTTGCCTTCCAAAGGAGTAATAAGGGTTTAATAACAAAGATCCACAAGGAACTCGCACAAAAACAAAACAAAACAAGAAGTCCAATCAAAACTTGGGGAAAATAACTAAAAAGACACTTCTCCAAAGAGGAAATACAAATGGCCAAGAGGAACTTGAAAAATTGCTCAACATCACTAGCAATCAGAGAAATGCAAATCAAAACCACAATGAGATACCACCTTACACCAGTAAGAATGGCCCACATCCAAAAAATGGGCAACAACAAAGTGCTGGTGTGAATGTGGAGAGAAAAGAACATTCTCAGACTGCTGGTGGGAATGTAAACTGGTCCATCCACTATGGAAAGCTGTGTGGAGGACCCTCAAATTAATGAAACTGGAACTACTATTTGACCCAGCAATCACTCTCTTGGGAATCTACCCAAAGGAGAGCTTAGTGTGGGTACAAAAAAACACCTGTGCTCGGATGTTTATTGCAGCACTATAGTTGAAAGGGCATGGAAGCAACCTAAATGTCCCAAAACAGATGCGTGGATGAAAAAGATGTGGTATATAAACAATGAGATATTACTCATCAATTAAAAATGGCAAATGTGATGATTTTATCATAACATAGATGTACTTAGAAGAAATCATAATAGCAGAAATAAATAAAAAGAAAAAGAAACCAAATCATTTTACTAATACATGGGATATAGGAAAAAAATAAACAAAAGCCATGAGGATAAGTCAAAACAAGCTGACAACCAAACTGAAGCACACAACTCGGGCTTGGGGGGAGAGGGTGGGAACAGTCAGGGAGGATAGAGGGAGTGAACCCCAGGGATTATAAAGATGTGAAATTTATATATGAATAAATCATTTAGTAAAAATAAAATAACAAAGTAGCTGTTTTAATTTTTAAAATGTCAATTCATGACTTTTCATAGCCCTCCTAAGGGGGGTTTCTGATCAGTTGAGTAGTGATAGAAAGATACTATTGGCTAAAAGTTACCAAATGCCTGGGCAGTTCTGAAAAGTCCTCCTTTAGCTCACCACACTATGTCTCCTCAGCAGCAATGTTGATTACCAATGAAGAATCATGTTTTCCTCATGCAACTCCTGTAATATTGTTAGAAGTAATCACTTCCTTTCAGTTATTTTAATTCTGAGCCTGTGAAGTATTTGTATTTCTGCATATAATCTATATTCAAGTAACATGGAGGTTCTTCTGATAGTATTTTCATGGGATTTAGAGATGGAGGATTTTTTTTGTTCCAGGTCCTTTGCTGGCCAGTTTTCTCTGTCCAGATGAGAATAGATCCTGGAAGCGAAGATGACAGTTGTTTTTTATACCCCTTTCAGAAGTACAGGAACACATTCACAGAGCCAGACCTTCTGGTAAAGAGTTCTAGACAAACTAGGTTCTTATAATCAGGCAGAGGTGCAAGAACTAAATAAAAATTCTTAAGACAATAATTTGAAGAAGAATGACTTTCTAGGAAAAACAAATCACTAGATATGCTCTATGAGACCTCAAAATCTTGCTAAGATGACAATTGTAGCATTCTGAAGAATTATGTAGTAAGTGATCTCTTCATAGAAAAGTGAATCCCCGACCACTGTAGTTAGTAACTGAAGGAAAAGGAAGGGAAACACATGTTATTGAAGGTACTTACCCATCAGATACAAGTTGATCTTGGTAATGATTAAATTCAATGATTGTTCAACTCTTTTTAAAATATTATTTCTATTTGAGAAGTTGTTCACTGATACATTTTTTTCACTTAGGATTTTATGAGAAATTATAGAAATGCAGAGCATTTAAAAGTGATGATGAATTAACATATTACTCTCAGAGAAAAAGGATCAAAGTTTAAAAGCTGTGTTAGGGCTTCCATTGTTTAGTTTCAAGCTGATATATCTGTGAGGAGAGAGAGAGAAGAGGGGAGAGGGGAGAGGGGAGAGGGGAGGAGGGGAGAAGGGGAGAGGGGAGAGAGGAGAGACAAAAGAGCAGAAAAAGTTGGGAAAAAAGCACCAGGTTTAATTTATAGTAAGAGGAAAAGCAGTGATAAATTGAAATAGGAACAAATGTCACATTGATCTAAGTTGATATGGTTATTTATAAAGCTCATGTTCTCTTATACCTGACTGACTTTCTGTTGAATCTAAAACACTTTGCTCAAGAGCATCATCAAACAACTGTTTAAAAATGCTAACATGTCACAATTTTGCCCCCCTTCCCCTTCTTGTATTCTAGCTTGGAGAATTTGCAGCGCCCTGGTTAATTAATGTTGAACCTTTCAGGGTATCTCTGAATCTTGGCAGGGGTGGAAGGGGACTGAATTTAATTAAAGATACGAGTATGTGGGGGATTGTGGCACCTCAGAAGCCAGGCAGGAAGACAGCCATTGTGCGGAGATTGCCAATAGGAGGTAGGCAGGGTGGCAATGTGTACAAGGAATGAAGGGAAAGAGTAGCCATAGGCTTAAGCCAAGAAGAAGGAAAACAAAGAAATTGGTGTGATCCAGCTGAGCTTTGTCAAGGCCTGGTTGTGAGAATATGTGTTTATGTGTGTGTGTGTATGGACATAACACACATGCTTGCTTGAAGTTAGCACCACTTCCCTGATGGAAACCTGATGATGGCAGCAACAAAACCTAAACAGAGAATAATTAAAGAGCAAGAGGTAGCTAATGAAATGAAAATAACTTGAAAAGGATGAAAAGAAATTCTTGTTAACACACCATGTGGTTAACCTATGAACTTAGCTGCTGTGGAAACATAATAATACAGAGTCAGCTCCTGCAATGCAAATAAGCTCCTTCCTGGGTAGAAATGGGGCTCTTTGGAAAAAGATTGACTTTTCTGTCCATGGGAGCATAATTTATATCACTAGAATAGTAATTTGACAAATGGCGCCATTGTGGTCCAGGGAAGGCTGCTGCTTTCTATTAGGACAAATGCTGCAAAACCATGAAGGAAAAGAGTCCTGCAGTCTTTCTGCCTCAGCATAAAAACTACTTTGAGTCTGCTCACTTTTGAGAGTTCTAGCAGCAAGGAGAAATCCATAAGTTTCAGCAATGCATGATGGACACAGAGCAATGTGAGCCTGTTCAGAAGACATTTCTCCAAGGGGGGCTGCTTTGCCCACCTTGTATTTTTGGGCTCTGACTGGTCCTCATTTTGACTCACCTGGTTCAAGTGATTTGTTTGTTTAAAACAAACAAATTTCTTCTAGTTGGACTTTGAGTTTAGTAGAGTGTGATATGAGGTCTGATAAACATTTAAAAATCAGATTACAGGCCAGTCAGTGTGTTGCTGATATATATATATATATATATATATATATATATATATATATATATATATATATATATATATAATTTCTCTTCACTGAGGAGTTGGAAAGCACTTTATTCGCATAGGGCTGAGGGAATCTCCAGAGTCCCAGCTGTGTTGGGATTCCTGTTCCTTCACTTCCCTTGAATGAGTCACTCACTGACTCCATTCTGAGTTCCAGGCCATTTTGCAGAAAAATGCTCATTTTCCTACTTTATAATTTAGACCAGCGATAAAAGAATTTTCATCTCTCTGTTCACAATTATTGCTCAGTATTCCAACTTTATGCTCAAATTCCTCAATATATCTTTTATTGTAGTTAATGTTCCTAATATGCCCTGGGTTGATATCTTTACTTCTGGTGATCTTGACCTTAAAAGGAGCGTGATGTGCTCAGTATGTGCTCTGCACAGTACTTCTGCTTGTCTTGTCTCTTGCTATAAACTGCAGGAATTGAGAGGGATATATTTTTTTAGCATCACCCTAGCTATTTCCAAGGCAAGAACGACCTTTGTGTAATGTACTGGCTAAATATTTCACCTTTAGTGTGTTAAATTCATCCACTCAGTGGATTCTTTTAATTTATGGTAGTGTCTACTGTGTTTCTAAAGGGAGTAACTCAGGCAAAGTCCTTGTTTCTAGCTTTGCATATTCTAGTGAGAAAGACAGATGATACCCAGATAGGAAAATCACAAATCACCATAACAATAAGTGCTAGAGTGGAAGGAACACACACAAATAAGCAGGGTATTAAGGGAGGAGAAATCCCCTGAATGGGGATATTCTACTTGAAATCTAAACAGTGAATGGAACCAGCGGTGATAAATTGGAAGGAAACTCAAAACAGGGGAATAGAAAGCTCTGTGGGGGGAGTAAGTTCCAGAGTGGTCAGACAGAGAGAAGAACGCAAGGAGAGAAACTGGATGATCTTGGATATACATGGTAGTTGATTGACTATAGTCATTGCTAATCTCACCTACTCTTTACACAACCCACTTCATAATACAAAAAAATAAAATCATTATCTGTATTTTTCATAACTTTGCTTAAGACTTACTAAATAGCAATAGCAACAATGCATTAAGTCCATTGTATACTGGGAGTCACAATTGAATTTTATTATTTTTACTTAATAAAATAGCATTGATTTATAACATTGTGTAGTATAAGTTGGTATTGGGGTGGGTAGATCTTCACCTTTATGTATGGGCAAGTTTCATCTCACCCTCCAACAAAGCTTGAGAGCCCTTCCCACTATTGGGTCAATCTCTTTATCCTTCCTCTCTCCTCTGGTTGACAACTCTGTATTTCACAGATTCTGTTCAGCATTTAAAATATATTATGTTGTTTAATTCTTGCACAAGTTCTAAGAAGTGGTGATGTAACAGATTTAGAGAAATTAACCAATTTTCCAAATATAACACAGCTAGTAAATTGCACAACCCGGATCAATTCTATGTGGGCTTGATTCCAAAGCCACAGATTTGCTTCTAAGCTCCATTTTCTAGCACTGCTATGGTGCCATACATGCTGGGCACACACTGGACACGTTATACACAGTATCTCACTATATACAGCAACCCTATGGAGTAGATATGATCTCCATCACTTTCTAAGTAGATACTCGGAGAAACACTGCATTCAGAGGCTGTGCTTAACAACATGCATTGGAATTGGGAGTGCTGGCATTCAGAGTGAGCTCCATCCAAGTCTGATAGTCCATTCTATTAAAAGCTGCATAGCCTGCCTTCTGACGACATCAGGGCCTCAGTCAGGATGCGTGGGTCCCAGTAGGAAACCTCACTATTGGAGATCTGATTTTAACCTTATGCTGTCTGTCAGTACAAGTCATGCTTCCAGGTGGGCAAAAATCACACCCATTTTTCTTTTTCCTTACAAAACAGTAATTTCCAGGTAAATTCTTCCCTGGTAAATTTGAGCTCCATATGATCTTCTTTACCATCATTAAGCCCCAAAACACTGCCAGTCATACACAGACTCTGGTTATTTCTGTGCCTATTTCATAGGTTCTCGCTGCTCACTTCCTGCAGGTGTACTTAAGAAACATGGTGTATTGCCCTCATTTATGCAGCTGCTGTACCATCTAACTCCTTCATGTATCACATAGAATAGGTGCTCAATATTTATGGAAATAGCTGATGCTTCAGAAGTATGGGAAGCTGCTATTCTATTTTTCAGAGTGAAGCATTTGAAAGGATTTGTCTGAAAAGTCACCAAGGAATAGTTTTAATGAGACAGATAATGAGACTGTCCTTTGAGATGGTGGAAAACAGCAGTAAAAGATGGATGACAATAGACATGTGCTGTTTTCTGCCTAGAGAGGCTCTTCTTGTCCCATGCAAGGAGGAAGCCAAAGCCTTCCCTTACTTCTCCTGAGCAGGGAGGGACTACTGACTGGGTGATTGAGTTGTTGCTACTCGGAATCCATCCAGCCCAATGGGCTAGGGACCCCAGGAAGCTCTGCCATCTGAACCTCTCATCACCTGTCTTCTGCCCAGCATCCTTCTGGGTGTGCAAAGAAACACGCCATGCATGCCAAAGCAAAGAGAGCACTCAGGCTGTTCCTGCTACCTGCAGTGCTGACCAAAGAATATTCTCCAATGGATATGACCGCTTCATCAAAGGAAGAACTTTCTGCTCAGGCAGCTGTGGTTGGGGGAAGATATGAGATGAAGCATGCTTTACTGCAATATAGACAGTCAAGAGAAAACAAAGTGGCAAAGGGTGGAAGTCCGCTGGCTAGCTCCCTTTTGTGTGTTGTGTCCTCTTGTGACCAAATACGATGGAAATCCAGGTGTCAGCTTAGGATATATGAGAGAAAGAGAGAAGAGTGAAAGCTGTACACTTCCCAGTTTTACTTTTGACAGGTTACATATTACAAAAGCATTAAATGGACACTAGACTTGGCCTAGATTCAACTGTAAATACTGTCCTTGAAAGTCATTACCATTTTTTGATTAGAGCAGAAGCTTTCTGCTTTTTGGTATTATTTTGCATTGGGGGAAACATGCCTGGAAGGAAAGTAGGCATCTTTCAGAGAAAAACAAAAGCCCAAATTGTAAGACTAAAGCATTATATACAGTTAATGAGAAAAACCAAACTCAATAAAAATGTTGTAAAGATGATTTAACTGTGCCCATTTTACAAATAAGGGGATGGCCACAGTCATTCTGCCAGGGAGCTGGGTGCCCTCAAACACCCTCTGGTTGTTACCTCCCAGGGCTATGCTCTTTCTTGCTTCCTTGGCTGTTTAAAGTGGCCAGTTTCTGCAAGAACTCTGCTTTTCTGTTTAACAAAAGATGAAAGCAAGAGTTGAAAAAGAAAATATACTTTGCAAAAGCACTAGCCACGTAAGACTATTTTGTGCTTCTCAACCAGGTCTTGATGGTGGGAATATTAAAATTCAACTCTGGCCTGTGTTCTCAGACATGAAAAACAGGAGAAATTGATTTTAGATGAAACCAACATCCGGGAATCAATGGTGGCGATGGGGTTCACAGGTGTCTTGGATGCCTAGGAATATCAGAGCAAAGCAGCAGCTCCACGTCACAGTTAGCACCTACAGAAATGTGACTCCTGGTTCTAAAGGCTCGAGGTGTGGAAACAAGGCACGACCTGGGCTGTTCCCAACTTGTGGTGAGGATGGAAAACCTTTGACGCTCCATGACTGTTAATATCACCCCAGCTTCCACTTCCTCCATCACACACCCCTGATGTTTTCCCCCCAACCCCCTCCTCTCTCCACACAGCATTTCCCTCTTATAGAAATATCAGTCCTATTGGATTAGGGTACCCCTCATAATCTCATCTCAATGTAATGTATCATATCTTCAAAGATCCTATTTTCTAATAAGGTCATAGTTGCAGCTTCTAGAGATGAGGACTTGAAGGTAACTTTCAATGCAACAAAGTTTAACCCATAATACTGAGATGGAACAGTGGTTCTTCAGAATGTCTGTCTGCTGATGCCCAGAGTTGTCAAGTGTGTCATTACTGATATGCTGGGATGGGGGAAGGGGAGGCAGGTAACCCATAAATTTAATCTCTGTCAGGCAGCCCTAGTACCGTCTTTCCCTGTCACATCATTCTCTGCTGTCATTGTCAGTCTCTATCAGATAGCATAATTTTTGTGTCATGCAGAATGTGTAGGTTGGCCTCTGACAAGTGAAATCTAAGACCTTGGTCTTTCAACCACTTAGCTCAGGGAAAAAAGACAGAAACCTAAAAGCCTTCTTTGAGATTATTTTTTTCGGTTACACATCCAGAGAGCAGAAGCTTCACAGATGTGACACTTGATCTAGAAATCTGAGTGTTCCCTAAGGGAAACATTAGTTCTATTCAGATATTACTAAGTGTGCAATGCTGGAGAGTGTTATATCACCATGTCCCTAGCCATTAATACAAAGACAAATAGAAGAAGCCATGGCAAAAGCAGAAGCACCCCCAGAAACCCAGACTCCTCCAGCCATGGGGCATAGATGGCCAATTTAGCAGGTACTTTGAGACCGTTTGTTTTGCTCTATTCATTTCACTATTTAGAAAGGGAAAATGACTCAACTAAACTACTTATTGCCAGCTTGATGTCCAGGACACAGCACCTAAGTAAGATTGTAAGATGTGTCTTTAGGTGTTAAAGGATTGAACTTTTAGTCTAAATGTAGGTAGTGGATGGTGTTTAAATCACAGTAGTGCAGGCATTAAGAGTGCAGTCAGTAACCCAGATTTGAATACTGGTTCCTCCACTTATAACCTGTATGATTTGGGATAGATTCTATCATCTATAAAATGGCAGTAATAATAATAATAGTAATATTAAATAATAATAATAATAACTGCCTCCCAGAGTTGATTTGAGTCAAATCAATATGAAAGGCCTGGAATATTGCTTCATATGGATAAAATGTTAAGAAAGGGTTGATGTAATTCTGAATGTAACCCTTCACTCCATAATCAGTTTCCTGAACATACTGTGTTCTGGGATGGGAGCCCAGCCATGCAGGGAAAACACCTCACTTCCTGTTAATCTCAGTAAAGTTCAGAGTGGTGGGAATTACTGGACTTCAAGGTAGCAAGGCCACTTATGGGCCCAGAGTCTAGTCATCATGCAATATAGCAGAAGGAAGTTCTTCCGGAGACTCCCTAAATATTTACAATTCCAAAGGAAAGGATCCTGGGGTTGGCACAAAACAGTGGGAAAAAAGAAGGTCTGAGGTATATGAGCTCCTCCTGGTTTGAATAGAGCTCTTGGTTCAAGAGTCAAAATTATAATTTTTGTTTGCAATTGTCATGCTTAAGAATATTCCTCATGCCCATACATCTAGACTCGTTTTCATTCTTAAATCTGTAAAGTGTCCTCTCTTGAATTATCAGCATCTTTGTCGTTGGACTCACCTCTCTCCTCCTCATTCTTTCTAGCTACTGATTTTTGACATGTCCTAAACCTGAAGAACACATTACCAGACTTGTCAAATGAGGTGTGAATCAAATTCCTTGTTACTGCATGATCTCCAGTTTAGCTTGATGAGGACAAAGTAGAGCTAGTTCGTTTTTAAAGTTTTGGCTCATTTCCTAATTGTGTGTTCTCATTCAAGCCTCTTGATATTTTCTGATGAAGCAGAAACCCATTTTACAGATGGGGAAACTTTTAGAAAGATATCTAGTAGAAAGGAGAACATGAATTTATAATCCAGGTCTATCCAACTCAATGCCTATGCTCCTATTTTATGATACTCTTTTACAGTATTAGCAATGAGGAAAGATAAAAGTATCTACTTTATAGAGATGCTGATCTAATTTTAATAATTAATCTTGATATAAAAAAGAACTGTGCACCTACGGGTATTTTTATGCTATTATCTCAATCACCATCACTTCTTTTAAGGGACCAGAGAAGGATGACTGATGAAATACCTGTTGTATAAGTTTAAGTGCAAAGTAGATAAGATGGTAGAGTTTGGGTTGAGGAAGAGACTCTGAACACAGACCATCAGGCAGTGTTGCTGTTGGCAGAGTAATGGGGAAGATTCTGCTGCTTACCCATGTTATCGTGGCAAAAAATAGCACCTAACAGCTGCTGAGATGTCAGATTGATCTTAAATAAGAAATGTGAAATGTCTCTGCTTGGTGCATTCAGCTAGAGTTATTTGGACAGAACTGAATTGCCAAAGGAAGAACAAACAAGGGGCCACTCACCTTTTCCTGACCTTTTACCTCTCATAATATGGTTCTACCTCATCAACTTCCTTCACATATATGGTCTCCATTTGCATATTCTTTCCCTCCTCTGCCCCACTCTATGATCCGCACACAGAGATCTAACAGAACACAATAGGCATTTAGGATTTTTCATCAGCTATCAGTATGAGGAGGCATCACATGTGTTAGTAAATATGGCTTTCCCAGTACAGAGATAAAACTGAACATTTACCAACAAGGTTTGCTATATTCTAGGATCACAGTCCCTCACCAAAGAAAAGGACATTAACATAGAATATGAAGTGACCAAAGGACTTAACATAGACCAAAAAACAATAAGGAGAGGGGTCGAGTGAACAGAGGGGGTCGTCAACGGTAGGTGGGGGAGAGGCTCTCCAATAATCATTTGTCTTTACTGTAAAATCTAAAGTATGAATAAAATTAAAAAATATAGCTTTCAGAGGAGAGAGCTTTCTTTCCTCAAAATTTTACTTCTTGAGGTTAAGTAGGTTTCCCTCTTTCTATCTGCTATCTGCTCTGGAGTGGGGGGGGGTTATAATTTCAAAGCTCCGTCTTCTTTTGTACCCTGCTCACTGCCAGTGCCCCAACAATCCTCCACCATGTTCCATGGGGCCCCATCTTTTAGAATAGTTATGTCTGAGTTCCAATGTGACTTTGGTTATTCCGTGGAATACTTTAAATATCTGTCTAAATCGAAAGTTTTCACTGTCATTAGATTTTGATAACTGGTGAATTCAGTGAATGGGAGAAAAGTAGACAAGAAGAGATAATAATGACAGTGGTGACCAGTGGAAGAATTTCTTTCTGCTGTAGAAGAAGCAAGTGGAGGACAAATCTCTTGCTTTAAGTTACAAAATGACTTTCTTCTGGGAGCAGTTTGGGTAAACTGCAGTAGTTTAAATTATGATTATTTATAGTTACTTAAGGAAAAAAAAGATGTTGCAGTCTTTTAAATATGACCTATATGTTACTAAATTTAGCTCTCATTTCAGAAAATAAATTATTTTTCTGCCTCTAACTCTCATGGAAAGATAAATGAATCAGTGTTACAAAGATTTCTACAGGGATGGTTTCAATATATGCAGAAATTGGACATGTTGAGTGATACAGATATCTATATAGAGATGTTGTTTAGGTTATACTTTTTTGTTGTCTCTGTAGTATAATTCTTTAGAGGATAAAACAAAAGATCAATAATTTGTCCAATATGGAATGAAAATGAGAATAAGAATTTACATGTCACAGTCAAAATTAATTTTATAAAAATGAATTGAAATCTTCTTGGATTTTTAAATAACTGGTACTGTGTATTTCCAGCTGTAGGGTAGAATCAATTCCATTAATTAATTAATTCCATTAATTCCAATAACATAGGAATAATCTGTAAATTGTTAGGGAAGGTTGCTTGTATGTGGTTGTAAGTGAATGAGAATGGTTCTATCTGACTGTCTTCAAAAATACAATGATATTTTTGCTGATGTTACATTTTGGATTCAGGAAAAAAGTAAATCACTCTCTCTTTCTCAGTCTTATCTATAATTAATTACTTTTCCCAAACTACCAATGACTGGTCTCTCATTCCTCATGTCTAAGTTAACTCAGCCATTACCAAAAAGCATGTGTTGACTTCTTTTGATAGAAAAATCACATGTTATTGATCCTCAGTGTTACTGTTCCTTTTTATAAAGTTTGAAAATTTTGACTTTTTTTTATATTGATTAGCAATAGGGTCTTTGAAAAGTTCTTCATGTAGTACTGCAAATATTTCCATACATTAACATCTATACAACAAACAAGTTTCAGCCTTGCTGGAAAATCGAGTTTCCCAAAAAAAAGACACATGCTCTTCAAAAACTCAGATTTGACTATCATTCTAGCATGAGGTACTTCTTGATTAATTTGTTGTTAATCAAACATGTTCTGCTTAACATGTTGTACCTATTATTAAGAGAGGTAGAGCACAAATTACATTACTGTGATGCAGAGGAAATGGAAATAGTCCTAATAACTGATTTATTGACACCAAAATTATATGACAGTTCTTGAGATAAAGGATTTTCCAACTTATGGTTTTAAGGTAAGAGAAGTGGTCTTATTAGTAGCAAAGAAAGCTGAATATTCATCCATATAATCAATGACTGTTCAGAATGGACTGCAATACCAAAATTTTGCAAGTTCAATAGCTTAAATTAGCTGGCACAGAATGCCACAACTTCTCTTTCTATATTCTTTGTCCAAGTCACTATCCAAGAAGTTATTGAGGATTTATTTAGTCTTAAGACCTGCCCAGAAAAATCTATAAATATTCTCCATTGTGACCCGAGAGATATCAATTAAGACCTTGTCTGATGCTTTGTTACCTTTATACTCCATCTTTGCCATTCTTTTGATCATCCCATTTGGTAAATGTTTTCTCAATAAAATAAGATTAGTAGGTGTGACTATTCTCAGTGAAGCTGTGCTGGCTCATTTCATTTCTTCTTTGTTTCTAAATCCAAAATCCACAAAGTCAAATACAGATGAAGGTCATAAAGGAAGCAAATATTTAGCTCAGAAGATGGGTGTACAACATATCTGTGGGTAGAAATATGCATTCTTCTAGAAGATTCTTTGCCAACTGACCATGATTCTTCTGTCATCTAATTTCATCTTCCACTATATGATTCTTCTTCTAAATAAATTTGCTTGTCTATTATTTGTGTGATTGCATTTTCTTTCTCCATAATGGTGTATCTCTTGCCATTAGTTTGAAAGGGGCCATAAACACCCAGTTTAACCCCAACTCAATTTAAAAATTGTCTCCACTATGTCTTTAATAAATGACTCCATAGATTTTTACACCTATAAAATTAGGCATCTCACTACATCTTGTTGCAGCTGTTTCTCTTTCTTTTCTTTCTCAAAGGAGAAAGTGGCTTGCACCCTTTTCACAATTGAGTCTACCTATGCTTTTGGCCTCCTGCCCTCACGTCTCTTTTGGAATCACATGCCATCTGTTACCTCATCTCTGTTTTATCTCTATATCCCCTTTTCTACCACTTTCCCATATGCTCACAATGCTCAAGTATAAATAGACTAGGTTTTCTATTTTTTTGGTCATTTCACTCAATGGCATCCCAATACCAACAGAAGAGAGTTGACATTTCAAAATACATAATATTCAGAGTCTAACATGATTTGACCTCAACCTACCTTTTTACTTAGCCAAATGTTATACCATCCTCCAGCCAAATTCACTCCTATTCAGACTTTTTCTTTCACTTACTCCTTCCTTTAGGTTATAGTGCTTTTGTTGCTTAGAATGCTATTTCATCATTCATGCTTTAACTCCTTCCATTTTTTGAAATCTTAGATGTTCTTCATGACTCAGTCTAGGAGTTATCTCTTTCAGGAAGCTTTCTCTGTTTCTCCTAGCAGAAAGACTATTTCCACTGACATCCCTTTGAATTACTGCTTTAACCACTTTTTTTTTGGAGGTGACATTACTGGTTTACAACACTATCTATGATACAAGGTCTAGGATGTTACCACACTGCACCCACCATCAAAGCACTCATTGTTGACCATCTTAGTCATTTATCATTTTTCAAAAGAAGTTCAACAATTGTTTTATCCATGCTTTATCTCAATCATAAACTCCTACATAGTCCCATATTTACTTTTCATCTTCATACCTTCTGCATTAATAAAATTCTTTACATGTAGTGTGTGCTTAAAAAGGGCTTATTGATTGATGGAATAATTAACTTTGAGTTTATTAGTAATATTAATGATAATAATAATGATTAAACAAAGTGTTTTTCAATACAATGCTCCTTTGATTTTATATATGTGTGTGTATTTTTTCTCCTATAAATCAAAAGGAAAAGGCTTTATTTTTATATGAGGTGTTACAGATAATGAATTATGTCTTTATAAATACTACATAGTCACTATACCTTTTATTTTGCAAACAATTTTTTGACAGCTCTTATTTAACTATAGAGGATTAAAAGTTTAAATAAAGTATAAATTCTTGAAAGTCAAATTTGTGCTCGGAAGGCTGCTGGGAAAGCAAGATTTTCGATGCATATAATGAGAATAAAAAGCTGTATGCAAAGATGCCTGGGTCATTTTTGGTGCTGTTTTTGACAACTTAGGAAAATTTATTTTATGCTTTTCCATTTATAAAACTAAAACTCATGTACAATTGTGCAAAATATGTGTCCCTTGCTTACCTCCCTCTATGAGATTAATGGGGTGATTTCCAAGGAGCACTTTGATTTTCTCTGATAAAAGAAATAGATAAATAAGTATGAAACGAAGCATTTCTTGCTTATATTGAAGATTGTAAATAGGCGATAACAGTCCTTTAAAAATTATCAAAGTAAAAGCCAGATGAAGAAGCAGCCATGAAAATTTAAAACCAAATGAACAAATCAATGTACAAATATGCAATGAATATAGAGCTCCTGATGACCTTGATATGTGTTTTAGGCATTATAATTTAACAGGTACTTTTACATATATTGTTTCAGTTGTTTCCATAACTAGCCTAAGTAATATATAAACTAGGTACTTTGAGTACTGTTTTTAAGATGAGAAAACTAGTACTCAAGAGATTAAATAACTTGTTTTGTGCTATTTGACTCATGAAACCTTCCAGAGTTAAACCCAGATTTCCAGGGTTAAACTCAGATTATATGCAGGTTTCCTGAATTTCAAACCCAAGTTCAGAACTCTTGCATCTTTATGGTTCTGTTGCCATGATCCAAATAGGTCTTACATGTTGTGTTCACACTCTTGGTTGAATTTTAATCACACATCCATTATAAAGTCTTCCTGTATCATTCTAATTTAATTGTGGCTATTTTTCTTCCATAGATTTTTGTCTTTCTTAAATAGATTATAAAAGATCAGTTAAAGTTCTTATGAAAATTCATGGACCATCCTATCACAAAATTCCCTAGAAACTATACTGAAGTGCATTCTCTGTATTTTCCCTTTCCTTAAAATTGGCCCTTGGATTTCCATCCAAATTTCATTTTTCCTGATTGTTGTTACCATCCATTCCATCCTAGAAACTAAGCATCAGTCATCACAGTGAGTATCTGAAAGGTTTGAAATGCTTCTGCTTATCTGGGTTTCACTGCCCAGCACAGAACAGAATGATCAGGATAAGTGACAGTTATCAGAGGGGCAGAGAGTTCAGAAAGTTAGAAAAAAAACACTCAATATACAAGTTGGCACCTGATAATAGAAGATCTAAAATACCAAACCAAGCTGAGTTTAACATTTGCCCACCTAGCAACAGTAGAATCTCCAGAGTAAAGAGCTGATTTTGTTTAATTTTTCTACTTTTCTGGCAGATTCCACTTTAGAAATCAGCAAACTGCTTGCCTTTTTTTCCAAAACTCCACCAGGACCTCCTCCTACCAGTGTCACTTTGCTAAATACTTGTGATGTGTAAGACAGGCAGAAAAACCAAGTGAGTGGAGGAAAACCTGTTAAAAGCCCTGATTTCTATGATGTCTCAGTTTGTTAACTAAATTGCAGGTTGTATTGCTTGGCCAGAGACAGCTGACAGGCAACTCTGCCTGAACAAATAGCATCTGCAAAATGACACATACACTTTAGTTTCATTAGAGTCAGTGGGTATCATTATTGCCTGGTCCATCACAGTAAATATGGTGATTATATGCATCCCTTGGGATTTCAAGTTGACAGCATAGTTGGGTGAGGCTCAAGAGTCTTGGTTTGTACATTGATGGAAATGACAGCAAAGCTGATCCTGGACCTCTCACAAAGGAGTGTGAAACTCATGATGTAAAGAAAGTTCTGTGGTCCACTGAAATATTACCAGTTAAGATTGTAATTTATTTGTTGAAATGTTATATTTAACTTGTAAATTAAATAAGTTCCTTTTTCCAGGACTTTTTTCTGACATCCCAATGTCCAAAATTCAAGACATTAGCCTCATGTCTCTAAGAATTTCTCCAGAAACAGTGATGGTCAGTCATTAGCTACTGATCAATCATTAGCTGCTTAGTCAGAAAGAGCCACTGAGTTTCACCATGTCCATGGAGTAAACATGAGTACATCTTAAGATTCCTATCATGTACCGATCTCCCAAGATCAAGTCTTTAGATGTCTAAGCATCTGACTATCTACCTTCCTTTTAAGAGTCATTGGTAGAGATTTCTGGAGCCTACCAATTGGGAACAGACCTACCACCTATACTATAGTCTAACTGGTGTTCCCTGAAAATATTGGTACACTTCTTGTGCCTCTCTCCCATGCCTAATCTGCTGTACATGTCTGTGAAACTGCATCCTTGTCTTCATTCTCGTTGGAGAACTCTTTTTTTTTCTGTTGGGCATACCCAGGCATAGGCCATTTTTGTTTTTGCAGAGAGCAATGGGGAAAGAAAGAGGTATGCCTAGGGAGCCTGATAAATAGCCAGGTCCCAGTTTCACCCACAAGTGGTAAAAATTGGTGATTCTTTAGCCAGTGTCTATTTCTCAATTGACTTGAAATTCAAGATGGAAAGGGCTATGATTTATTGCCCACTCAAACCTCAACATGGTAGAGTAACGATTCTGTTTTTCTAGCTGTTATATTGCAATGAACATTTTTGATTTATTTGGCAAGTGTGTTATATAAGTAAATTTTTTTTCAATATCATGTCCTGCTCAAAATTAAATGGTAGTTCTAGAGCAGTGGCCCACATTAATTTTTTCTTGATGGTTATAGCAATGCAGATATATGAACTCCCAGAACTAAAAGTGCATTTGTGTAAGATTTATATGTACCTATTGAGACTAAATGGTCTGCTTTTATGCAACTTTCAATGATGTATTTGAGTCATCATTATCTTTGCTGGTATTCATTAATTTCATTGTTTATTAGCTAAATATACATTTCCTACTTGTGTCTTTCTGAGTCAAGGTGAAGTAGGCACCACACTTCAGAGTTCAGATGGAAATCTATTTTGCTTAAATGGGATTTCTTATGAGACTGCCTAACAGTGATAAATTTTGTGTTTGAGCCTCAGTTCATGAAAAGTACATTAAAACCCTGAGCTGAGTCATCTCTCTGAAGCAGCAGTTGGGTCATTATAATTTGGCAGGCACTTTAGATGTGTACATGTGATTTTGTGATGGAGTCTGCTTAATTCTTCCCAACCCCTCAAAGGGGAAGGAACTAAATTCCTGAGGCAACTCTTATTCTGTGCTAGGTACCTGCATTTCAAGATGTAGCCATGGAGCAAATATTTATGGTAAGTATTATTTTTCCAATATTAGAAATGAGAAAATTGAAACAGCAAATCCATGCAATTTAGTCAAGTATGCATAGGCAGTAGTGGAGTTAAGATCCAAAGCCAAAGTTTACAATACCAGAATGTGGAAGCAACCCAAATGCCCCAAAAGATGAATGATACAAAAAACTGTGGTATATGTGCACGATGGAATATTTTTCATCAATCAAAAAAAGACAAACTTATGCCATTCATGACAACATGGATGAAGCTAGAAGGAATCATGCTAGCAAAAATAAGTCAGAAAGAAAAAGAGAAATACTGGATGGTTTTAATTGTATGAGGGATAAAAAGAAAACAAACAAACAGTCAAGAAAATTTTAAAGCTAACCCAGCAAAATTGTCACAGGGAGCATGAGAGGAGGAGGGGGAAAGCAGGAATGGGAGGGGCACAAAAGACTAAGACAGGTGATAGGTGGTGGGAGAACCCCATGGTAGATAACTATGTAAAATAAAACAAATAAAATTAAAAAAAAAACCCAAAGCCAGATCTATCTTGTAGAAAAACCTGTCATGTTTATCATCTATTAGGGATTAAAAAGCATATATACATATATGATAGGAATACTCTATATAGCATATATATAGTATATATTATATATGTAATATATAGTATATTTTAATATATAGTATATATTATATATACTTGTTATATTTGTTATAATATATATTATGTATTAATACATTAACTATATATATTATATAACACATACTACATATTGACATAATATATTATATATCACATATATTACAATATTACACATATAGTACACTACATAGTATTAAGTAGTATATACTATATAGGGTACATTAGGGGTTAAAACATCTACAAAGGACAGACTAGTAGTGATTAAAATGGAATAAAATATAAAAATGAAATTTTCCATTTTAGTTTTTAATATCATGGATCTCTCATTCAATCTTTAGTTGAGGCTTAGTGAAGCCTCGGCTAATCATACCTTGCTAATCACTTGTTGACAGAAATATGTTTCTTTCCTTTTTGCCCTACCATCCTGAACCGCAGCCATCCCAGTCCCAATAGGTTCATCACTGGTTCTAGCATTGAAGCCCTTGGTGCATTTTACAGCCTTCATTGTCTTCAGGTGCATGAATACACCAAGCAGGGAGGGTGACAGGCAAAGAGGAAGGCATGAGCAGGTAGGCCTGGGAGGCAGGTCAGACCCCAGCTCCCAGGAATCTTCACGCTCTTTCTGTGGGCTCTGTATTTTGTTCTCCTCACATTCTTCCGAAGTTCTCTCCATGCTCCCCTGGGGGGACGCCACCATTTTATCCTTGCCTCCTAGGCCCAGGTGAGTCCATCATACATGCACACACAAAGCCGTGGGAGGGTGCAGTACCACAGGTGCTGGTCATAGAGACTAATGTCAGGAAAAACCAGACCAACTTATTTACCCTCCAGCCCCTCACCAGAATAGAGAAGAATTCTGCGTGGTATGGACACTTTTGGGCTTTGGGTTGTTGAGTACTGATTTCTGTGTCTTCCCTATACACACCTGGTTGTCTGGTGTACAGAGTGGGCAAGACTCATCAGCAGTCATCTGGCAATTAAGTCAGAAATGCATCCTGCTCTCTGCCATGTCAGGTGTCTCTTTTTGTATCTAGCTTGCAAAGGTGCTTGCCTCTGGGTATTTTTCTAGAGAAAATTTTTTAAACCAGTAAGATGTAGAACAACAAAAATGAAACTCCTATATTGGCGGACTTGGTTGCTGTTTTGCTGTGTTCTTTCAGATGAGGTTTAGTGAATAGGTTAATTACACTGTTTGAATACGTTGTCTGTATCTGTATTCCTTCCTCCCCTCTCCTTTCTATTTCTCCATCCTTCTCCTTTCTTCATGACCTTAAATGATTCACCATGCCACTGAGCAAGAGTCTAACTAGGGGAGCCACAGGTGTTCTGGCAGCAATGGACAATGTCTTCCTTGATGACCTCTGAGCTTCTGGACCAGGGTCAAGTGGAAGCTCAGCACAAACTATTGTCCTTCTCAACAGCCCACTCTCCAGCTAAAAAAGAGACGCTGACAGTAGAAAGCAGAGGAGTGAGCACCAGGGTGCACTTTGGAAATGAAGGATTTTATTTATAATTACTTTGAGTCTATAGTTTTCTAAATCCCATAAATATAGTTGTGTCACCATCAAGGAAACATTTGCCAGTGGGTGTCAAGTGGGCCCTTTGGGCTAGAGAGAAAAATATTAAATCTAGCATGTTATAAGTCCTTAGAAAGCTCTCTTCTGTGTGAATAGAAAGTCCTGTGAGTCTCCCTTAAATTTCAAAGATTCTTCTCTTGGCATAATTAGTGATGTTTTATAAAGCAGATAAGCTGGTTGATAGCCTAATTTTTTTATGGCAAATATTTCCTATTTTTCTGTCTAGCAGATGGAATTTCATTTTCATTTCAACAGTTTCAGCTTTGTAAACTCCTAATCCTGCTTACTTCTCATCTGTACCTCCTTAAAGAAATCCATATTAGCCCCACTTTTTCCCACCATCAGTTCAATCTTTCATAAATGGAGCAGCATTTTCTGTCCTGAAGGACTCACATGAATTCTTGGTCACTTGGGCGATTTGTCAAGGACTGACTACACATGTCTATTTGGAACTACTACATGTGAGTGTTTTCATTCCTGCTACCTAGGATACTTTGTGCTTGCTTCTATTTTTTCTTGTTCCAACTAGTTTTCACTGTTCCATATTTTTCACATTGCCATCACTAACCTCTCTCTCTCTTTCATCATCATCCATATGAGATGAGAAACTCTGCACAGAGCTTCATGACATCTCAGATACTGTATTAAGTGAGTAAATGAGTGTCTTTACACTCTGGTGCTATTGTCTTCTGTTCTGTAAGAGTGAACTTGACCCTTCAGAACTGAATGAAATCAAATGTATTTTCCTGGCTTCAAATATACCTAACAATGCACTTTACACAGAGTATATGATTCGAAGCTATGGTAGAACTCCTGTGATTTAATTCTGACTCTTCACTTAGATTTGAAAAAAATATGTATATTTTAGAAAAGGCACAATGCTTGAAGACCCTGGCAAGTTTGGCACAAGTTGAGAATGATTGTGGTTCAGGTCACTCATAGGCAGCCTTAAAATGGATGTTGGGAGGTTACTCCCGGAAGGAAGAGCATGTGTATCACCTTAACCCAAGGTCACTGGACTAAAGAACAAAGCAGAAGGCAGGAAAATAAAAGTGGGTTTCTCTGGAAGCCTGGCATCTTAGCAATTTAAAAGGTAAAAATGATGTCTAATGGGAAACAGTTGTCCAAAGAACTGGAAGTGAACTGAATAGTGTCTACTTATGGACTTTCCTTACCCAGAAAAGAGGCAAGGTGAGTTGGGAGTCATGATAACAGAAGACTGAATCTGTCCCCTCCAGGTATGTAGAACTAGTCCTTGTCAGGTGACCTGGGCATATCCTGACGAATGTGCAGTAGACTATGTGAAATACGTTTTCATATACTATATGAAATAAATGCCTGTAGTCTCTTGAAATGTTGCAATCACCTAGATTTTCAAAAGCATTCTTCTGAGCAAAATTGCAGCAAAAATGGAAAAAGCAGTAAATGAAAGTAAATGAACCATGGATGGACCTGTCATACCTTGCATGTAACTGTTGCTTCCTGAGAAATGCAAAAATGCCTTTACCACTGTGTCAAGTTCTCAGTTCAACATTTATTGAACTTCCATCTTGGGAAAAGACATAGGAAAAAAAATGTATTTTCTACCCCCTACAATGCTCATGATTTGACTGGAGGAAAAATAGTTCCATTAAAAAAATAGACATAGTAAAGCAAATCAAAACAAGAACTTGATTCTTGTTGAATAAATACTGAAAGACCGTGGGATTGCTGGAGGATCTAGGTAATCATGGATGGCTCAGGAGAATGTGAGTGTAGGATTATATTCAGCTTATGTGTGCTGCCTAGGAATGCTGAGCTCTCTGGAAGAGGGAAGTCTCTTCTTCAAATATGAAAGGACCTCTCATTCAGCTTTGGAGATTTGTCCTATCTCTAGATTCTTCCTGAATCAGGGACCTCGAATGACTGGTTCCATATCCTGAAACTCATTTGACTCTAAAACATTCTGATGTCTGAGTCACTCTGGAATCCCTGGTCTGTTCTGTGTCAGCTCTGTGAGAGGCTTGTGTCTGGGAGCCTTCTATGGAAGAAAGTCCATTGGTTCCACAGACTCCCCAGCGACCATACAAGAGCTATATTAGAACTTGACTGCAGGTGCCTTTTGATGGATACAGAAGAGCCTCGGTTATCCCGAGCTGTCATCAGTTTGCTTCAAAAACCAGGGCAGAGATTAGAAAAACCACCCATCAGCTAGGTTTAGTTTTAATGTCTTATTCACACACACACACACACATGTTTACATAGTCACACACACACACTCATACAATTCTCACAAAGCATTGGGTATTCTTTAGGAATTCACATGAAGTCATTTAGCATCTTCATAACAATGAATAAAGGAAAACAAGAAGAAAAATGTGTGCTTTTAAATGCCGTGAAATAGATATAACTTCATCTTACTTTATAATTTGATGGGGATACTAAATTCAACGAAATTAAAATAAGGAGATGTGTCCTGTAAATATTCTATTAAAAGAGCATGCATGATTGCAATCAATCCCAATGTGAGTGTGTGGATTACCTTTCCAAAGGCATGAGTCAGCTCCTCAAGATTCTGGGTCACCTTTACTAATCTTGCCTGGTACCCATAGAAAGTGTTCTTTTCTAACTTATGATCAGTTGTCCACATTACTCTGGGCTACCATGGCTTTGATACTGGCATGGGGGCCAGTATGCCTGCCTCCTCCTGATGTGCTCTGCTAATTAAATTTTATTCTTGCCACCCCACTCTCACCCCTGTTGCTCTTGTGATGGTGGTTGGGGGAAGGTCAGACGTACTGTTTTGAATTACCCTGATATGATCCAAGAGAGGATATTACAATGGTGATAGTTGACAAAGAAGAGGACAATAAAATATCACCTGAATAAAATACCTAGCTGCGACACTATCTCCAGGACACACACATAGCAGCAGTGTCCGTGCGTGCAGACAGGCACTGCTGATATATTAGAGTCTGCTGGCCATTTTGTTTACGATAACTGGAAAAGGAAAAATGAGCCCCTATTTCAGTATGTTCATTCCAAGATGATGACACAGTAGATTCTCCTTGCAGGTAAACCAAGAGAGCTCAGTTAATCACCATTTATCACTGAAGAGACTCAAGTATCTTGCAGATGCATTGGAGCCCTGGAGACTGAGATATTCATTGGGCTGCAATGCTATTCTCTTCTCTCATTCCATCTAATGTAATAAACTGAAGTCCTGATATCAGAGTGATGTGTACTGGCTTTTAGAGTCCCAGCCTTTAACATGTACATGATTCAATCCATAGAACTAGATAAATTTTCGGAAAGAAATGTCATATCATTATGATTTTAATAACTTTACAACTTCGCTCCATCTCCTCCATTACCAGACTATTTCTAGCTACCATCTTTTGCCAGAAGCCTCTAATTTATTTCTCTGTATCTGCAGCTGCCCGCCTTCAAACAGTGTTATAGTGAATTGATTTTAGTATCTAAACCACACTTAATGGAATCTGAGATAGATTAGTTCACACTAAATTGGATGAGTTTTTATATATTTTGTCTTATTTTGTTAGAAGTGTGCTATATTTGCTAGGGAATAGTTGAATAAGCAGGTACAGACCTACATTTTGGCTTTCCTAGTCACATTTAAGTGATTTTCACCACTTAACATAAACTGCTGCTAAACAATAAAAAAAAAATGAATATCTTTATATTATGCAGGGTCCAAACAAGGGCCAGCAAACTTTTCTATAAAAGAACATAGAGTGACTTTATTAGGCTTGTAGGTCAAATGACATGTTGCAAAAACTCAACTCTTGTTAATAGTGTAAAACTAGACAAAGATAATATGTAAATTAGTTAATACAGAGGTGTCCCAATAAAACTTTCTTTACAAAAACAAGCAACAGCAAGATTAGACCCACAATTTATTGATCTCTGCTCCAGACCAATCTGCCCCTACAACTTTTGTATACCCCTTCTCCAAAGACCTCATAATAACAGCAACAAAATGCAACAAGCTCATGATCTCATAGTATTTTCTGAAACTCTCAAGTAATGAAATCCTCAATTCTGATGTATGGATGTTTGTCTTTTTGTTTTCAAGTGGAAAATTGTATGACCTTTGGACTGATAATTAATCTAGGATAGTGACTGAGAATGTTGTGCTTATCAAACCAAGAACTCTTGGATGATTTTATTGTTCACACAGGTCCATTCACCTTGAAGACATGATATTGTCAGTCACTGGAAAGAGAAGTACATAGCATAACATTTTAGAGACTCTCTAAAGGTATCCTTTCAATGACAGAATAAGTCTTGAGAGGTTATTGGCTGTTTACTAACCTCTTCCATAGGTGAACTGCTGCTCATCTTTGGACTTGAATAGCTGAGAAGAGGGAGTTTCTTCTTTGCCGCCCACTCAGAACTGACCTTACATCTTTGCAGAAATGGATTTGAGTCAGCTAGTGTGGGTCAATGGACTAAATTGAAATTGGGACTATCAGCTGGGGTTATTCAGCCTGACATATGTACAAGGGCATTTGCTTATGGACTAGCAGCCAGAAGTTAAAAGAGCACAGGGTCACTAAGCCTAGGAGGGGATATAACTGGGGACATTTATTTTAGATTTGCTGCTTTAAGATTGAGCTTGCATTTCAAAGTTTGTGTCTCTAAATGGACATTTCAACACAATATAGAGCAAGGAGAGACTGATTGATAAACCCTATATGCATATTGATCACCTGTGCTCTGAGAGCTAACCACGATTTTAGACCAAATGTAACAGTTTACAAGTGCATATAAAGGCGTACACTCATGTATATGCATGTGCATTGTTTGTTGTGTAAGCATGCAGGCGAACCTCACAAAGGAATTGTGGGCGTCAATTAGACCATATGTGTAAATGTTCACAGAACACTTTCTGTCAAGCATTATGGACACTGGGTAAATGACTGAAGATTCATACTGACTAGTGCAGTTTTTCAAGGTGGCACTTTTGGTATTATGGGCCAGATATTTCTTTGTGTATATATTGAATATTTAGCAGCATTCCCAACTTATATTTACTGAATTGCCATTAGCATCCCAAAAATGTCTCCAGATGTTGTCAGGTGCCCCTGGGCACAAAATCACCCCTCACTGAAAGCACAGTCCTCATAAAATAAGATGTTAATGTAAGGAAGTGCTTCCCAGACCTTAGCAAGCTTCTCTACCACCTGGAGGGCTTGAGAAGCTACAGATGGTTAGTTCCCATGCCAGCATTTCCTATTCAAGGTGTGCAATGCTAGACCCAAGAATTTGCATCTCTAACAAGTTCCCAGGTGACACTATATTGCTGGTCCCACAACACACTTTGTAAGTGTGTGGACAAGCTATAAGATATTCTTGGAAAATTCTAATGCATTAAAACATGCTTCCTTATTTTGAGGGTGAAGAAGCACATAGCTTACAGCATCAGAGGGTTGGTGGTTCCCTTGCAGCTGCTGTAAGAGACCCAAGGGGAAACAAGGTGTGTGCTTGAGATGTTCTCTCTGTACTAGGCTGCAGAGAGCCCTGCCCTGCCAGCTGTCACCTGAATCCTGCCAGGAGACTGCTCCAGGTCTTGGCACAACCTTGGGGTTCCTACATAAATGCCCTTTAATGTCTGTGAGATAGTCAAGCTTAACAACCAAATGAGGCAGCATGTCTATTCCGGATTCCAGAATTCTTTAAGATTTAGAATCATAAAACCTCAGTCTAATCAATATTCTGAATTTTGTTGTTCTTGTAATCTTGACCAGGTCCCTAAACTATAATCTGCACCTATCTGTATAAAATAAGAATCTGTGCACGAGAAGGCACGTTCAGAGTGAATGTGAAGGACATGATGACTCAGGAGGTTTGTTGCAGGTGGCCCACAGTGCCCTGACTCTGACTTGCATCTTATTTACTTGTACCAGCCATCTTGTCCTTCCTGACCCCCACCTTCTGGTCAGGGTTCCTGTTTCCCTAAGATGTTGACCCTGCTCATCCTCATTCTTTTTTTCCCCCCTGTGCTTAGGGCTAGAGAGAGAGCTGTCTTGAGCTATTTATCAGTCTTATCTCTCTTGGCCCTCTGTTAGTATTTCAGACTGTGAATCTAATCCGCTTTAATTGATTGACCTCCCACAAGCAGGCTCAGCCAGCACTAGGCAGAGCACAACTGCAGTCTGCGAGAGAGGTAGATCCAATTTTGCTGGATGGGTACAAAGGTCATTGAAACTGTACAGATTTAGGAAAATGGAATTAGTTTTCAAGCAATTTAATGTGAATTTCCTTGGGGCAATCGATGAAGATCCTAGAGTTGATCATCTTGAATGGGAGAGTCATTCCAAATACAGCCATTTCCTATAGGGGGTATGCCATAGCCCGACTCACCCATCATGCTATTTCTTACTTATCTATACCCCCTTCACCAATAATACCATCTTCATCTTCACCATTAACATCATTTCTTGTCATTCTTTGTGGAACACTTTGGAATTTGCCCATATTTTATTTATTCCCTAAAGTGCCATTTAACACAGGAATTATTATTATGGTTGTCTTTTTATTCTTATTTTATACAGATAGGTGCAGATTATAGTTTAGGGACCTGGTCAAGATTACAAGAACAACAAAATTCAGAATATTGATTAGACCGAGGTTTTGTGATTCTAAATCTTAAAGACTTCTGGAATCCGGAATAGACATGGTCTCCTTCAACCCTTCCTGCCACGCCCTTCCTTAAGGAAAAAGAGGATAACATAAGTGTCACAGTTGAGAATGAACGTTCAAATGCTCCCCAAGCCCCATACCTGGAGTCTTGTCAATTGAGTAATTTCTGATTAGGTTGTTCTCTAGCTAACACTTCTTAAAGAAGTGACCTGATTTCTTACATCTACTTTTTAAATCCTTTAATACTACATAGCTCTGCACACATGAAGGACACATTCTTTGATTATGGACTAACAATTGCCCTGAGTCCAGAGCTAGGAGACCATAACATAGAAAGAATGGACTGATGAGCTTTACTAAAAAATACCTGAGAATTGTGAATAAAATCCATACTACGTTCTACTAAATGCAATGTTTGACCCTAGAACATTTCAATAAAAATCTTCTCTCAGCCAAAATTATTGATGAATCAAATATATTCTATTTCATCTTTTTAGTTTTTACAGATTGCATGTATAAATATAGTGAACCAAAATATTTTGCCTAAGATTTATTGCAAAATCTTAACATAGATGACCAATTCTCTTTTCTTTAGTATTCAAATTTATTTACCTTCTATGGTTTAAAAAATTATTGGTATTTTTTTCTATCACAGCCATACATTCTAATTCAGTCCTCATTTACTTGTATAGACATAAATTTAGCATTTACTGAATAACTTGGGTACTTCTATATCTTAGTTTATTTATGTGGATTTGGTACCAATTATCCTTTTTGTCTTTTATTCCTTGTTCTCCTTTTTCTATTCTTTTTAAGTAAGGAAATAAAGAGCACAGAGACTAGTAGACAAGTAATAAGATACAGTTTTATAGAATATTGTAATGACAACTGAGATAGAAAATTCATGTTGTCATACCTGTTAGAATCCCTGTATTTGAGATATCTACAATTAGGAATAAAATTAGGTGTAAAATATTAGGAAGATGATAAGGCAGGCATAAAGTAGTTGATATGCAATAGATATACCTTCTGTTCTGAGTAACCCAACTGCAACATATAACATACATTGCAAAAACATAACATGGTAGAAAAATCCATGAGTTTTAAAACCAGCCAGAAACTAAATCCTAGTCTTCAGTGTGCAATGAGCAAGTAAAAGAACTCCAGTGGTTCTTCTACCAGCAGTTCCATGCATGCTCTCATGAGAAAAATAATTGTTTTGTCTCTTGGATCTACATATCCCAAGCACCCCCCAAAACTCTCTCTTTCCATATGACTGAAATGGGGAAGAACTAAAAAAAAAATGTATTAAACAGTGCCAGTGCTTACTTTATTTACTATGACCCTGACTTTGAAATGGGTATCATAGATTTAGCCCTGTCTGACTTTAAAAGTCAGTATTTCTATGTGATTTTCTTTACACAATTTCCTAGCAGTGGACTCCAGGTTCAGTGGGAAGCCTGATCCTCAGATTCCCTGGAATTCTACAAGCTAAGATATTAGGGACTGCTTCCTTTGCACATCTTTCAGGCTATATTTCAGAGTCCCAGCTCTGTTTCTGTCAGCTGTAATTTTCAAAAATAGTAGAGGGCACATTCTCCCTTCTCTAGGAACACTCTGGAATGAATGAAGAGATAGCCTTCAGGGGGATCTTCACTCCTGAGGATTTTTCTCACCCGTTTGCATTACTGCTCCTGAAGTCTGATGTTGGTGTTGATAACATCTTTTGGGTCAACTCCACAGTAGTGACTATAATTGTGGTTGACGGAGGATCAGAAATCTGGAGCCAGACTAATTTGAGCAATCAGGTGAACTTATCAGCAGTCATTATTGATGAAGAATAACTTACCGGCTACATAAAGACAGCTGTTTTCTGCACCATTGAACTTTTTTTCCCCCTGAATGAACTTGAGGGTTCTTTAGTAATGTCTTCTGATTTACCACTTGCCTTTTTTTGTAATATCAAAGAAGAACATAGATCAAAACGATTGCCTTTGTAGTACTTATTTAGTGGTGAGGGGTTTGAGGCTGTTAATATTTATAATTATGCTCCTTTTGCAACTATACTTTTCTTGTCTTGCAGAGATTTATAAAAGGCACCCAGGAATATGAATCTTGGACTGCTACCAAATTGTGATAGGAAGTTAACCTTGTAAATGTTGGGGTTTTAATATTTTTAAATGTATTTCATTGATTGCACACACATCTCTATCTACCTACCTACCTATCATCTATCTATCTGTCTGTCTGTCTATCTATCTATCTATCTATCTATCTATCTATCTATCTATCTATCTATCTATCTATCTATCTATCTATCTATCTATCTATCTATCTATCATCTATCTCATCATTGTCTACCCCAAGGTTCTCCCATCACCTTATCACCCATGAACCATCTTAATCTCTTGTGCCCTCCCCCTCCCCTGTTCTTACCCTCCTCCCCCTCTCTTGCCCTATGCTTCTGTTCTAATGGCAGTTTTAAATGTTTAATATTGTTTTTAACATAATTTATGTTTATTTTCACAATATTCCTTGATGTCAGTACCACCAAACTATCCAGTCATTAGCTCTTGCCACAACTTTTAATTGTACTAATGAAGAAAAGAGAGAGGCAAAATGAGTGACCTTGATTGAGGGCCCAACCTCAGCTACCTGCTACATCTTCATACAGATGTGTTCTCCTAAAATCATCACAAAATCTTTAGAGGTAGACATGTGCCTCTTGTTGCCTCCACATGTCCCCTCATAGAGAACAATCCGTAGTGTAATAATCTGCACAAGGTGATGAGGCTTTCAGAGCCAGAGGTTTTCTTCCTGGAACAGAAACATGCTCTGCTAAAAGCATCTCTATCCTATTGAACCAGTTAACTTCTCCCAAAGTTAACTTGTGACCATCACAAGGTGTTGTAGATGGTCAAATGATTGAAGTTTGCCTTCTTGTCTTGTTTATTCCTTGTATTTGTGCCATAGTCCATTATTTACAAAATACTATTATATTAATCACATCTCAGCTCTCATAGCTCCATGACTTACATAAAACTGATAACCATATCTAAATAATATCAAGAACAAAGTAAAAACAAATCAAGTAACTATTTCAATGCCAGCAGGACTGACTTCTCACCAATGTGTTCTACTCTTCGCATCTCTTCTCTGGCAGATTGAACCAACTGTTCATTTTCATAGCAGAATGAATTCAGGGCTGGGCAACTGCATGGGTATTTGCCACAAGGCTTCTAATGAAGTTAGACAAAACAGTTGGCCACAGATTATAATGACGTTGTGGTCCCATAACAAATGACAAGAAGGTTGCAGTAATGAAATCTTATTACTGCAACTAAAGAGACCACATCTGAGGTCTCACACAGCCACATTTACCACAGTGGGAAATACACCTGGTTAAGGGTCTTCACTGATATTGGCAGCATGCTAACAGGATTAAAAAGATCTCTCAGAAACAGTGATTTTGATGGCAAATGTGTGGTGCCTAAGATAAGGACTTAATATTTATTCTGGCAGAGATTAAATCTTTTCTTTTTCCTAAATCTGTTATAGAGCTTACAGAAAATCTGTCCAAGAATATATTTCACTGACCAACCAACTCACTGAGTCAGAAATGTACTTCACCACTCTTGCTGAAAGCCTACAAGATGCTAGTTTAAAGGTCTCCTCTTTCCCCTGAAAACGTTCACCATCCATGATTAATTAGTGACTCAGAGGGAAATTGAATCACCAGCAGTCCTTTCTTTTCATCCAGGATTTATGTAGTGGTTTCTCATTGAAGAATAGGAGTGCAATAAACAGCCCACATAGGTGTGGTGGGCAGAGGAATAATGGCATCTGAAGTCATGGTTTCTTAACTCCTCCAGTTGTTTTATTCTGCTAAGCAGATTATGACTCAAGCTATTATAGTCTTGCTTATTTTAGAATAAGGGAGGTAGGTACAAATACACACACACACACACACACACAAATGACCAATTCTTTTTTTTTAATTTTATACAGTTTTATTTTGTTCCTTAGGTTACAACCTCTCTGTTATGTATATTTTCCCCCCCTCCCTCCTCCCTCTGGTGCCCCTTCCATTCTCTCAAACCGCACTCTTTGTTTATTAGCTGTGATAAGCCCATTAGTCTCTTTCCTATGGTAGTGACTTTTCTCTGGGTGAGGGACTGCGTTGTTGGGTCCAGGCGAAACTTGCTGTTAGATTTTCAGTCTTAAGTTTGCGTTGGGTGGCCAGGTTATATTCGTTTGTGATCTGTCCATGTTTTCTTGCTGCAGGCCATCCTCTCCAATCCAATCCCATCTCCATTGCTTTGCTGCTTTTCCTTATGGCTCTGGTGTCAGAATTAGGGGGTCTTGCCCCCAGCCAGTGTTGGTCAAGAAGTTCTCTGTGAGTTCAGGCTTGTGCGAGTGGCCTTTGAAGATCATCTCCTCTGCTTCAGTTTGCAGTTTTGATGTGGGACCCATTATCCCTCTTTGGTCATCCTCTCCTCTCCAGTAATGAGGGGAGGGTGTGTTGCTCTCCTTGAATATATCTCCAAAATGAAGGCCTGGTGAGTGTAGAAGTGTACATGGTGACATCGTGTCTCTACAGTTGTTTTCTGGTCTTACATGCACTGATTCACTTGGTTGTCCATCTGCTGTGTCCAGCTCAGGTCTGTGGGTTGGACTTTTGCCTGGCCCCTCACCCGTTCTATGTTGGGGTTGGTGTTGCATGTATTCTGGTTCCTCTGAAGTTTAACTGGAGTAAGAAGAGAAAGATGGAGGGGCCCACTCACTCCCCCCACCTCCACCCCCCTTGCCCACGCGCTGGAAGCTCCCAGCGCGGGGCGGACCAACTGGATCACCACCGCTCGCCCTTCCATGCCCCCCCTCCACTTCTGGGACCTGGGGGGCTACACGGCACTGCCCAGGCCAGTTGCAAGTGGCTGCCCATCGCAGCCATCCACTGGCGGGTGGGGCCTCCTCTACCTACCTCCTACCCCCTCCCAGGAGACTCACCCGAGAGGCCCGACCCCCCTCCCTCCCCTCTGGCAAGGGAGCTCCGGGAGCCAGGACCCAGGCCACAGGCAGCCGCCTATCTGCCTCATGACCAATTCTAAATAAGAGAAAATTATCATGTCCGATTCCTAAAGAGTCAAGAAAAAGGAATAAAGATGAATCACAATGTGGGTATGAACTTTTTTGAAAGAACCCTAAAGCAGGTTCATTTACCACTGTGTCATGGTTTAATGGTAGATGCTTTATTTAGTGCTAGAGGTGTGGAGATCAAAAAAAAAAAAAGAAGCAAGAACCAAACTGAGAACATAAAGTCACAATATACCAAGGTTCATGAAATGTGAGCATGTTTAGTCACCATTTGGGGAAGCACCCAAACTATTTTTCTTAGAGAAGAGAGTGTAGGAATCATAGAACCGGGTTCATTTTTCAAGTGTGCTCTCAAGGCACACAGGAATGATGAGCTCCACCAGGGTCTCAGCATCTCTGCATGCTGACTACAACCTTGATGAGTCTAGATTCCCACCTTCTAAAATCAAGATTCTTGCATGCTTGTGTTTCTTTATATTAGGTGCAAAATTTATTCACAATTGTCATATAGGGGAAAGACTTTCTTTTAAAAATAAGTGATTATACAAAATTACATGAAAACTAAGGCCTAAAATCTCACCAAAAGCCTTAATTTATGGACTCTAAACAGTTTAGTATTTAAAATAGTCACTTAATTTCTATACTTTGTATTGAATTAATAAATGGACAAATTGCATGAATTCCTAAATTTGAATTTTAATAGAATATTCCCTACATCTTAGTTTATATGGATTCTGGACTTCTTTTTTCAGGCCTTTTTTCTCTCCTCCTTATTTTCCTACTTCTACTTATTCTAGAAAAAAGAAATAGAGCTTCAAGATTATGCAAACAAATATTGTCTCATATTTATAGAATTTCAGAATTACAACTAAATTCTGTTGTCCTTGCATGCCCAATCTACTGCATAGCCAGTGACACAGACAAGCAGAGAAATGGAGAAAGATGTCTCCCCTCTCCCATCCCTCCTGCTAGCCAGCATGCTGACATCACTTAAAGCTGAAGATCCTGGTTGCTTTCATTTTATTCATCGTGAATTCTTATTGCAACACTCAGTCACAACCAATTACTGGAGTAAGAGGATGGTTATTTTAGTGTTTCTGGACACTCTCAGGGATATGGAAAGATGCTGCAATCTCCATTGTCATCACCAACATCATCATCACCTTCTGTGGTCTGGAATTCATCCCTCCCATGGTCATTGTGGAGCCCAGACATCCTCTTCAACTTGCAAAATGAACTCTGCCACTGAGTATTACATCCCTCTTTTTGTTAACTTTAGAATTAAGACTGCATGTGTAAGAAGAATCATAGTATAGTCATCTGACTCTGAAATCCCCGGCTCACTTCCACTGACTTAGATGTGTTTCAGACAGACAGAAAAATGTCATCAGGAACTTGTCTGTGATGCTAGCTCCTCTTCCATTGGCTTCTAATCATCCATAGCCCTCCTGTTGACTTCCTTGCTCAAAAATGTGCACGTGGTCTCTATTTCCTCTTTCATCATAAATATAAATTGCAAAATACTGTAGGCTCTACCAGTATTTATTAGCCTCTCCTCTAAGGCAAACCTAATTCATCTCATAGAAATGAACTTATCAGAGTCTCTTATGTGTCAGGCAGTCCTGTGATTCGAACTTTGATATCTGGTGCAGGTAATTGAGTGATGTAATCTTTGCAGTGCAACCTGTGAGAGCAATTTGGGTGGCTTTATAGCTTTAGTTTTTATGTTCAGGATGAAAGCCCATGGAGAAATGTAGGATGCTATTATTAACTTCATGCTGACAACTCCCTCTGTGTGCTGCACACTTATTGTTAGTTGGAGAGAATCAACGTTAAAGAGAGAAAACTTTGTTGTTGTGATAACTATGCCTTTTCTGTTTCTTTATTACAGGAACAAGGGAAAATTGGAGTTGTCTTCAATATTGGCACAGTTGATATCTCCATCAAAGAGGAGAGAACCCCTGTGAATGATGGTAAATACCACGTGGTGCGCTTTACCAGGAACGGCGGCAATGCCACCCTCCAGGTGGACAACTGGCCTGTGAATGAACATTACCCCACAGGTACATGTTTTACTCTGAAGGACCCAGATCTCTTTTTCTGTCAATTCTTATGTCTAAATGGTGATTTTCACATAACTGTCACCAAATCATACACACTGAATTTTAAGCACACCTTCAAGTTATTTTTGCTTAAGAAAATAAATTTGTATAAGTTTCTTCAGGATTTGGTTCAGTATGGGAGTACAGTATAGGGAGCTTCTGGAGACTTTCTAACTATGCACTGTGCATTTTTTTTTGTGCCCTTGTCTTATACTTCCTGACTGGCTCATACCAAATGTGATAAGGGTGAATTTCCCAGGGCTCTCAAAATGATCAGCTTTGGAGGAGAGACGTACCATCTTCATTGACCATTATGCTTGATAATAACAGAATAGCTCACGAGATGTGGCCATTTTGTCAGGTGTGGCTGAAGGTACAGGTGGTTAGAAAGGGCAAAAAGACTGTGAAAGGAATTTAACAGAGCTTGAATTGAAATAAACAAGTCAAGGTAACAATGAGAGAAAAACTTTAAAGTGGGATTTCACACATCAGATTGACTTTCACCATTCTTTGTTGCTCACTTCTGCTGTGTACCTTGATATTCCAAGATTGGTCCTAGTAGGCACTTGAATAGCTGCATGTTGGCCTGGGAGGAAGAGGAGTTAATCATCTGTTTTAATTTTATAGTCAAGGAACATTTGCCAGTAGACTCCCAGAGCCAGATGGCTGAATCAAGGGCAAAGGCAGGAAAGGTTGCCTTCGTTAAAAAGACCATTCAAATAATCCCTAAGTTTTCCTTCTAATCTTTCCCTTCTCCCATGAAAACAGACTTGAATCCTGACTATAAAAGTCAGGCATAAATTGGGAGGCAAATTATTGGCAAAGGGCATTTGTTCTACAATTGCATTATCACCTGCAATAGCTGAGAATATTGAAACTCCTCGCTAATGTGGGCATGATGCAATGATTCTGTCTTATACATACTGAACTCCCAGTTATTTTCTCACTCTTATCTTCTCACTTCTATAGTGAGGTGAGCCTAGCGTTGAAGAAGTCGAGAAGCCTATTTCCAGAAGAGAGTTGCTGTTTAGCAAAAAGCACAAAGTAAATCTACCTACTTGTGGTCTAGGAAATTTGAATGACTTGAAACTGATTAGACGTAGTGCCCAGCATTAATTTTATTGAAAAACTAATCAGAACTGCTGGTTTTTGCGTAATAGTAAGACTTTTCCTATATCTGGTGTAAAAATTAAGGGATCATCCACAAAGTATACATAAAATTCCCAAGGTACGGAAACAAACACCCTTTGTACACATTTATCTATTATTTCCTTCACTGTACAATGTCCAGCTCAGACTTTTCTGAGTATCTTGCCATACTCTTAGCACATCTTACATTAAGACACTGAAATGATCATATTCATTTATCTTTGAGCCTTTGAAAAGAGTCAGAGGTTCTAACAGTTACTATGAATTCCTGTCATCATCCAAATTCACTAATTTTTAAATGCTTCTTGCTTAAACTTTTTAAATGCTTCTTGCTTAAACTTTAAGGGATAAGAATGAGGGAAATCAAAATTACCTGAGCTCTTAAAATTTGTTCATTTGCTCATGGGAAAAATCAATTTCTCTCCATGAATCATCCTTTCCCCTGTAAGTGCGACCTTGGTGTTTTGTGTGTTTCTATTAGTTATATCAAAGACTTCTAAATTGATGTTAGCCCTGAGCCAATGAGTTTCTAGCCTATAATGAGAAGGGTTTTTTTTTAATGTTAATTTTAAAGCCACAGATATGTAAGAAAACCAGTGACCCTTGCTGAGTGCCGCTCTTTTTGTATCTTTAGTTCCAAATTATGGGTTGCTTCCTCTGTTTTCAAAACGAGTAAACCTTTCTTTAATGGCATCTCTTCCCACTGAAAACTGTTATTACTAGTAACTGTTGGTAACTATTATTTAGTAATAATATGTGTTATTATTTAGAACATGATAGTACAGCCATTTATAAGTATGAGCTTTGGAATCAACAGGCTGGAGTTGGGATCTTGGTGCCATTCTCTGTGAGTCTCTAAGGCAAGCTGCATTAAGACCTTGAAATGTCCTAAGCATTGCAATATAGAATGCCTCGCCCACGTCCAATTCAAAATGCAGCAACACTCAACCATAAAATCAGTGTCAGAATTTCTAACAGTCCAGACATTTCTTCTCTGGTGCTCTCTGTAATGCTTTAAAATATATCAGATTCTTTCTCTTCTTGTCCTTTTTTTTCAAATTTCTACTTTCTTGGTCTTCTGAGTTAGTGCATAGTTTTCCTATTTGGTGATCTAGTTTTGAGCTATAGACATGTCATTAAAACCTAAAAATCTTTATTTCCTAGCCTTGGGAATGGGGTCATGGCAATAGTTATTTTCTGGGGTGACTGCTTATATTAATTAGTGGAGCATATATTGGATGATCAATGTAATGCAGAATCGATTAAGCCAATACTCAGTAAATGTTTGCTGTGAGATTACCAAGAATGTGAGTAGCATTTTTTCCAATTGTGTATTCACACATACAGATGACTTTATTTTGACTACCAAATGCATTGGGTAAGGTAGACTTAAATTTTAAAAAGAGATCCAGGAAGATATATGTCATTCCTAACATCACTTAGTAAATAAGGCACAGAACTAAGAGATTCTTTTGTTCTGAAATGGATATAATTCCCAGTATTTCCACAGCAAATTGGGGACTAATTAAAAAATGTATAGCACTACCATAGATTTATTCCTTTTTCATAAGTGTCATATTGCAAAGGAAGAATAACCACCAAAAGGTAATTATTGTGGAATGTAGATTCAAAAATTCTCTTAAAAAATAGCTGTCAGCTGTTTTGAAAAGCTTATTGTGATGAGTTCAACTTGTCCTCTTGGTGAAATGGTGACCAGCAAGGTGCTTCTGGGAAGCCATTGGAAAGCTCTTAAGTATTTAAAGAGCTATCATGGAGCTACCATTCCAACCTTATGTTCCACTCTTCAAAGATTTATTGGGAATATCTCTCCTTTTGAGTTTTTAATACCTTATTTTCTCCCCACTCTGCTTCTCGTTTTAGTGAAATAATTAACCAAACTAAATTTTGAGCATCATCAGTGCAACCTGGCAATTTGTATTTAAAATCATAAGCTCAAATACCACAATATCTGGACATCAAAGAACAAAAATCACCTGGTTAGGAAATCTTGACAGTTTCTGTAAAAGAATTGTATCCTTTTCCCAAACCATTCTGTTTGGCTGGTAGTGATGATAAGTATGGAGACCATTGAAAGGAGTTTAGTTGAGCTACTTGTCTATGGTGAAACAGTAAAAGAACACAGAGCAACTCCCACAGAATATTCACTTAAATTATTCTATTCTGAGTACAAGTGCTCAGAAAACTCTCCCTGCTCCCCAGGTCCCTATGTAGTAGGACCATCACATGGGCATTTATCAGGACTTTATGTGGCTCCACTTAAACATCCCACTGTGAAACACTTAAAAACTAGCTGGGCATAGATTGTGTTGCTATGGCTCTTTGTAATCAGGAAGGATCCAAAATGAAAATACTTCTGTAGTCCTCAGAATCTTATATCACTTAATTCTGAGAGAGAGCACTCAAAAGAAACTTCTTTCTTTGAACCTGAAAATAGAAAGGCAAAGGAACAGGAGAGGGAAATAAAAGAAGGTTCAGCCCAGAGCTATCACCCAGGTACTGACAAATGTGCTTTATAAAGCCTCCGATTGCTGTCTTGACACAATACCATGGCGGGGACAAGGGAGGGGAAGGTGACATCTGAGCATGAGGGATTAATTTTAGCCCCAGCTCTAAGGCCCCCTTGGAGGCTGGGGTGAATGGGATTGTTAAAAACTCTCTTCATGTTGAGTGGGTGGCCAGTGGGGTCATCAGGGCTATTAGAAGCTGAACATGGAGCAGCCAGGGGCTTTTCAGGTCAGAGTCAGTCTTCCTGGGGAGTGAAGACTGATAAACTACAAGGGAGTGTAGGATTTGCCATCTTCCAATGGCCCATGGTGCTGGGGGTGGGGAGTGGGGGAACAGGGGACAGGGTGGGGAGCAGGACTTGATGTTTCTCCTTTCTTGATCTTGCTTATCAGTTCATTTGAAAGACTCATTTTAGATCCCCTTCTGATTCAATACAGTTTCCCCTTCCATTCATGTCTTATGCCTGAGTCCTGTTTGATCACCCAGCTCAGAATAGGATAAGCACGTGGTAGTGGCACCTGTTTCAGCATACTTGATTAGAAACACCTCCCCACCCCCTTTATATTTGAATGTGGGAAATTACACAAGACCTTGTCTTTTTAGGGACTGGAAGTGAAAGGTGAACTGAGTTCTCACTGAAGCTGAAAGTGTTTTCATGCACATTGTTACATGTGAGCCTCACTCCATCCTGTGACCTGGGGTTGGTATTATTACCAGAGTTATGTCTATAGGAAGGTTGTGTTATTGAAACTCTGAGAGGCCAAACAAGTTATTGGGATCACAAAGCTAGAAAGGGCAAGTCAGGAGTCTTCTTCTACACCTCACATAGCAATACCTTCCATTTCCAGTCCAGTTTCTCAGAGTCATGATTTTATGAATAGTGACTTTAGGTTTTTAGGGTTTTTCCTTTTTCCATTGAACGAATCCTGAAATAAAAATTTTATCCATACTAGTTCAGTTAGAAGGGCTTCTCAATCTTGAGTCCACTGTCATTTGGCACCAGGTCACAGCCCCAGCTGTGGGGCTACCCTGTGCATAGGACGAATGTAGCAGGATGGCTAGTGTGCAGCAACAATTCCAGTCTGGGTAGGTTCACTATCGATTGTAGCAAGTAAATAATGTCAGAATCCTTAAAATTATCTTTGTAGAATTTTTAATAATGAGCAGTGAAGAAATAGTCACACAAGTTTCTCTCTTGAGTTCTCCTCTCTCCATTCCCTTCTCTTCCTTTAGGGTGATGCCATCCTTTTATCTCCTCCTCCCAGGTCCGGGTATGCACACTCACGCATGTGTACACACACTAGACATAAGTGTGTACAATCATGGAGGAGAATGCAGTACTACAGGTGTCTTTCATAGAGGCCAATGGCATGATGGTTAAAAACCCTGTAAAAAAAACATTTAGCTTACATTTGGCTTCCTTCCCCTAGATGCCAGATACATGTCTCCACCAATGCCAGATGATGCAGCATTGCAAAATCACCTCTTCCCTAACGAAAGAAAGCCTCTAATATTTGTAACTTTAAACACTTGCTCACATTTGAGATTGTTGAAACTTTAAAGGGTTAAAATGTCTATATGCTTGACATCGTACTGAAATATCTCAGGTCTTAGGTTTTCATTAATTCCTAGCTAGGAGGTTTTCTTCTTTCTGTCTTTGCCTGCAAACATTTGAGGCATTGCCATATTTGAAGGCACATTAAAACAAGCCCCATCTACATGCTCATTCATCTGTTTGAGACTAGTGTTATTTTCCATTCATCCATGGGAAAAACATAGATAGCAAAGTCCTGCAAAGGGAATAGGAAGCATAAATACAGTCAAGAGCTAAAGCTATGTTTGAACATGCTTTCAAGGCTGTAGAGAGATAAGAACAGCTAGAAGAGGCTCTTAATGTGTTTGAACATTGCTAGGTACATTTTAAAATGATGGTATAAGTAAGTACTTCAAACAACAGCCACAAATGTCACAATCGGAACATTACCTGCTGAATACTGCACTGCTAAACAATCTACTTCGCAATTTGTTAGGGATGAATTAGGATCTGTAAGTAGGGGAATTTCTATTTCCAAGGGGCTTTCAGTTTGTCTTTGGTGAAAAAGTGTTTAAAAAATCTTTTCAATAGATGTGTGTGTGTGTGTGTGTGTGTGTGTGTGTGTGAGAAATGGTTTTCTTTAGCTTAACTGAAAATGAGATTCTCCAGAGAACCTTCAAATAATATTTGAATGTACATGTCCCAGTGCCAGGTAATCCAACTTAAATCAGTCAGGGGTCTGGTTCCAGCATCCCCTGGGACCTTATTAAAAATGCAAAATCTTGAGTCTCACTCTGAGCTGCTAGATCAGAATCTGCACTTTAACAAGATTCCCAAGGTGATTTCTCTGCACTGGTGATTTGTGACAAGCCCTAGTCCAGGCATTAGTATTTTTGAAAAGCTCCCCAGGTGATTCTATGGGCAGTTAGGTTTGAAAGTCATGGGTACTTAGAAGGATAAGGAATACATCCCTTTTCCTATCTTCCAGAGTTACTATCAGTGCTGTTGTTTGGTAGCCACTAATTACACAAGTCACCCTTGCAATGTAACTGGCTTTCCAAGGTCCTGAGGTCTATTTGTATGGTGCATTATTTATGTTCTGAGAAATTTAAATGTGTTTTCTCATTCACTCATCAGGCTGACACTTTGAGGCTGGTGACTGGTATTGGACAGTGAAGAACTAGAATAGCTCTTACTTCCTTTTATCTATTTTATACAGTGCAGTTTTCCATTTACATCATTCCTAAAATAATGAGCATTTCCCTTCTTATAGTTTCTGAACTCATCTAGGGTATTTGTCACTACACAATCATTGTAATAATAACATCACAATCACTGTAATAATAACATCACCCAATTTATGAGGTGGTTGCTTCCAAGATAGAGAACATGGCTGATGCCACCATTTCTTGAATTCATCCAGATCTTGATGACCCTTTGGGAGGAACACTGTTAACATACTTACCCGTTTAGGGACAACATCTTGTGGAACCTCAGTCCCACCTTTGAATTCCATGTTAGTTTTATGTCCATTTCACAGATTAGGAAAATCCCAGAAAAATTTAGTGCTCATTTGGATCCCAGGGAGGTGAAACTTGACACAGTAACTAACCTAGGTCCCCTAAGTGGGGAACCTAGTGTCTAATCACATGCTGCCCTTCCAACATTCCCTCAGAACATTCCCTGGGAAAACTTGCATGCTTTGGAAATCCTGCTCTTCACTCAAGTCTTACCAATTTATGATTATCTCAAGTTAAAGCGTTGGTTTTTGCCTGAACATGTAGAAATCAGCAGATTCCCGGACACTCTGACTCAGCAGTCAGGACTTTGGGGTCCTGGGTAGCTCTTTTCCTTCCCTGATCACTTTTTAGCTTCTAGCATAATCATGTAAGCAGATGGGAACGTTCCTTTTACATGAAAGTCCCTTTGCCTTTTAATGGTCCTGCTGGGTGGATGGTGGTGGAGGGAGAGGGTGCTTAGTATTTTCTTTGTTTAATTTTTGTTTTATCAGGCAAACCTCCTTTCTTCCCTGTGAATTCCCAGCCACATGATAAATAGCCTGTATCTTACAAGTTAAATACAATTACTGCTATCAAACCTAGCGCCTTTCTCTCCCTGTAAATGTCTCTTAGAAGCTGATAAGCATTTTAAAGCAAGAGATGAACTCTTGGTAAGGCTAAAATTAAATATATGCTCCCAGAAACCAAAAAAATACATATATACTATGATTATATTTATGTGTATTTACATATATGCATGCCATCATCCAAGAGAAGACAAGAGCATGTGGGAGTGAGGAAAGAAAACCCATGGAAACATAACAATTGTCTCTGAGATGTTAAACCAACACACATGTCAAGGTTATTTTTAAAATAAATAGCACACAAAGGAACTTGTTATCATGATGGATATGTACATAAGAAATCTGATAGCATTTATAGTAACTGAAGACATTATTTACGGAGATGTTTTATGCGTGTGCGCACGCACGTGTTTGTGTGAACAGAGCAGTGCTTTTGACCTAATGCACTGTTGAGCAAAAGAATAATTTTGCTGTTTACCTTTGTAGAGACTTCAAGATGCATACCTTAGTTTTGCGTCCTACTTTAGATATTCCTCATCTAGTAGACAATCATGGAATTTATAGGGGAAGTAGATGTTTTTCAATTAAAACGTACATAATTATTCTTTAACCATGTTAACTGTTAAACATAGTATGACCCAGGGACTCTGTGAAATAAGTAATGTGTAATTTGAGGGTCACTTCTAGACACAATTTAACCAGGGCTTTAAGGGAAAGAGTGTCTTAATTGCTATAGAGAGTGAGTTTATTTATATTAAACCAAATCTATGGAAAATCAATTTTAAGATTAAAAATACATTACAGTCATACTTTGGGGTTTTAAAGTTATACCTATTTGAGATAGTGTGAAATGAAAATATTAAAACCACTTCACTCTGTATCAGGCATCTATAATAACTCAAGTTTTTCTCAATTAAAGTGATTATCAAATATTGCATCATTTCAAAGCTAGACCAAGTGAGTTATTTTATTATTTTGTTTTTTCCCCCTCTACATTCATGGAGAAGCTCCATGAAATAGGAAATAGCAAGTTCTGGCCCACAGAATTTGTTTTTAATTATGACAATCTGGAATACCAGCCTAACCTAAAGTGTAATTATTTTTTTCTACCCCAGAATTGCACACATGTCAATTGTCCTAACATACACGCAGGTGCACAGCTTATGGATGAAAGAAATTTCTACATTTCAGTCTCTTCAATTTAAGTTTTACAATAAAGCTGCAGGGTCTCTCCAGTTGTTTAAAGTCCAAAAAGAACATTTAGCTTCTTAGAGAAAGGTGGTGCATAAATAGCCGATAATAATAATATATATCCATATACAATATGTCATTTATAATTCTATAAAGCACAGAGGGTAATGAAAGACACTCTAAAACTGTAAATCACTCAATCGATTATAATCATATTGCAGTTCATCTCAAAGAGATAAAAATCTTCCATTCCTCTAAAATCCCTGTCAATACCCCAGTAGACTGAAAGAGGGGGAGGAAGGTCAGGGAAGGAAGGAGAAAATGAGTCAAGGACAAAGAGGTACTTTTAATCTTCAGTTCATAAAGTTAAAATGGATTGGATTTGATCCCACTGATATTTACAGTTTACTTCATGAGATGCAGTTCTTTTTCACTTGGAACTTTTTTCACCTGTCATCTTGCTAGCCTGCAGGAATGCCCTTATGCTATGTGTTGGCTTGGTTGCATTGTCAGATACTGATGTTTAATATGTAGAACTATATAAGAAGACTTAGGAACTAGGATCCTAAGAGGAAAATGGCAATTCAAATCAAAAATTTATGATTATATTGAAGGCATTGATGGAAATGAGTTAATCAGCCAGAAAAATTAATTATTTGTTCTTTAAAACAAATGGCTTTGGATTCTATTTAATAAATGATCTTGCCTTTTATGTAAAAGAAGTTGTTAATCCTCCACCCTCCTCAGAGGAGTAAGTTTAATGGCAAGATTGTAGGTATTCACTTATTTACCATTCAACACACATTTATTCAACATCTACTTTACTTGTGAATCCATGCTAACTGATGAGTTTATAGTGAGAAATAAAGTTCAATCCCTATCCTCAAGGATTTCATATTCTTGTTCAGGTGACACCCGGTTTCTGAACACACATAGTACCAGTTTAAACCTGGGAACCAGAGAAAAATGGGTGTGAAATGTAATTTGGGCTGTGACTCTAAATTCTCTAAAAACAACATGAATAAACTCTGCTTCCCTCCCTATAAACCTAAGCATAAGCTGATATGACCAACTACATCTTTTCCACTGAGGTCACTTATAGGCAGGCATTGTTCATTTAGTTTCTAACTTAGCATAATCTTCCCAGTGGTTGGGGGAAGAGGTATTCACTCATCTCCCTCTTCTACAAATGAATAAACCAAGGCTCAGGGAGGTTGAACATATCAGTTGTGTCACAGGGTCAGAAAGTGTCAGCATTGGAATTCTACACAGATTTGTTTGGTCCCAGACTCTGATCCCTGTCTATTACACCACATCTCTGTTTCCCAGGAGTCTGTATTGTACGTTGAACTCAGATTCATTTGTTTGGCAGATGTAAATTCACATGCAAATTTACTATTGTTTCCCACATCCCAATGCATGCTGTACACTATGTAATCACATTATTAAACATTTACTAGAAATGTGCTCCTGCCTGATGCACAATTGCCAGCTCAATGTTTAATTAAACTGGATTTGTTTTCATTTTAATCACATTATAGAAATGTGGTTTTCTCTGAGTTCAGTGGTGAAATCTTCATTCTAAATGCTTACAAGTATCTCACAGCTATGTATCTTAAAGAAGGAAAAGGGTGTAGTAAGGAAAAGGAAAAGTATCTATATAATACTCCTTGTATAAAAAATTTAGGGGAATAAATTAATAACTTAATTAATTATATTAATACAAATTAACAACTATTAATTAAAAATAGGTAGCACTGATACAGCATTTAGACAGTGCCACGATCAGAGATGATCAAAGTGAATCTTCCTCATTTTCCTTGCAGTGTCCTGGGAAGAATTCTGTTATCAATCCCAATTTAGAGGCGAGGAAACTGAGTCTCATAAAGGTTTAAGTGATTTATTCTCACATATCACACACCTAGTCCTAGTCGTGACAGGACCAGCCTGGATTGGAATGTAGACATGAATATTTAGGAAACTTCTCTAAATAATATAAGAACAAATAATAAATATTGCAAGCACTGTAAGCCATAGTCTTTGTTGCAATGGTTTAACTCTGTTGTTGAATGGCAAAACAAATCATGTGTCAGAATACCTAAGCCTGTTGCCATGATGATATTCTAATTTCACTTGATCACAAAAACAAACAAAATCAGGGAATGAGCCAGACTGACCCCTTAGTTGCAGTTGGGGAACCACTAAATTAGATCAGATATTTTTGATACCTATCACTCTGTTTCTACTGATCTATCAGGTTTATTCTGTGGATTGTCTTATTTTCATTTAGAACAAAATGATCTCTAAGTGAATGAGCAAAATCCCCAGAAACACAGAGCAGCATAGACCCACGGGTAAGATTCATTCAGTGTAAAGTAACATATATGCAGGACAGGCAGTCCATTTACCTGATTTAAGCAAATGTAAAGAATCCTGGACATACACCACTTTCCTACTGAAACACCAAAGATGTAGATTAATTGCTCTTCATTTCTGTTATGCCATATATTGTTTAAAGCAAGATTTGAAAATTACAGTCAGGAAGCATTGTTACTTTGTTAGCTCTGTTGCCAATGCTATGTGACTATAAGTTGTGATGAGCCAAATACACTTTTCTCCCTGTTTCTGAGGGTAGTTCCAAATTTTTCTTTTGCATTCAGGGCCATTTTTAAACTACTGATTTGACTCATCCATAGTCCTTCTTCACAAAGGGACCCACTAGCTCTCAAGCATTAATCTTGTCTTCTACCTATTTCCTTCCATTGCCAACTTTTATTTTTAAATTTTATTATTATTAAGGTCTTGTTGTTGTACAATAACATATGTGGTTTAGAGGCATAGGATCACACCTCTCCAGGTGTGTCATCACATCACACTCACCATCCTGGTACCCAGAGTCATTCCACCACAGTTCACACTTGACTCCCTCCCCTCTCCATCTGGTAGCCTCAACTCCACAATCAGATTCATAGTGTTTGTTTAGTTGGCTTTTGTCCATCACTTTGTTTCTCTGTATTCCACAAATGAATGCAGATATCCAGTATCTATCTTTCTCCTTCGGATTTTATTTCACCTTTTAAGTTCCAGAGAGCTTTAGTCTCATTTTCATGGCATTGGTTTTCTCCATTCTGCTGATGGGAGCTTCTGACTGAGCTTGTCTTCCATTTTTGGACATTTGTCTGCCTTGATGAGGGTGGATTCTCTTTATATGGGACACAGCCTACCTCCTGCTGCTGAGTTTCAGAGATTATTGAATCTGATCTCCACCTATTAATTGAATAAGAACCAGATTGGCTCTTTACAGGTGCGTATAGATTCACAAGCATGGACAAGTTTAAAATAAAGGTTTAAAATTTAATTAAGGCAGAACAAATTTGATGCATGCAAAATATGGGTCCCTTCATAATTTATTGCCCTCATTATAGGCCATGATAAAGTTAACGATAAAAAAGAAAGGAAATATTTATTACCAAAACTTATTCACTAAAGTTCAAACAAGTCATGACAGTTTTGTTAAGCCTCCTATTTCCTGTGTGTGTATGTGAGACAAAGTTATATATAGTAAGTGCTCAATAAATGCTAACCCACCTTCAAAATTCTACTGAGATTTTTGGAGAGTTCTGATTACATTGTCTACATATACATAACTATATAAAATAAGATCTTTGCAAATATTTACCAATATTAAATATACTTATGTTTCTTTCAAAGGCAATAGGAAAAATATTTTTATTAATTACTTTTAAGATTTTATTGGGCATTTTCCCCCGTCTTGAATCAATTAAATCTGATCTTATTAAAATATATTTAGTTGGGTGACATGATTCTCTATAGTTCTCCAGGGCTACATCTCCCAGTTTATTTAGGAAAAAAAAATACAAGGGAGAAGGACATTCAGGCATCCACTAAAGTTGAAAAAACAGCTGAATATAAAAGTAAACCTAACATTTCCTCAAATAGCCACAGTTTAGAAATACATGTTACTTCATTTTTAAACCTATATAAAATATCTGTGAGATGTTGACCATTTCAAATGAAATAGGAATTTATATAAGTGAGGTAGAAATCGAAATAGAACCAAAATGCTTTTAGACTTTCAAAATGAATCGTTGAATGTTTTTCACTGAATTTTCTGTGTAGTGAAGCAGGGGCTGGACCTCCAGGAGAGCTGAAACTGCAGGCAATACATGGCAAAGAATAGATTGTTCTCGGGGAGCAATTGAGATCTCCTCGAGGAGATAAACCATGTGAAATCTAATAGTTTTGCTTCATTTTGTGACTTTTGCCCACAATGACCTCTGAGATTTTTGAGTTCCAAGAAGGTTCATAAAGGGAATTTTGAAATGCTCTTAATAGATCTGCTCTTGAAATAAGTCAACTGAACTGTGGAAGGTGCTATGCCAACACATCGATGCACATGTCCTGACGAAACCCAGTCCCAGATCTTTAGGACAGTTCTCTAGAACCAAATTCTTCTTCAGCACATGCTTCTGACTTTGTCTCCTAATTGACTGAAATGCCGTAGTAGTTATAGATGTCACCAATGAATCCATAGACCAAACCTTACTGAGCTTGTCAGACAGAAAGTCCAGTGCATTCTGAGACTGTGTGGTTACATAGCTGTATCATTCTATCAGGCTAGTTGCTTTTCTTTTTCTAGTGAGCTAGAACCTTTGATATTAGTGTACTTTGTGCATCTTTCTGCTAGTTTTGATTTCTTATTTTGTGTCATTCCTCCTGCTCAAGATATTAGAGCAAACTGTTGAGTCATAAGATGAAGAGTTTGAGCAACAATTGTGTGCCTTCAAATCTCACTGTCTTTTGGAAGTATAATGCCAGCTGAGTTTCTAATTGCCACCGGTAACCTCTGGAGTCAAAAGCAGCCCTCCCTCTAGCTATCTCTCTTTGTTAAAGGAAAGGAACACTTTCACACTGTTGGTGGGACTGCAAACTGGTCCAACTACTATGGAAAGCTTTGTGGAGGACCCTCAAACTACTGAAAATGGAGCTTCCATTCAATCCAGTAATCCTGCTACTGGGAATTTACCCCAAAGATACAAAAGCACTAATTCACAAGGATACTTGTACTTTCACAGCACTATTTGTAATTGTCAGGATATGGTAACAACCCAAATGCCCCAAAACTGATGAGTTGTTGAAAAAGATGTGGTACATGTACACAATGGAATATTATTCATCACTCAAAGTAGACAAACTTCTGTCATTCACAGCAAGATGGATGGAGCTTGAAGGAATCATGTCAGTGGAAATAAACTAGAAAGAAATGAGAATGGTCTCACTTATATTAAGGATATAGAGGAAATAAAAAAATGGAGAAGAAAAATTTGAAACTGTCAACAGAATTGATAGATAGTGCAAGATAGGGGCAGGAGGGGAAAATTGGGAGAGGGATGGGCACAAGAGATTAAGATGATTTACAGGTGATAAGGTGGTGGGAGAACCTTGAGATAGACAATGGTGTAATACGTATATTTGCATGTGTACATAATATATGTGCAATCAATTTTATAAAATAATAAAATTATATAAAATTTTTAAAACCTGCACAAATACAAAAAAGTGTCTTCTTTAGATGCATGTTAAGCAACCATTTCAATAAAAAGCCCTGTGCTAGGCACTGAATAATGGAATTGCACCATTATTTCACTCGGTTATGTTTAAATCCAGTGGGGTAAGGAGGAAATCTGAGGATTTCTCCACAAATGACTATATCTAGAGTCTCTTATCTAAATCACACTCAAACATAAATATTGGGAAGAAACCACACTTCTAAATATTTGGACAGTTCTTGTTTTGGCTAAGTGAAAATTTTCACTCCCAATTCAGAAATCTGAACACTAATGAGGAATGCAGATCCCAGTATAATTTTAAATAAGCTACCATCTCTGCTAATCAGACATGAAAAAATAAAACCAAGAAAACTGCATGCTCTCTTCTCACCTGTCTCCTCTCTTGTCCTAATTATACCTTATACTTAATGTTCTAAGTGCTTTTTGACAAGGCAGCAATGGTACATCAATAGATGCTGCATGAACTTGAGTAGACAATCGAGTCACTCAAAAGAGTTCTTTTAATCTCTTGAATCATTATTGCAAAGATAAAAGCAGGTTTCTGAAAGAGTAAAATTCAAAGGAACTAGCAATTAGAATGGTGAAAGTACTAGGTCATCTGGTCTGTTTCCCTGGTTGGTTAAGAAATTTCTATACACTATGGATGACTCTAATTTGACTAGTGTAATTTGAAATGTTACAGATGATGGTTTGCCTTTCTTCCACCAAGAGTGGAAAGCTCTCTGATTTCTCCTCTGTGACTTTTATAAAAAAGATTTTTTTTCAATTCTACTATCATTTAGGAATGTTATTTAAAATTTTTTGAATCATTTCTTTCAAGTCTGGGTATATATTTCTTATAGATATCTAGGAGATGTATCTTATTGCAAGGTACAGGGATCTCTGGGGGTTATACAACAACATTCTTTCCTTTGAGGTATTTCTAACATCTTTTTTGTTCAGAATACACACATATACATAGATCAGTGGTTAGATATAAAAAATAATTGTATTTGTTCCAGCATAAAGTTATACTTAACTTTACAATGTCATATAGATGTTTAACCATATTTATCATATAAACAAAATTTAACACATGCATTTAGTATTAAAGAAGTAGCTAAAAGAAGGAAAATACCTTAATAACTCTATGTGTCAAATTTTGCCATTTCAGATGTTATAAGAATCTTAGTAATTATGTCTTTGAAATAACGTTTTGTTGGAGTCAGGAATCTTGCCCCTGTAGTGACAATAGTCATCAACTTTGTGAAAATAATAAGCACTTCAGATGTGTGAGTATCCAGTGTCATTTTGTGTTGAGTACAGGATTATGGAAGTAGACTGGTTTAAGAAGAAAAAAATGAAGCCCCATGCCTGAAAGAACTGGTAATCAGGACAGGAGTGTGGATTCTAGGTTCTGGGTAAATATTTAAAACACATGGATAAGTTTTACATAATCATTGGCTACTTTATTGAACGTGTAAAAAGAAAATTGTAATTAAAAAATTTGTTATTCTGATATTCCATTTATGGTATGAATGAGTACTTGAATCATGGCATAAGCCATGGTATAATTCTAATTATTATGTGTTATTATAATTGTCAGATCATTTAGCAATTTTACAACAGATAGCAACTCTTACTATAATTTTTATCATTTTGGGATTCTGTTCTCTAGAATCAAACTGCCATTCACATGCTAATATGATCCTGATATTAGCTATTACATTTTAGGAAAATTACTTCGAAACTCTTCTCAGCAAGTATACAAAGTTGCCTTTTGCTAATCTATAAACTATAAAAGGAGTTGATATGGCAATACCTGCTGTTTAAGTCAAGGTTGCAAGATAGGGATGGTTTTTGTCTGGTCTTGGTCTCTAACTTAATGTTTTACTTTATTTTTATTGTTTTGTATGAGTGGGAAGTGTGGTGGTGAACACCTTTCTATACTAAGTCTAGGAAGAATATTCAAGACCAATGATTATTAATACCTGCAAAGATAGTTTGCTTTTAAAAGGTGGAGGTTAGGATGGGAGGGTAGGCAGTGTTTGCTCAGAAAGAAAAGGCAATTCTCCTTTGTTCCTTGTAGGTTCCATGGAATCATTTACGGAGTAGGAAATCCACTAATGAGAATCCAGTCTGTTCCTCTATGAACCGTCTGTTACCCTCAATTTAAACAGTGATAGAAGAGGTCAGAGAAGTACCTACTCAGTCTTTTATTCACTCTACACCTTTCTACCTATAGAATCCATCAATAATCTTCCTTCCTCCACTAATTTAAGTTTATAAATGAATCAGAGAAGGGTCAGACTCTTTTCCTTGCCCTGCTCCAAATCCCTCAGCTTTCACCTTCCCCCCCTTTGAGGAGCTGTCCTTTTTGTTCATTTAGATCATTCTCTCTTTCAATCCAGGAAGAAGGCCATCTCCCCATCTCCATTTCAGGACCTTTAAAGTTACCATTACACAAACTCCTAAGGGTTCACAGATAATGGCTAAGTACACCCCCCCACCACACACACACACACACACACACACCCTATGTTACCCCTCAGAGGGTCACAGGTTTCATGTACACAGTCTCAGCCTCTAATTCGCTCTGGGTTTCCCAGCTTCCTGTTGCAGTATAGAACCTGTTATGCTTACTGCATAACAAACCGCTCCAAAACGTTGTTACGTATTAGCTAGAGTGTCTGTGCAGCACTTGGGGTGATTTCCCTATTCCAGGCTGGTTCAGATGGAGCCGGGTAACCTCAATGGCCCCACTCAGGCCTGAGTCTCAGCTGACTGATCAAGACAGTGCCCAGTACACTTGGATCCAGATTTTCTCTTTGTGATCTCTCATCTCGCAGGATGCTAGGCTGGCTTCTTTATGTGTCTGTTGTGCACTTCATCAGCAAGAGCCCGCAAAGCACTAACGCCTAGGGGCTGTTCCAACTTCTGCAAATATCACATTTGCTCTTTCTCTCAAAGCCAGTCCTGAATCAAAAGTTAGGAAAATAGACTCACCCTGTGATTCAAGGAGAGACAAGGTCTAAAGACAACCAGATCTGAAAAAAGGAACGGTTGTAGCTATTTTGTAATTTAACATGCTCACTACAGCTAAAGTCTCCGTTTTCATAGCTAATACGAACTTACTCCTTAAACTTTCTCCCGGTCCTAAATTCCAGTCTCAAACTGAGGTTCGAGAATGTGATTTTCCATGAAGAATTTTCTTCAGCACATGATATTTTAAAATTAATTTTCATTCTATCCTCCATATCACAGACTTCAAATCTTACTGTTTTTACTTAGATTGAATTAATTACTTGCTAATAAACTTTATTTTTAATTTTTAGAACTATTTTGTCTTAAGTACCCTAATGTTTTCAGATACTTTATCTGTCTTGTGTTGTGTATTTGTAGTGTATTGGTGTTAGTTTACTTGTACAGGGTATGTTTTCCCCCCAATCCCAGCTCCCCCCCCCTTTTTTTAAACAGTACCCAGACTGGTGTATACTTTTCTCAGGTATTTTTTCTGTTCAGTGCATGATTGTTTATCATTGTCTTTTGTTTGTAGCCAGATTTGAGGCCAAGATGCAATTCTCACAAACAAATCAATTTGAATTAATTTGCCAAGTAGAGTTAAAGAGGCATTATATGAATTCAAGACATACTGCCACTACTGCATTCCCTGAGGTTATTTCTTCACTGGGAAAGTTTTGATTTTTCTACCACATTGAAGTTGTGTATACTTGACCTTTGACTTTTACAATAAATGAGGTGTGGCTACCAAATGGTTTACTTTTTAAAGTCTTACAAAAACCAGGTAACCTAACAGAAATAGAGACATTTTTTTACTTAACATCCTTCTAGGGAGAGATGATTTCAAAGTTTACACTCACTGATGCTTGCCTATATCAGAAGTCCTATTTCTAAATGATCGTGTAAGTCAAGGTTTGAGAAGCATTAAAATATGAGAAATGGGTCTCATGATTTTTGAGGACCTCCCCTAAGTTTTTAAATTGTATATTACTTCTCTAAAATATAAATGATCAGTTACAATGAACTGTACTCCCAAAACTGCTATTTAATAATAATCAAAGAAAAAAATTGTTCAAGAGTAACTGGAAAATCAAATTCTGCCTCTTAAAAGGGCTGTACAAACTTTACAGACAATTAAATCCACTACATAATTCCCCTATTCTGTAAGTTTTTCAGGATCTGAAATGAAGGTACAAAATATATGCTTATCAAATCTGCATATTATAAAAAGTAAAGAAAGGCATCTCCTACAACAAACAAAATGATCTCAAGTTAAACATTTTTTATCAGGTTGGAATGCTGTTATGAAACAAAATATAGTAAATTTAATGGGGTGTAATTAAAATCCTGCTTCAAAATTAGCTCATAAAATGTATTGAATAAATGAAAGATCACACAAACTTTTGGGGGAGCAATTTAATTGGAAACTGCTTAGGGTTTGAGTTGGAAACTAGTCTAATGTGACTATGCTGTCATGTGACTACTATGCTGTCATGTGACTATTTAGACCTGTTGTGAATTGGTATATTAACCAGGTGAAGGGTAGATAGTACATGCCCACCCTTTTGTTAATTTAAATAGTATATTATTTCCAAGGGATTCTTTTGAATCCCTTGGAAATAATATATTCATTTGTAGGCATGAGATTCAAGGTTGAGCTAGGAAAAACCTCTGATTTATAGATACTAGAGTTCCTATTGGCCTAAACAGAGGGAGTATAGAGCTTAAGTTGAATGGCATCACACATGCTGATATTGGTGTGACTTTTTCTTAGGAGTATGAAATGGTCCTATTTGTTTCCTGTTGAAACTGGGCTTCCAAGCCTCCCATCTGTCCTCTGGGAAAGGTGGCAGTTGCACACATGTATTTGTAGAGGTCTCAAGAGGGTGATCATACAGGGATACATGCATTCTGGAGAAAAGTCATCTTTGCAACAAGGAAGAAATAATTGATAAAAAGAAAGGTAGAGAATGGAGGACAGAGGGGGAATCTTATCAAAATAATAATAAATCACTTATTGAGCATTTACTATGCGCCACACACTTGTAATGGGAGCTTTTGATATACATCTTCCCTTAACTCTTATTAGAACACTGTATTATAGTTACTTTCATTTTAAATATGAAGCTTAAAAAAACACACACATAAGATTTATCAGATATGATTCAGATAAATCCAAATATTGAAATTGAGTAGTCTTGACTCAGTTCATATTTTGCTATGATTATAGAAGGGAAAAAGTGATATTTGAGGAAGGAAAGCAAATTTTAGAATCAGTTTATATTTTGTTAATTTATATCATACCATTTTTGAAAGTGACTCTGGATATATTAGCTAAACCTAGACTACTAAAGAAAGTTTTATTAGAAATTACTTGAAAATAGTCCCTTGGTCTACAAAAGTAAGTAGAGATTTGTAGTCAACCTGACTTTGTTTCATTAACTCTTTCTTGAAAATATCACTGATGGATAAAGATAAATGAGGATAAACTCCAGGAGAAATGAGATTCAGACAGAATTGAAAGTGACCTCAAAAAGCAGGGTCAGGATAGGAACCGGCAATGTATTTTCTCATTGTTGCTTCAGATAAACAGTATTTGGTATTAGCACTACAACAGAAATGGCACTTGAATTTATATTGGGGATGTGAAAAGGAAGTTCAGTGTTTGCACATAAATACATCTCAACCAGCCATGGCAAAGGTCAAGGAATAGGCATATGGGAACTTGGATAAATGGACAGGGAACATCTCAGTTCATTCAAGTCTACAGCTCTGCGCCCTGGCCTATAAGGTTCTATAGATGGAGACTGACTCTATACAGGAACATCAATGAAAGCACATAGAACATAGGCAGACATAAGACCTCAGTGGGAATATCAAGACTGGAAGGGTGCTGGAGGCTCAAAGCTAGATTCCACCCTACCTGAATGTCTCCCATTTCAAATACACACACACACACACACACATACACACACACTCACACACACTCATACACATTCCCTTTCACTGTTTACTGAGAGGAAAATCTTCCATAATGTTACACTATCCTATGTCAGGGAAAGATCCTAAGAATTAAAATAGATGACATAATATCCTTACCCTCACCCTCTTCTTACTCCCATGAGCTAAGTCCTTGCCTGGATTATTGCATTGGATTTATATGGAAACTTTCACTATAGGTATTATTATCTTCATCTTTTCATTCTTTGAATCTTGAAATAATCAAGAAATTAAGTCTCATGTAGGTCCAGTAAGTGGTCCTTGTTTGCAGAACTGGTAAATGTCTGAGATAGGGTTCCACATGTCATCCTTGTGACTTTCCAACCAATTTTCTCATGTTGGAGAACTTAAAATGGCTTGAATGTGTTTGATTAAATTGCTCAACTCCTGTAACCTGAAGATGATGGCTAGATGCCATGTCTTTGACATAGGAGAGAAATAATATTTGTCTGTCCATGTATATTTTCCATTTCTGAACAAATTCAGAAGGCCCGAGGCAGTGAACTTTGTCAAGGAATACCTGGATAGCACAAACTGCTTTACTGGAATAAATGTCTCATTTCAGAAAGGTGACTCATGAATCCACTTAATGTTAGTCTGGAAAAATCTCCTTACGTAGGAATGCCCTTCTGCTCTAGGTCTATTAATAAACTTCTTCTGTCCTATCAGTTTTCTACTACAAGAGATTCATTTCTTTACCTTGGCACACTAAAGGACCTAGGCTCACAACATATAAACAGTTCTTTTTCCTACAGCTTCAAAGGTGTTTTGTGAGGACTAATGCGATGATATATATAATTGCATTTGAGCTCCTTGGTCAAAAGGCACTTTATAAATACAAGATATTAGTTCTTTGTTGAGGTCTATCCATCACTTAGAAGTGGCTAAACAGTTCAGGCACCCTTAAACCACACTGCAAGTCTTCCTGTTCAAAGAGAATTCATCTAGGCCAATGCCAGGTATGAGACCCAAACTGAGCCTGGAGAGTTTCCCCCATTCTTTTTCGTTAGTGTCTTATATTTGCTTTGGAACTCTCAAAGTGTTCTTTAGGGAGAGAGACATTTTAAGAATCTCCAACATACCCTACTATTTGAGACTTCCCGTATCGATTTTCTTTTGCCTCTGGCTCTAACACATAGTACTCTTTCTTTGACTGTTCATTAGACCCGCATTCTCATTTTTTAGTGTCAGCAAAGCAATAAGAAAAACATTTCCTTTCTTTATTCCAGGACTCAAAACAAAATGTAAAAATTCCTCTGGCATTAATTTTTCACAGATGATTTTTGTTTAAGATATTCCTATTAGCATGTCCATGTGCTTGACAACATTTCAGATGGTATTAATAGGCTACTGCAAGAAAGCATTTTGAGTCAGTCTGGTGCAAATTGCCAGAATCTTTAAGCCACTCTTCCTCAAGTTTGCAGCAGTATATCATCATTACCTGTGGCTGGACCTAGAAATCAGATTTTTCAATGCCTGAATTGCTCTTTTGCTTGCAGTGGTTTTAGAAACCCACTTTGTTTTGGCAATGTGGTTAGCTGAACATATTTTAGAAAATACAGAAATATAAAAAGCAATCGGTAGGAGACTTAGGGAATATTTAGGATATTCCATTTTCTATGATCAGTTGATCATTGCATGAAAACCTTTGGGGGAACAATTTTAATATGGGCATCTTTCGAATAAAGGCCTGAGAAGAAGATTATGGGATAAGTTCTTCTTTCATCACCTTTGAATCTTATTAATGACTGTTTAAATAAGTGGAATATTTTACAACCTAGTTTTTGTATATACCCTTACTCTTATTATCCAGTATCAAGTACTATGATAAATTAGGAAGTGGGGAAAATGAGGCTAAGTGACTTCCACAAGGTCACATAGCAAGTAAATGGTACAACCAGCTTTCTCTCCAAAGCCCATAACCGTCACTCCTCTACTGTACTGAGTATAGCTTTAAGAAACTGAGTATAACTTCCAACAAATAGGATCACTTGAACTAACAGAATGTAAAAATTTTATTGTAAGCTCCTTGCTATGCTGTGCTAAAGTCTCTTGCTTCTTTTAGTTCTACAAGTGAAAGGATTTTTACTCCTTTGAAGCCATCAAGAAATTTAAGTCCTCACTAGAAAGAGGGACTACTGTCTTGGGGAATTGTTAAAAGATCAACCTACCTTTTTTGTCATATACTCATTCCTCTGTTCTGTTTCTCTTTTGCTAGTAGATTCACTCATATTAGGAAATTTGGGTACTTCTGCATGAAGGTTAGAGCTATTGTGTATGAGCTAGTCAGGTCTTAATAATTTTACCTAGGAGTATTTTGCTCTTCGCAACTTTATAATTCAACAGTGCTTGGTGTATGTCTCCAGGAGTTACAATACTCGATAACTGTGAATGTAGTAAACATGCAAATAACTACAAGTCAATTTTATGAGAATATTAATTTATGGTAAAAATCAATAGGATTGCAAGCATACACATATTTACACCCATTTATTTTAAGTAGAATAAAATATGACTGATATTTTTTGTTCAATTCATTTCCAAGTGTCAAATTCATATAATTAATTTAATACTGGCTATTTGAAAATCTCATTGTGTCATTTATAGATTGCTAAGTGTGCTTAAGAACTACAGTCATCACAATTTTGGGTTTCTAATTAGTAATGCACATATCCCTTTTTTATGACATTACTATTCATAAGACCATTCTCTCTCAAGGATAACATCTCTTTCTGTTGAAGACTGATTTCACTCTTTGTTTAAATTTTCATACTGGTTGTTACATGCAATGTGCAATGAAATGTTATTGAGGATTTACTACAAGAGTATATGAATTTGCTAAAGTTTTCTCAGCTTTCATTGTCCCTATGTATGAATTCTTATATTGAGAAGGTTGTTTGCTATTCAGTCAGTTTAGCAATGGGGCTCCGGGCAAATGAACTCATTCTCATGCACATGTTTCTAAAACAGTTTTCACTAATGTTTGAAATAAATTAAAATAAAAACCAACAAGAACATGAAAAGAGACTAAGAACAGTGTTAAAGTGGCAATTTAAACCAGTGTGGTTTTCCGAGTGACCTTCCATTTTCACGACTTTTAGCAGTATACAAGGTTGCTATCCTTCAGTCCACAAACCGTCAATCTGGTGTGGAAAACTAAAAACATTTCTAAATGTCTTTAAAGCTGAGGTGGAGAAGAATGACTCATTCTTACTTTCTGAAGAGTCTAAAGTTGAGTCGTGGCTATGTGATCCTCCCAAGTTATCACTTAATGAATAATACAACGTACAGTTTCCTCTTTTCCAAACCTATACCATGCGGCGAAGTGATTTTCTCTGGGGCCTATGTTTCAAAAGAAGTAGAAGGACATTTGGTGGAAGTAAATCAAGACACTTAATTGTGTGCATTGATTTTGTTAATTTAGAACTTTGGAATTATGGAACTTTCTGGAAATTCGGTACTTTGGTCTCATGTTTCTTTGCATGTTACTAAAAGTATTTAGCTTTGTAGTTATTCCACAGAGAATGGGATAGAGGTCATTGATATATTGAATGTTATATAGCAGTCAACATGATATTTACAGAACACCCAAGACAATAGGGTATATTATTCAGGGTGAATATAGAACAATCCATCTGCCTTCCACATTATAATATCCTGTTACAACTAAAAAGTGAGACGGGTCAAAGCATATAAAAATGGATGATATCCCTTACAATACTAATGTCCTCTAGGGTATGATTAAGAGTTACAGCATTTTTTCAGAAAAGTACATCCTACTTTTCTATGAATACTTGGGAAAGTTTACTCAAATGTATTTTGGGTTCAGTTCTGAGTACCTGTGTCTACCAGGAAAATATATTTTATAAAAATATATAGCCAATAGCAAAATAAATAGGTAAAACCAACGTCTTTCACCCTGCGTTTCTTGAAACACTAAGAAATTACATTTATTTTTGTCTTGTCTGTACCCTCCCTTTTTTGACTCTATGAGATGTTATACTTTGAGAAAAACTTTAAATGCTATATACTAAATCCAAAATTGTTAATTGTTCTTCCCGTTCATTCCACTTTCTCCTATGGTTTGCTAAGAAAGTATTTTATGCCAGTCATGTAAGGGTCCCACCTTTGCTTTTTTGATGAACTTCATTGTTTTGTTTTTTGTTTGGTCGGTTAGTTGATTAATTGGTATTTTTTTTTTGGGGGGGTCTTGTTTTATTCCTGAGTGATAGGATACAAGCTAACTTCTTAGAATTCTTTGCCCTAAGGATAAATGACGGGAATCTTGGAAATATCTCCCAAATTGCTACTGCTTCCCAAAATGCCCCTCACAGAAGGCAGGGAATAGTTTAGTCACATATGGAATCTTCTATGACAGTAATAGAGATTCCGGTATAGAGATGGCACTAAGACTGAGGTTCTGTGGCAAGCTTTCATTCACTTGCAATATTTAATCCTAACATTCTCTCTGGTTTTGAGTCTTTTTTTTTTTTTTTTTTCAAAATGCTTTTCAAACCACCTTTATGAGAGTCTGGTTTCATTTTTAATGTTGATAATTTGGAAGGAGAGTCCCTAATTTTCAGTATGGGACTATAAGTCAAAGGCATCACATTAGATTTCACTACTTTCTGCTTGATCACAGTGAAGTTCATTGATGAGATGAGACAGTTCCTGAATCATGGCTCTATTATTTCGCAATTTGAAGCATATCCATTAGGGGTATACCTTTGCAACACTACTCTCTTCCCAGTCTGCCCTAATTAGAGAAAACATACAGTAGTAGTAATAATAGTTTCAGCAGTTAAAACCTTATGTTTGAAGTTTGAAACAAGATATTATTGCTTGAAATGAGTATCCCTAACAAGCTTTCTGAATGGTTGCTTGTTCATGAAGGACCTCTGGAGAAAGAGAGCGAAAGATCAAGAATAAAGGTTTAAAGTGTGCATCTATTCAAGTACTTGAATGTCTGCAAAAGTGATGTCTCTATAATTACAGTAATATATATTAGTTGATATTTACAGACATTTACTTTGAATTTTCTCTTTTTCAAACATTTGGAGCATATATAAACCAAGAATTAGAGCTACAGAGAACCATTTGTAATAGTCTGTCTATTGAACTTATTGAGATGCCAGGACATCAGGGCTTAAACTGTCTTCTTTGGCTTTCTTCTGCCAGAGTGTAGAACAGTTATACATACTCAAAAAGAGAATAAAGTAGAATTTGCCCCATGCTGCTGATAGGGGACAGTGGAATGAAAGCGGACCATGTGTGACAGAGGCACTCTGGGTCTCCTGCCACCTTATGAAACTGATCTGCCAGGTGAATTACTCATAGTCTCTGAGAGCGTGGAGCCTCAACTGACCCAATTAAAATATGTTTGGGGAGAGATGGAGAAAGTGAAGGCAAGCTTATTTCTATGAAAAACCAAGTCTCTTACTGCTCCCCATCCCAGGCCGCATTTCCAAAACATGCTCGAGAACTGCATAGCTAAGTCTCAACTGACCTCAAATCTATCATCCAAGGGCAGAGTTACTTCGACTCCACCTCTACTAAAGATAAATTGATTATCTCTTTCTAAAAACTTCATAAAAACACACCAAACACCTAGGATGTATTTTAATGACTTATTGACTTTTCAGATTGTTCTTTAAGCTGTTTTTTAAACTTTAAAGGCAACACTGATAATGAACGCTTCCAAATGGTAAAACAGAAAATCCCCTTCAAATATAACCGGCCCGTAGAAGAGTGGCTGCAGGAAAAAGGTAACCATCGTTAAAACTTTCATGTTAAAATCATTTGATTCTAAACCCTCATTTTTAAAGCCTGCAAATAAATGTTCCTTAAATGATAATCGCCTGCTGCATAAATGACTGTTTTAATTTTCATTATAATTTGTGTCAGCTTCCACCTGCCATATGTTGATAAATCATGCTATAATACATTGCCATTAAAATATAGTTAAAGGGACTAACATCTAACTTGCTATCAGCATGACAACCATAAGCAAGAAATTCCAGGAACCTCTAAAAAAAATGTATTATGGCAATTTAACCACTGCATGACATTATTTGTTAATTTGTTTTAAATTACCTCTTCTACCAAAGCTTTCTAAAGAAATTTCAAAAGTACTTTAAAAACTCACATCTTGAGGCTGTTTTGGCTTTATCATCTGTAGTATGGGTAACAGAAAGAAATTAGATCAATTCTTGTAATGTAAACTTCTTAAAACAAATGTTATTTGGGGAGCAATGTTTTTAACATTTGTTTTTAAACAAACAATGAGAAAGATGAATTTTGCTTTTAGATTCAAACTCACATGGGCAAAAGTATTTCCTATAAGAGGTTAATTGTGTTCTAGTAACTGGCTAAAACTTAAAAAGAAATGGTTTTTACACTTTGGTTGCATGATCCCCCCAGTGTATTGGGCATTTATGCAACAAAAGTGTAGGAGGTTAAGACAACGAGTTGGAAAAGGAAAGGCTCATGAAAGGCAAAACAGCAGTTTCTAATTTGCTACAAAAAACAACCACTTTGTTAATAAAAGAGGGCAGCGGTTATACCCCGTGTTAGAATTTTCTGTGTGGCTTCTATCTGTTAGCTCTTGTCTGTCAATGAAGAAAATTTTCTGTCTTTAAATTTGTATTTATTCTGTTCTTTCCTGAGCTGGAATCAACTACTCTTGTCTCAAACCTTAAGACGCAAGACCCTGCATCTTGTGTGGAAAATGAATCTATATGAGATTCCTAAATTCTGTAGGGATGGGATATAAATTGGAACTATTAGTTAGCGTCCAACTCAAAAAACAAGAATTACTACGGTTTTAATAGAGTGAAACTATTCAGCCCTTTAACACGGAAAATCCTCACTGCGTCTTAACTGTTTGCCCTGTTTTTAACGTATGTGGTCTAATTAAAAATAAATTAAGAATAACTCTAAAAAGCAAATAATTTTGTTTAGTAATCACCAGTGCATAAAGTCCCTTTAACATTAAAGATGACTGCCTCACCTTTAAAAAAGGAAAAGAAAACTTAGATGCATGCCCCAGTCTCATGTGCCTGAGAGAAATTTTTGTTTTTATTTTTTTTCAATTTTCTGTTAATAATATTTTATTTTTATTCCATTGCCTTTTGAAGTCTAAGTTGAATAGCATGCCAGGTGTTTTCATTTGTATAAATCATGATAAAATTATTAGGCTTCTAGTTTTCCTTCCTTCTGATTGGTATCGGTTGTATGGAAGGATGAGTGATGGGATCAGGGTGGTGTGGTAGAAGTCCGGTGGAGGCAGGCTGTCTAGCTTCTGAATCAGATATGTGTATATTTATATATGTGTGAGTGTTCCTAATAATGAAAAAGTATTTGACAACTTGGAGTTTCTCTCTTCCTCATTATTTTAATTGAAATTCCCTTTTTGAAATGCATTTTGGGTGAGTAACATCTTTTCATTCTAATGCTTTTACCCCTTCCTCTGTCTAGCTAATTGTTTCATATGAAAGGAATAGAAAATATCCACCAATATATCCCTGTAGAGACAATCGGTTTTAAAAAGTTAAAGACAGAAAGTTGATTAGGTAGATGTATTAATGTATTAGAAGGTACTTAGAATGCCTCTTTGGAGTTATGTCTGTCATTGGGGAAGAGCGCAGGGTCATAGCATTCTCCAGTCTGTTTTCTGGTTCTGTCTACTATTGACTGACTCTCTGCCCTTAGACAATCCACTTAACCTCTTTATATCTCAGATTTCCCATCTGAGGAGAGGAGAAATAATACTGCCAATTCCCCCAAGGGTGTTCTGAGGTTTAATTAATTAGTCATTGTGCAGCACTGACTAGAGCCGTGCAAAGATTTAATTTAAACAGTATGTGAATTTGAAGTCCAAATGAAGGAACAATTAATGACTTTCAAGAAGATGGACACCAAAATCGGTAACCTACAAGTCTTATAGTTGTATTATAACCAAATTTTCCATTACTGTTGACAGACCAACTTTCAGGTTGGGAGATAATTCTAAAAACCACAATTAATCATGAGCGACACTTATTCTATAAAGCATAGTTGATCATAATAAGTGACAATACTAAGGTATGGCATTGGTTTTGAGAAAACTTGAGAAAAAGATAAAATTTTCTCTAGTTAGTCCCTTATACCTATCATAGAGGGAGGATAGTGATAGTTATTTGTTACTTACTCTTTTCATCTTTACTGATAGAGATTAATTAAGCAAAAGAGAGCTGACAGGAAACTGAGAGTGTTCCACTATTGCTTTATTGACTGCCAGCTTTTCTGTTAACTACCTAACCCAAGGTATAGGGAACTAGGAACAAAAGTAAATCATATCCATCAAGAGGTATACTATGAAACAGACAAAGAAATATCCAAATATTTCCTATGATATGATAAAAAAAAATGAGCCATACCCACCTCCTTTTCTTTCTCACTTAACCAGTGCCTTATTCTCCAGGGCTATTGGTCCGATCTCTCTGGGAAAGTTACAATAAACCAGTAATATAGAAGTCACTTAACATCTTTGCCCAGAGAGCAGGTCTTGCCATTCCCCATGCCTGAATCAGTCTTGAACAAACAAAGCTACTTGATGAAATAAGCAAAGGCCATTTTATGAAGTGAATAGTGGCAACTGGAATAATAGAAATTCATTATTTCTAGCCTGGGTGATTCAACACTTGATTCTGATATCCCCCAACTGTCTTTTATATGTAAGTACTGGGAGAACAGTATTACTGGGAAAATAAAATAAGGAACATTACAGATGTGAAAAATGTTAAAGAACATTAGAAATATAAATCTTTTGCCTATAATCAGTTATTAGCATTTACTGTTAATAAGTGCTAGTGTATAGAAAAAGAGATAGATAAATACTGTGCTTGACCAACCACATAACACAGACTCAAACACAGAACACACCTGTGTCAGTGGGAGAGATAGTCTGGCATGAGGCTCTCTGGCTAAGATTCTGAATTTTTGTCCTATAGAAAACCGATAAAGCAACTGCTTATTTATTGTTAATCTGCCTCCAAATGCTTATGTGAGTTTGAGCGCATATTCATTCTCCCCTTCTATGATGACATTTATTTTGAAGTAAGTTTAGGAATACATAAAAAGTCATGTCAAAAGGTAAACAATGTAGTAAGAGCTTCACTGAAGAGGTAAGAGTTCCAGGATATTACCCAGTGTCATTGTGCATTGAAAATTTTGCTGTGAAAAATACAGGCAATGATGCAAGTGCACATGTTACTGAAAGAACTGGTGGGAAAATGTAGATATCTGTTAGATCTAATTTGATTGCACCTTTGAGATCCCTGCAATTCTGTTATCATTAAGGCCAGCAGATTCTATTTCCATGCTCCAAATATTTTTATAGCTTGATCATTTTTACTACAACCAAACTCTATTCAAATCCCCTTACTATAATATGTGAAGCTTCCAAAGGGTTATGATTTATACAATTAGATTAATAGGCCCTTAAGTGTTGACCAATGAGCAGAGGTGACTCTTGGGTAATAGTTCTGTCTATGTACATGCTTTTCTCCTTTTCTTTCTCTTCCATTTTTTCTATTATAATACCTTGAGATTATACCTCATATTGTACACCAGAAAATATCTTATCTAGGATAACTAATCACTGTATCGCCTTAAATGCTATGAAATAATACTAGAAGTTAATTTTCCAGATATCATAGTATATCTCTATTCATGTTAGAGATTATGGAGCAAAAAACCCAGTTTTTAAAATATATATAATACTCTAACAGGCAAGAATAACAAGACATTGTTTCTAGTATTACAGCTAAAACAAATCAATTAGATTAAGAATGAGTGAAGCATTATTTGATCACTAAAATAGAGAAAAGTTCAACAAGGATATATTTAGTCCATTAATAAATTCCCCCCTTCTCCATATAAAATAGCAGAAGAAAGTAATCTGAAGAAGCAATAGTATAGACAGGCAGCCTTAATCTTGAAGAGCTGTTTGGTTTTTCTTGAAAGATCTAACACTTAAGAGAGTTTTTTAAAAGAAATCATTAGGAGAAGCTGAGATAGACTATTCTAAAGTCTATTCGGCCATGATTTCATTATGATAGTTTCCATCCATAGAAATGTAAATTATTACCCAGGTAAGAATTCCCAAATTAAATGAGCTACTGATATTCTTTAACCCATTAATATGCCACTATATTATTTTTAGTAATTTTAGACTTTACTTTCTTCATTAATTCCATCCTCTCTTTTAGAATGCATTGCTTTGGAAAGACTCCTCTTACTCTCCCCCAGAACTTTATCAATTCCTGCTTACTTTTTGCATCTTAGAGAGAGATTCTATTGTAGGAACTTTATCCTCCCTGCACCAAAATTAATAGTGAAAGGAAACAAATGGTCACATGTTCATTCAAGACAAAGTATAGATTAAATATCATCGACTATAAACATTTCTAGCAAATGAAGTGCTTAGTGACTAAATGTTCATTTTTATAAGCATGCAATGAATCTAAATCTCATAACTGTAATTTCAGTCAATTTAATAATCAGACTTAATTATTAAATTCTGATGCTCTGAATCTGAATCACAGTTTTTACTTCTCAGATGTAATTCTTTTTACATATTGCTAGCTAACTTTGTACATAAAAAAATCAGTGTGATAAACATCTAGTATCTTTATGGTGAGCACCTGATTTAGTAATTTCTCTGTCATTTCCCAAGAAGACTGTGATCCTATTAATCACTTAACCAATCTCACAAAAAAAAAAAAAGAAAAAGAGTTGGTCATTTTGGTGATTAGGATTTCAGCTAGACAGTGGAAGAGGTAAAACTTAATGAAATGTTACTTGCCAATGATGGTATTGAGTTTTTTAATTAAATTTTCTCTCCTTCAATTGCTCAAGGAAGCCTGTTTTGATGCCTGGTCCATTCAACCAGGTATAAAAAGAGAAAATGTATGGGAATAATGATGTTTCCTCCACCCAATCCACTAGGCCGGCAGTTAACCATCTTCAACACCCAGGCGCAAATAGCCATTGGTGGAAAGGACAAAGGACGTCTCTTCCAAGGCCAGCTCTCTGGGCTCTATTATGATGGTTTGAAAGTACTGAATATGGCAGCTGAGAACAATCCCAATATTAAAATCAATGGAAGTGTCCGACTGGTGGGAGAAGTCCCATCAATCTTGGGAACAACACAGACAACCGCCATGCCACCAGAAATGTCAACCACTGTCATGGAAACCACCACCACAATGGCAACTACTACAACCCGCAAGAATCGCTCTACAGCCAGCATTCAGGTAAGCTGTTAACACATTTATTGCTTCTTCTTTGCCCTTGAGATCTTGCTATCATGGACAGGATGGCCAAGTTGCTAAAGAGTCTGAATTGTAAGGTGTGCAAGCATACAAGAGAATGCTTGTAGGATGGATGCTGTAGATACTCACAGTAATAAGACCCAGTAGAAGAGAAAGCCAAGGCTGTTACTAAAGAAGTTATAACAATGGTGTGGCACTTGTGAATTGTTCGCCCTATCCTATTTGTCACTGAATTGGTAGTTATTCAAAATGATCAATGAACAACACTTTCATTATGAAATACACCTTCCTTTCATCTTATTACCACTTTATTTTTTTCAATAGCCAAAGGGAAAAGGGAAAGGAAAATTGCTATCATAGGAAAGACTATATTCTAGTTCATTTCTATTCCCATCCTCCCAGAGGCTTTGCTAGAACTTGAATGGTTCATTTTTTGAGGCCAATGGGTAGCTTTATTAAATCAACGGCAATTGAAGCTAGAGATTCAACAATCCTTATAAAATGCAATCTTTTTGTGTTTGATATTAAGTTTTGATGAATAACTTGTTACTTTTGGTCCAGTTTGTTTCTTTTGTATTTGACAAGATCCTAATTACATTAGAAAAGTTGAAAGCCTGACTTTAGCTACGCAAGAAGTTCTTAGTATAGTGGCAATTTTTTTTTAACCTAAAAGTAATTATACCCAATCTAACGCTTCATACTTTGCTGCTTCCCATGGCATTTCATAAATCTAGTTAGTAGGGGGTAGAAGGTTAATAGAGTTATTAGCCTTAAATTCTCTAGCATAAAATAAGATATTTCAATTGCTTGTGGGAAAATTACCCCTAACCTAGTTAGTATTTGTAGACAATTCAGTAGATCTGTACTTGCTCCTTCTTAGTTTCTTAGTTTTCATACATATCCAGGACTCAATTGAATATTTGACATCATTTCTCCGTTGATTTTAGTTGGCATTATAAACTTAGGTCAATAATCAATTAAACTCCCTATGTGTTCTCATTCTTCTGAATTAGGTGTATTTGAATTAGGTAGTGGTAAAAATGTTGTCTTTTCCCCCCTTGTCTTTGAGCACAAATATCCAGACAATTCCTTCCATGACTTCCACAGAAACAATTTAAAGCTGCGTGCACTGGTAATGTTATCAGAACATTTTTATGTGTTTTAGAAAGACTACCAAGAACCTGGTTAGCATAGCAATCTTAAAGTCATCACATGCTATTACATGCATACCTACACACATGCTCACAAAAAATAGCTTTTCCTCTGCTGATATTAAAGCAATAACTCCTGACAGTTCACTCTACTCACTGAAAAGAAGATAAAAGGCAATATATATTTCTATTATGACTCTCTATAGCTCAAGAGCAGATCTGTTTATTGTTGGTGAGAGGATAGTTCTGTCTGCAACAGTCTTGGCAGACTTGTTCTGTTTCTGTCAGAATTCATTCCTCTAATACCATGGGAAGCAGAGGAGCAGATGGCTTTTTCTTCATAGGAATGCTTGGTCCTGTTCTCTTTTTCAAGGCCAAATTTCCATGAACCTCAGGAAGATTTAGTGTAACACAAGATTCAAGGAATAATCATGGTCATTATCAGGATTCAGCTTTCCCTCCTGCAGCAAGTACACGAGTAAGGACAGATTGAATGAGTCTTCCTACAAACTAAGAAGCTAGAGCTCTGGAGAAGAGCAGGGTGTAAGATACAGAGTTGAGTCTGCAATAATGATCACTATGGCCATCATAGAACCTGCTGCCATTTTAGAGGATGTGGACAGCTGGAGGATACTATCACTAATAACCTCCTGCCTATCTGGTGTGTTTCTTTTCCTTTGAGTCCAATAATAATTGGAGCATATCTACATGTGTTTCCTTTGCTTCTACCAGGCAATAAAAAATGAGTTATAAAGCTGTCGGTATTCTTTGTTTTTATTTATTTTTTTTTTTGAGACTAGGTCTTGCTATTTTTGCCTATAGAACCACAGGCTCACATTGCCCAGGGTACCACAGACTGAAGCACAATCTCCAGCCTCATCTTCCCAGGAAGCTGGGATTACAGGCATGCATCACCATGCCCACCTATTTTTTTGGAACTAGGTCTCACTATGTGCCCCTGGTGGGACTCGAACCACAATCTAGCCCCGGCAATGACTTACTAGGCTGCCGTTTACAGGCATGTGCCACCATGCCCTGCGGCACTTTGTTTTTAAAGGTGTGTGAATACATAGCCTTGGAAGAAAGTCGGCCTACCAGAAAAATTAGATTATATTGAGATAATGTATAAAAATTCCCATGTTCTTTGTGAAAATTAATGAGAGAAAATAGCTTTATGCTCAGGGTCTTGAGTTTTGGGATGTTGCTAACTCACCGTAGAACTCTGTCCTGAATGACATAAAACTCAATAGCCTGCCTTGTCTCCAACTACACTGTACACATCATGTAAGTTTGTGGTGGGACTGGAACTTGAGACCACAGATTTGATTCAAAGTGTAGAGCAGTTCCTAAACTCTGAAGATGTGGGGAGGAAAGTCAGCTAGAAGCTCTAATATAACCTATGTGATCTAACTAATTTTCATGGGTGAAATAAAATCATGAAAATTTGATCTCTAGGATACTGGGAGATATTACAGAAAGGAAAAATAAAGTGTGTATGTGTGGGGGGAATGATAGCTAATGGGGGGGGGTAGGGGAAGACATGATTTCATGTTCATCAGATCCACCACTGTTCACTTCCTCAACAGTGTAGAAAACCTTACAGTCTTTTCCAAATGTTACTCTGTTCTGTCCTTTGTTTTGTAACATTGTGAGAGCAGATTGTCCTAAAATTAGGCTTTTATAGGAGAAACAAAATAAGCACAGAACTCCACAAGTGTAAAAATATGCCCCAATTTAAATCGACCATTTCCTTCTAAAGCATAAACTGAAAAACATGATTTGAGCAGCTCATTTCAGGTAGACCCTGGTATTGCTGATTTCACATCAAAGGAAAACTGCCTCCTGTTTTCAGTCCTATTCCTACCTCTGCATGAAAGTGAACACATAGTTTTAGAGTAGATATGTTCCCTATGCTCCATCCTCCTAGAAATAATTAGTACTCTTATCTTTCTGGACTGTCTTCTTAATAGAACTACATGGGTTGTACTATTTCTTTTCACACCTATCATGCCTGATCTTCATCCTATACTGAGGATATCTGTAGGTGTTGATCCCTGAATTAAGAACAAATTAAGACTGAGAAAGTAGGTGATGGGTGGTCATTCTCAAGTAAAATTCTGGTATTTAGTGATTACTCAAAAATTTTTATTGAACACATCAGAAAACAAGATTCATCCCTTCTATTCCTTCAACAATTAGAAGTAACGTGACTTGTGCAGAGTTTTTCTTTATGTGGTGGTGCACACCTATAATTCATGTGCTGGAAGGCAAGAGGACATGGATTGCTTGAGTTCTCAGGTTTGAGACTACCCCGGGCAACATAACGAGACATGGTCCTCGGAAAAACATCTGAGTGTGGTGACAGGTGGCTGTAATCCCAGCTACCTGGGAGACTGAGGCTGGGGATCGCTTGAGTTCGCGGGATGGGGACTACCTTGGGCAAAATAGTAAGACCTAGTCTCAAAAAAAATAAAGAAAGAAAGAAAGAAAAGAAAAGAAGAATTTCTTTGTGCTTCAGAAAATTTTATTTTATTTTTCCTCTCAGTGGTTGTGATAGCATGATTAAGTTCATGGACTTGGAGTCAGACTTTCTAGTATGGGTTTAAAATCTGGCTCTTCCTCATATTACCTAAGTGAGGCTGGGCAAGTCACTTTTGTCCAAGTTAATGCCTGCCCATTAAACTCAGGGGCTAAATACAATAGCCATGTCATGTCACCTCACAGTTTAGTATGCCAGAAACTCAGGCAATGCTCAGTAAGACAATTCTTCTGCATTATACAGAGTTGACTGTGATTACTTGGTATCTGATCTAGAGAGTCCTTCTTCACTTACATACCTCATTTTTAATAGATTAACTGTAAACACTGGATTCAATATAGTCCATTTTCTGCTCCAGCTAGTCCCTACAACTCTCTATATGGTTTCTCCAGCAGTAGTTGGACTTCTTTTTTGGGAAGATTAGAGCTTCCAGAGTTTTCTGAGCAGCAGAAAGTGGAGACTGACAGTTTTCAATTGCCTGAGCCTGGAAGCTGACACAGCATCAGCTCCATGCTTATAGTAATCACAGAGCTTTGTTAAGTTTTAAGAAAAAAAGCACAAAATTTACTTCTTAATAAGAGAAGTAGAAAGAATTTGCTATTTCTTATCTCTCCCACATCATGAATTGGGGGGGCAATCATGATTGTTATGAGGGTAACTGAGTTAAAGTGATTGAAGCAGGTATAAAACAAACAATAAGATTTAATATGTTTTAGCCTTAGTATTAAATTATATTTTCAGCATGTGTTATATAAGTCAATGCCCACTCAAGCAAGTGCTAGCTCAACTTCTTCTCTGAGATTACTTCTGTTTGTTATAGTGTCTGTAGCCAGAGCTGGGACTAGGAGAACTTGAAGGAAGGTCAGGGTAAAATTTGGAGGCTGAAATTAGTCTTGAAAAATGAAAACATATCTAAATTCTGAGGGATGGAGTGTTGACACCCCATCACCTAACTTTCATTTTTCCTTCTGTTTTTAAATCAACCTGGATGTCTACTGGCATTAGAGAACATGTTCTGTCATAAACTGTCTATTCTTTACATGTTTAGAGAGTTACAAAGGAGAATCCAAGGTCTTTGCCATAATGGAGTTTATAATCTAAAGAGGGTAAGAGACCTGGATATTAGCTGTCCAGGTAAAAGATAGCAGGTTATGATGGTCTGGTATTCAGGAGGAAGGGTAGTTCAGGAGGAAGGATGACTTGGATGGATTTTGTTAAAGTATAACTGGAACTGGGCTTGTAGAATGAGTACAATTGGATAGGTAGTGAGAAGAACCAATACCAATTTGGTCAAATGACAGACACTCAGTTGTGAAAGTCGTATGATTCCTCAGTCAGAGATCAATTCAACCAAAGCAGAACATGCACAGAGGGAATTTGTGAGAGACAGATTCAGAGTCTGAGAACTTTGATTTGAAACTTCCCCACATGACAGGAGAATAAGATTGTGTTCCCTGATAAGAGTGGCTCTTATTAGTAGGAATAACCCAGAGAATATGCAGGCACTTATGATTACCACTGACTCCAATATCAACAGATCAGTTTCTAAAATGGAAAAATTCAACTCAATCTACTCTTAAATTCAAGATAGAAGGCAAAAGTGAGGAGCTAGTGTCTTTTAGTGGTAACTTGCAGTTACCATGTTCTGTGGTCGTGGAAATGTTCCTGTGGTCGTGGAAAAGACTGAGAGGAAAATAGTTTCAAGAATAATATGCATTCTCTTACTGAAGACCCTTAGACAGTTATCAGTGAAGAAAGAACTCAGGCTGTTCTGTATAAATCACCCTTTGGAATCATTTATAAGCTATTAGGAGAACACCAAGTATGACCCACTTTTTTTTTTTTTTTTTTTGGTTGTTGTTGTTGGACATTAGTGAAATTACCTTGACATTGGCCTGTGTTGCCTGGTGCCAAAAAATAACCAGATAATCACAATGCTCAGCCTGGATTAGAATGATCCTAATAAATAAGAATGACTGGAGATTTGTGAGATATCATTCTTACTATCAAATTCACAATCTTAACAGTCAAATGTGAGTCACTTTCAAAAATTGCAGAAGAAAGCCACACTTTTGCTGGCTTTCTGAGAATCTGCATGGGAAGTCTCCCTTCAGATTTGCCTTCAGTTTTAGACTGGAGGCAGAAGCATACCTCTACCCTGATATTCATTACTGCACAAAAATAAAATAAAATAGAATTAAATTAAATTAAATTAAAAAAGCAAAAACTTGTGGTTGAAAAGACCTTTCACACTCCATGTACTGGGTAGAATCAGGGAAGTAAAGAGTATTCATTTGGAAATGGAGTTCATGGCCTGGACTCCTCGTTCTTCCAGTTATTTTGTTGTTTCTGAGCAGGCTTATTAGCCTCTCTAAGTTTCAAGTTTACCAACAAAAAGACCTATTGTGAATAGTAAATGTGATCACATCTGAAAATAATTCAGACACAGTTGTCCCCATGAATTTTGACTAAATGCTAGATTAGGAAACTTCCTCAAACCATTGAGTTCCTACCAGACTCATGCTCCTGGAGCTTTCCTGTATGGTTGGATCACACAATTTCACCTATAACCTATAACCTATTCACCTATGATCACATAAACCTACTATGCCTACTATGCCCAAAGATTTCCTCAGAGGATCTCAGATTGGATCAAAGTCCTGACTGAACTCATTAATTAGAAGAAACTTCCTTGAAAGAATCTTCTAGTAGAGATTGACTTTGTTGAGTGGCTAGTAGAATGCACACAGTGCATATACAGTTGCCACATATCTGCCGAATATCTGCTGATATCAGATACCAGGAATTTCCTATGAGTCAGCAAATTTCAGGACACACAGGTTTAAAGGATGTTGTTATCATTGGCATTTTGAGATTTGGACTAGAATGCTAAATTATTTAAAGATTCTTTGAATAATCAAACTCTATTAGGTTGGGTTCTGAGATAAATTTACCTTATCCCAAGCCACCATGCTCTGACACAATGCAGAATATGTTGTATCAAGAAAGGTTAAATTCACCCAAGGAAGTATTGCTTCTGAGGCCCTCCACCATTTACCTGCTGCCACCAACTTGAAACGAGAGGAGGAGTCAGCATGTTCAATCCCTCACTTAACCACTAGACAACAGAGATTCCAGAGAAAGTTTATTTTTAGGATCAGGTCTCAACTAATATTGATTAACAGCCTTACATAATGTACGACTCCAGGGCTCAGTTCCTTTCCTGCCAAGTCTCATAACTGGGGAAAGCACTGAAGATTTGTCAGTCTAATTAGACTTTAACTGCCATCCAAGAAATATCTTCTGTCTACCGCTTGCCCTCACACAGGTACTTTCTTTTCTCCTTTTAGAGAATAATTTGTGAAGCAGGGGGAGGAGGGATAGGAAATTGGGCTCCAATTTACTCATTACCTGGTAAGACTCTCTAGTGACTTCTTCCCACTGGAATTGCATAATTTTAAAGAGGAGGGAAAAGGAGCTTGATGGGCTTACCTCCCTCTCATGGACTTGTCTGGTGGTAGAGCAGACAGGAAGAGAATGCAGGGTAGTTTCATTTCATGCCCCTTCTCAAACCTAATTTTAGTGATGGGAATCAACACTCCCCAAATCTATGGCTAATCCCTTAAAGAACCTTCAGAGAAGATCTTCTTTATAGATACTCTGAGAGTTACTGGAAGATTAAATAGTTTCAATATTTACAGGGTGAGTTTTTCACCAGAACTGCAGATAAGGTGCTGAATCTCCATATGAACTTGCTGAACATCTGAGAAAGGCGTGAGATCAGCCCTTGGCTACTCACTATGGAGATCCACAAATATTCCTAGAGCCCTGGGTGTTTCCTGCTCACCTACCATGTCTAAAGCCAACATCCTTACCATGTGGTATATGGCTGTCCTCCTTTCTCTCTCTCTGGCATTATTTTCCAGAACACTTCTTTTCCTTGAAGAAAGGACCAGGACAAAGGAGAGACAAATGAGACAGAGGCTCTGTTCACTTGCTAAGTTGGAACCTGTGTCTATATAAATGTTGGTATCTTGATTATCATGGCTTCCTTTTTAAAAAAAAATAGATGTTGTTTTTCAAATATTACAATAAAATCCTATTTATGTTGGTAACTGATTTGTGGGGACCTGCTCAAGTTCACCCCTTTTGATGAGTACCCTGACAAATGCTTCACGCATGTCTGTCTTTGCTCTTCCATTTATTCCGCTTGTGGCAGCTCTTCCCAGTTATCTACATGACTCACTCATATCCCAGACTTCTTTTCACTTAAGCCCTTGCAGAGAAACCCTCCTTGAAATCCTTTACATAATTCATAATAGCCCCTGGCCCCTCCCTCTGCTTCATTGTGTCTCATAGTAGTTACCTCTCTTTGACATTGCATCACATGTATTATTTTATTGTCTCTATTTGCTGAAACATGAATTCTGGGACCAGAAAACTTTGTTTCATGCCCTGAGTAAACCTTCAGTTAGTATTGGCTAGATCATGAATCAATGATCTAGCAATGATCCACTAGCTCTTTCTCGGGGAGCATATACATCATGTGGTACTTGCAGGCTGAATCTCATTTCCAAGAAGCTTCCTCCCAGAGGCACTCTCTCTCGAAACTTCCTGAAGAGATTATCATCAGGGACAGTTTTGCTACTCTGGACTCCTTACCTTGAGGACATGAGTACCAGCAACTGATCTTCTTGTGCCTGGTGAACAAGACACAAGATAGCTTTCCTTCTTTATTTCTCTTTCCCTGAGGAATCATTTGCCATCTAGCAAGGGCTAAATCTAGCACTTAGAGCTCAAAGTGCTTTTGGAAATTTTAGTGGAAAATTAAATTTATTTTTAATGACCCAGCGCTTCTATTCACTGGAATGTATAGAAAATTAACTCAAAACTCATTCCCCTGGCTTTATATGTGTGGGCAGGCAGGTGGGAGTCATTTGCTTTCAGTTACTTTCTTTGTTTTTACTCAGTGGCTGAATATGGTACATATTCCATTTATTGCTGGTCATGGTGCTATGATCAGCTGACCCCATAGTTACCTGTTTTTTTCCATAAACCTTTAAAAGAACATTAGAAGATACTATGACAAAACACGACTTTTAGAGATTCAGAACAGAAACAATCTCTCTGTAGTTCATCAGTAGTTATTCATCCTGATGGAATAGTACCTCCTGCAAAGTGGAGTTCAGTCAGTGTTTGCTAAAGAAGGTAAATTATAAAGGGCTGGGCATGTAGTGGCAGAGTACAGAAGTAAAGGACAGCAGCAACATTATTCATGGTCAAGGTAGCCAAGGAAGACTTTGAAGAAACAAACTGGACAGAGGAAGACTGCATTGACATGACTTTGGGAGACTTCATTCACAGATAAAGAAATGGCTAAAATCATCATTTTAGACATGCCTTCATTGACTTGACGAGGCTGCTATTGGAACTCACTTTTATCATCTGAAATGTGGAGATTATAACACCAATTCTGTGGCTAGGTTAAGGTAATAAAGATAAGAGCTTGTATGGATATTAATCAATAAAAGGTTATTATTATTCTCATTTTTATTTAAAATGAGATTCTGATCTAGGTCTCACTAGCATATGTCATCTTTTTTTGTTCTGTTACTACATAGCCATTTGGTCTCTGCGATGACAATTAACTTCCATGGGCTCCACTCTTTCCATGCTCTTTTATACCTTCATTTTATTTATTTATTTATTTATTTTCGGTAGTGTCTGACCCAGTGCCTTGCACATATAGTGACAATTGAATGAACTCAAGGAAAGTTGAAGAGAAGGGAGCAGAGAACAAGCTGAAATGCTCTATTTTTGTTGCTGTGAATACTAGCTACCCATTTCTGGGACTGGATACCTAAGCTTGAGAGAAATGAAATGAATATATTTTTCTCAGTTAAAATGATAACAATGATAGCTTTCAAAGGGAGTTTCACAAAGGCTACCCCTGTGTTGAAAATAGACTACTATCTCCTGAATCATCAAACATTATCAATGATTCCAATTTAAACTGAGGTTCAAGAATTAGTTCTACTTCCCCCCCTCCCCATTGGAAATACAGCCTTTTCTTTTTATTTCTATATGACAGGGTAATAACTTAAAGCAGCAATCATTGCTAGTCAGGCCTCAAGATGGATATTTCCATTCTGTACTTGACAAGGCAGTAGGAGGGGTAGGCTATGCTTTCATACCTTTGTGGTGCATGTTGAATGATTGTAAAATTTAGAAATGCAAGTAAGGCTGTTATGACAGCCCTGCTTTTTGAAACCTTCTAATTAATGGCTTGGGTTGTCTAGAGAGCTCCTTCTGTTAACTAAATGGAGAATGTTAGGTTCTCCTTGGTTTCTCATCACCCAGGAACGGGATGATTAGGAAAATAAATGTGAACCATCTCTGAGATGGTTTGCAGTTACAGAGATAGTTATTTAATGGAAATTTGATTGACTTGTGTACATAATATGGCCTCTTCTATTTTTCATCCCATCTGATTATGTTCATATGTGTGTGTGTGTGAGAGAGAGAGGAAGGAGAGAGAGAAGAGAGCATGTTCCATGAGTTTGCATGTATTAATTAGAATACTGTTCCCTAAACTGGGTGAGTTTAATGAAAACATAGACTCTGACAAAGTTTCAGGATGAGCTCTGAGAGTATGCACTTCCGAGAGTACCCATATCATACTGCTGTATGTGCACCTCCCTTTATAGAGCAAGGCTCTACTAAGTACTTATAGTTACTTGTTGAGTAGTTGTAGCACCTATTTACCTATTCCTCCCAAAGGGTCTCCCCACAATAGTTCAGGGGCTTTCCAAATGGGAATAACTGTTACTCTGATGCAGTATGTAAGTTAAGGATTCGATGCCTAATAATTAAGAAATAGGCAAGAAAAATATATCCCTCCAGAGAGTCTTACTTCTAGTTCTACTTTTCCCTTCCTCCTATCCCTTAACTCTGCAGCATACCCCTGAGGCACATGGAGGGTGGAGGGGAAAGGAGCTAGAATTTAAATTGTCATAATATTTATCCCCCTTTCTGAGAGGTGACCTCCAGTGAAAGCAGAAGGATGTGAATGATTTTAATCCACACTAACAATGGAGAACCAGTCCTGACCATCTTGAGCAGCATAAATATAGAGAATGACAGATTTTTCTCCTCTGACTGTTTGCTCTCTCCTCCCAGATACTGAGAGACACATATTCATAAACCCACCACTCACACTATAATGCACAATGAAATTTCACCCAGCCTTTATCTCAGAGCTGCTGTTCTGATGATTAATGCCCTGCTGGCTGGGAAGCTATTCGGTTGCTGAAAGACAAGGAGAGAGGAAGACACATGAAATATATCTCGAAGGCCATTGCTCATTATTATTATTATCATTATTAGTTCCTTACTGCACTATCTATCCTACTAGAGAACACTTGATCTATTGACAAAGAGGAGGGGATGACATTTGAAAGTGGATTTCTTGAGGAGAAATGAGCAAGGACAAAGACAGAAACAGACACTTTATACTAAAGAGAATTAACCCAAGTGGAGTTTTACTGGTGTTAGTTTATTTTTGGTTTTGTTTGTTTTATTATTTTTGTTGTTTTCATTTTAAAGCAAAATATAATAGATGCCTCCATCTGTGTCTTATTTTTCCTTGCCTAGGCACTTATTTTTGCATATGTTCTTTTTGTCTTTATTGAATCTCTGTCTGCAAAAATCAATGTGATATAACTTATGCAAATATTATTCCTGGCCACTTATGCAAAGGACTGGGCAGAATAATTTCATTGCTTTGTATCTCCCACAATATAATTGCCTCCATATCCTGGTTGATTTCAACTTTTTGAAAGAAATACTTAAAAAAAAATTCTATGGATTGTATCAACTGTAGTATCTGATTCTCTCCTGTTTCTCATTCAAAAAAAGGGTGATTGTTAAGTAATTTTTGACCCTTCCATTTCCTTGTTGGAAATATGGTACCATAATAAGAGCTTCATCACAAAATGTGTGTGTGCTGATAACATGGCAAACTCATTAACCTAGTCAGAGAGGACTAGAAATTGATTTAGAAAATTCTGTCCTGCCAGAGTTAAGCTTAGTGTAACTTAGGTTTTAGTATGTAATTAATAAATACTTGAGAACACTGAGTATATGATATGAGGTAATGTTTGAGGAAAACTACAGAAGGCTACAAAACAGAGAGAAAACCCTTTTTACTATGGGGTGTTTATTCTGTTCCACATTCAACCCTTCATGACTGCCAAGCTATAGGGGAATGAATGAAATATATTTTCTGGTAGAGTTCTATAATAATTTCTAAATCCAAAAGAAACACTGATTTTTAGGTCTATTTTCTAAAGAAACTTTAGGACAATGATCTGCTGTTATAGTTATAGTGGAGCAGTGTGTTCTGTTTCCCTGGGTTCACTCAAAGAATAAGGTCATTAATTGTCATCAAGAAATACAAGTTTCATATGTAAACAGTTGGCAACAGTGACCCTCCTCATAATCAAGTGGTGACATTTGAAACACATTTTGATCTTGAGAACTTAGTATGAAATACTTATGACAAGCAATTTTTTGTATGGGTTCGAGATTACAAGTTCCTAGGGTGTTTAAATTACAAAAACTTCAGAGGTTGTCAGTTACTAAGCCACACAAACAAGTTAGGATGGGCCAACCTAGTTTCATTATTTAAATTGCATATTTCAGGGCAAATCTGTATATCGCAGGACTGTATGTATAAAATTTACATTAAAAATAAATAAAACAGTAATCAGGTATAAATTGTATTTATACCTCCATTTTCTAAATAGTACTTGTATATAGTTTAAAACCTCATACAGTAGCCCAGCTTGCGTTTAGGGCAGAGAGATCATTACTTTAGCTTCTAGCAGTTTTGGCTTGATGATGGGCTAAGCCCTTCCCTAAGAACTGACCTTGAGCAAAGACTACACCTTGCCCCAGTCAAATCCCTTCCATGTGCATTGGATGGAGGGGTGTATATCCAGGGAATGCTGAATGAGGCTGGATTTGTGGCCCTATGTAACAATTTTGGACAACTGGAAAGGACCTCTTAGCTAACAACTCCCTGTGAGTATGGGGATCAGCTGAAGTCTTTATTGCAAAGGCATTGAAGACATTGAGATCAACTCCTTTCTCTTGCCAGATACTGATGACATTCTCCCAAAAACTTCCCACATATGAATCTAGGTCTGACGTTATTTCCTGAGAAACCCAACTTTATATAGTATTACAGACCTGAAGGAACACACACAAGATTCCTGCTCCTCACTTATAGCCCTTTCCAAAGCTTTTTCAGACATTTCCCTTCAGATTGTTAACAGCACACTTACATTTCTATTGATTTTTTTTTCAATTTTACATATTAACAATGACTTACTTTTCTGGAGAAAAAGTGTTAGGGGGCTGTGGCCCCCAGTACTGGTGTTGATGTATTAAAATAGCTCTAATGTTAGTTTTGGTGGGTGGAGATTTGGAGAAGGGAAGTTAAGCCTTCTAGAAAGAAAAGAGGATTAAAGGATCAGGGAGGGGACAGAGAATAAAAGACATGGAAGGAGAAGAAGAAAGAACAGAGAAGGGCAGAGAAGACATGAGAAGAGGACAGAGAAGAGAATGGAGAAGTAAGGAACAGAGAGCGGCAGAAGGCAGGCTGGAAGCCTCAGAGCTACCGCTGCCATGTGGGGCAGCAGGGTAGGAAAGGAAGCTAAGCTGTGGACTTCCATCCCCAGCCTGGACCAGTGAGGAGCCTGAGGAAGCATGTTAGAGAAACTTGTGACCTGTGTGAGCTGTTTTGGAAATGTGGTGCTTGAAATTGGTTTAATTTTGAAACTGTGAAGCTTGGAAGTCTGGAGAACTGAGGAGAGTTTGCTGTGTTGCCGTTTTCAACATGAAATGTCTAAAGTGCTTGCTGGGTTGCTGTATCGAGTGAGTTTGGCTGATGTCGGGCCACTTTGGTGTTGGAGCTGAAAGAATGCTGGAGTGATGCCTTTTGGAGAAGGATTGAGGACACCACCCTGGTCTTCCTTGTTGGATTTGAATCTCCTGTTTTTGGAGAAGGATTGTCAATGCCATCTTGGCTTCTTCTGACTTGGAGGGAGTGTAGCTCTGTCTTCTGAAGAAGTGGCAACGCCATCTTAACTACTTCATCCAGCTTAAAGTGGGGCGGTCATCGTTTTGTGGACACACATGACTGCTAAAGCCATGTGTGCTTTGGATTAGAGACTGGACTGTGTGGTAAGATTACTAAAGGGGTTCCCTTGTACCCCTCAGTGACTCTTGTCTCATTTGTCTTTTATTAAGTAAATTTGTTTTTGCCTCCCTCTTAAGGTTTATATGGTCTTGCTAGTGCATGTGTGGGCTGGGAAGAACCTGGTGTGTGGCTGGCCTTTAAAGGCCAGCTGCTTCCTTTTGTAGGTATGGGTAAGCATTTTTATTGAATCAGGATTCAGAGTTTATATTATTATGACTTTCATTTATTGAGAATAATGTAAATTCACTCGTGCTCTCATTTATCCCACAAACATTCAATTAGGATTTAGAATACACATTGTACTAAGCACAAAGGATTGAAGATATGGCAGGGAAAAAGATGGAAAAAAATGTCTGCCACTGACAGAACATTCTACTATGATGCTACTTTACTTCTACTCTTTGGTGATAAATACACTCATTCTTTCATTGGCTTATTTTTCTAGCCACCCATCAGTGTTATAGCTGACACAGCTATAAAAATCCTTTCAATGTAAGTACAGTATACTACCTTCCTGCTTCAGGATTATCAGAGAACTCTCTGGGCCAACCTTACAGATATCATCTAGAGTCATCCTTGATCCTCATTCTTGGAAATCATTGGGCTTCACTTTTGTATTACAGATATCATCTAGATATCAGATATCATCTAGAGTTATCCTTGATCCTCATTCTTGGAAATCATTGGACTTCACTTTTGTATTAAATTCCAACTTGTATCTTTCCTAGTTTACTCTTTTTTTTTTTCCCTGAAAGTTTATATTACCCAGAACCTCCTGAGAAATATCAGGTAAAAAGTAAAACCGCAGAGACAGAGTGTGCCTGAAGAATATCTTATACATCCTCATCCCTGATTAATTGTCTGCCTAGGAGGGACTTGTAGGTGGGAAATCATCTTCACTAATAATTTGAAAGCAGTTGTCCAATGTCTTCAGGCATCCACTGTTGCAGTTGTTGAGATAACATTTTGACATTCAATTCCTAGAATGTACCTTTTTTTTTTCTCTCTCTCTGAAGTCTTAAGCACTTATCAAGAGACCTCAAACTAATACAACTCAGGTCTCCAGAACTGCATGCTGAACTGCACACTGATACCCTGTAAGCCCTGAGCTCTTGTGTTGTTGTTATTACTTGCCCATTAGCTGGTCTATGTTGGCATCTCAACTCTAACATAATCTGTGTGGTTAAGCCTTTACTAAGCAAGTACAGTATGTCTTCCCTTAGTGTGGTGGAGAGGTTCTTAAGCAAAACAACAGAAGGCCCTCAAGTAACATTGTTTCATTCAGTGATTCATAGAGATTATAAAAATACACCATTGAATGAAGTGGCATTATGTTAGGACTTGCTGCACAACACATACACACAGCCTCTCACAATCTCTCTCACACACAGTTTCTCACACATGTACACATACACACACAGTCTCACACAATCTCCCTCTCACACATATATACCATCTCTCTCATACACACAATTTTTCTCTCACACACACAGTTTTTTTCTTCATACACAGTCTGATACTCAAACCATCTCTCTCACCCACACATAATTTCTCTCAAGCACAGTCTCACATATGGAGTCTCTCACAGTCTTATTCATATATACACACAGTAATTAACTGAAATATTAGAAAAGCAAGGACCATTAAGTGTAACAACATCACAAGTTATATTTGTGTGTGTACTTTATATGTATACATTGTGTATGTGATATGACATACATCCTATCATATACATGTGTGTGTATTCTATATATTGCTATATAATATCCATTTAAAATTCCAGTAAGAATTTTGATACTACCATCTCCTGTATTCTAAGCCAAAGCTTTAAGATCTTCTTGTTTGTATTTCTTTAGGATCCTCTTTTAATTTCCTACTGAAATACTCATCTTTAGTCACCTCAAAGAGACTGAAAAAAATAATATTTATAAGTGTTTTGAATATTTCATATCCTACAATGAGCATAAGCTCATTCTTCTGTTTCATGCCAGATGCTTATATGTTGGAGAGGGCCAAGGATTAGAATTGTCACTTTGGGAATTTTAAGCTATGAAACATCAGTCACTGTGTTTGCATGTCATTGCATTCCATCATACACTGTTTGGTGATAAAGTCTGTTCACTTGGCTCTCAGCTTCTTTCAGCTTTATCACTGTTATGTATTTGTTGGTTTTACTTTACATGTGCTAGTTGATAGGTGATAGGTGCTATAGGAAAATAAGTAACCCACATATTTCCTGTTCTTCAAAAGGAATGACTCATCCTAAGAATATCATGTGGTTCTTTCAAAAGAAAATAATCAGTGAATTAATATTGATGAAGTGATGTATACTGAAAATAAGATTTAATTAAGTAATTACACTAAATGTGAACCAAGAGTTACATCCACTGGTGGAGAAATGACTAGAGGCCGGGGTGAGAAAATCACAGATCAGAGGTTATAGGGAAAATGTGAGTGCGGATGATGAGGATGTCCCAAGGCTCTTTCTATAAGGAATTTTTTTCTATCAGTTTTTCTAACCAGAAAACAATGTTTTTTGAAGGCTCTGAATTTGATCAAAATATTTGAAGAAGAAAGAAGATAAGTTGCAACATTCACTCTCAAAGCCATATGGAAACACCAAACACTCATACAGAAACATGCATAAAATGTTCTTTTGACTCCAGTAATTCATGATTTCTTAAGTAGGTAGATTTGGGTGAATGGTTAGACAGTCTTTTTTATGATGTAATCAGCAGTAATAGTAACTAATAAAAAGTAAGTACATATAGAACAGCACCTATCATGTTATTGATAAGGGAATTAAAGTGTTTCTCATATATGTGTATACATATATACATACACATATATCTCCATATATATCTATGCATGTATATATGTGTATATTCTTATTTTCAGTGAGCTGCAGTCTTGTTTTCCTTCTTACCATACTAAACGTTTTTACAAGAGATTTTGCCTCTTTCTTCTATTGTAAACATTTTCCCCATCTCGGCACCCTTTTTAAATTCAAGAAACATTTTACATTGCAATATACAATGAAAGGTGATTATGTTAGAATATATCAGAGATGACTTTATCATGTCTGGCTCTGGTAAACCATGTAGGGTCCTAAAGAGCTCAGTAAATGAGACTAAAGGAAATATTTGACAATTAAACAAGGTCTCATTCAGGTTTCCCAGGTATCTCCTAAGCCCCTAAGAGAGACAGAGATCCCAAGTAGTTGGTAGAAGCATTTTTACTTTAAAGGAATATGGAAACTCTGGCAAACCTATATTTGGTGGGGAGAGGGAGGGCTTTGTAAGGCAGAGGTAACATTTGTAATGAGGGTCTTTCTAATATTTTTTTAGCTAATATTTAATTTGAATTCAAGAGGATGATAGGAAATTGAAAGGTTCATTTGCTCAATATTTAATGGTTACTGCCAACTGGGTGAAACAATCTGAATGGAGATAGAGAGGTGACTAAGACAGGGATATGCTTTCTCTCTTCATGGAGATTATAGCATGGGAAGAAGGCATAAAAGTCCAATTTTATAAACAATCATTTAATCAGAATCATAAAAAGTATGATGAAGGAGAATTGACTGCTAAGAAACAGAAAGGTACCTAAGCTAAAATTTTCATCTGAGAAGACTTTCTTGAAGGTGCAGTGTAGGAACTTTATATTCAGAAGAAGAAATTAGGTATGCAAAAAGAAGGACAAGGAAAGTTTTTAAAAAGCAAAGGGAACAGCGTACACTAAGGCTGTGATGTCTCTACATCACACTGCATCATGTTTCTCACTTATAAATTTTGGCCCTAAATTCTGGAAATATATAAGATTTGACCAGATTATGTGACCCACTAATTCCCACACTTGAGCAGCTAATAGAGTTTCTAACAAAGTGAAGTACCACCTCATTATTATGGCAGAGTGGTGTGTGCCTGTTTAAATGAAAACTTCAAAGGTGAATGGATCTGTCAAGTGAGCTTCACATGTCTCCCCCTCTGAACTTTACTGCTTTGTCATTCACCAATGACACATGTTTCCACAGAAGAAATCAACCCAAATAATTTATGCCAAAATTTCACAAACAATCTGTAAAGATCAATGAAAAAATAGTATCTAGGAGTGGAATTGCTGGATTATGTGGCATATCTAAACAAAAGGCCAATCAGGGTCAGCCATTAAAGGCAGCCCTTGGAAACTAACAGTAGACCTGAGCCATCCGGGGAGGAAAAAGGGGAGGAAAGTGGAGTGATGGGAGAGCACAATGGTCTATGATGGAGGACTGTGGGAGAACAGCTGTGACCACATGAGGGGAGAAGCTCTACCCTGCTGAAATAAATAAAAAGGCACTCATTCAAAAATAAATATGCTGTTTATTGCAGCTTTGCCCTGTACACTGAACAGTGCTTGCTAATGAGTGCTATATACATGGAGCAAACCATGCATCTTTCAGAGATATCAAGTCACTCATGTCATGAGCCCAGACCCAGTGCATACTGTCCATCAACAATAGAGCATATGGCATAAATAGGTAGCTAGCCTTCCAGACTTCATAGTCATCCTCGATTTCCCTCATTGATTTCATCCCTAGAACACTAAGTGCTTGAAAACTTTTGATTCTTCTTCCTGTTTTCTTTTATTTCACATGTGTCTTTCTTCTTGCCTAGTGGGAACTATGAAACTCATGGAAGTTTTCCTACGTCTAATTAGCCTCTCTATTTAATTTGTAATAAAAACTTGGTGCCAGAAACTGGAGATAACACGTCTGATTCAATTCATAGATGTCAATTTCTTTTTAATTGTAATTCCTTTTTCTAGTTCTTCCCACTCTCACTGCCCAGGCACAGATGAAGCTAGTATGATTACAAAAATTTCATGCCTACGCTGTCAATTATGTCTCCTGCTTTAGGATTAAATTCATTTCTTATCATTGCCCTTATTACTAGTAGTATTACTAGTAGGGCACACAGATCTCTAGATCTCTCCACCCAAACCTGGATGAATAATTGCCGTAGTGTTTGCCTTCAAACTTAGCTTGCTTGAATTTTTATCTAGATGAATCCTTACTTTTTTTTTTTTTTTTTTTTTTTTTGAGACTAGGTTCGCTATTTTTGCCCATGGAACCACAGGCTCTCATTGCCCAGGGGACCACAGACTCAAGCAACCCCCAGCCTCAGCTTCCTAGGTAGCTGGGATTACAGTTGTGTGCCACCATGCCCAGCTATTCTTTTGGAACTAGGTCTCGCTATGGACCCCAGGTGGGACTTGAACCGTGATTCCTAGCCCCGGACACTTCAGGGTGAAGCTTACAGGCACAAGCCACTGTGCCCGGCCTGAATCCTTTCTTTTTAATGGTGAAAGCATTCTGTTTCCTGGGTTACATTTCCATGCTATTTTAGAGCATGCCAGAAGACAGAAGACCTTTTTCCAAGATTCTTTTTTGTGTGAGTTGACTTATTTCCTCTGGGTAAGATTTACTAACCCGTGACTATCCATGGAGTGTTCTTTTGGTAACAGTATTACAGCTTTGAAAGAGTGTTTGAATTGGCAAAGGACATCTGTTACCCCTTCAGTACCTTTCTTAGAAAGGCCCAAGTCTGAGCCCTTCCATGCTTATTCTAAAAGCAACACTTACTTCTCTGTCCATTTGATGGTGGTTTCCCCACCATCATCTCTAAGACAGCAATAGCACGGGTCTATACAACTGAAAAGTGCAACTTATTAATTGTTTATCTTTCCTTCCCATGCTCAGACCTCCATATATCTTTCATGCTTGAAACTACATGATATTTTTAGGAAGATCACCCAGAGAATTTAAGAACAAGAAATCTGAGTAAGGTTTGCTAGAAAGTCAAGGCTTTTATTTCATCACCTGCTGTTACATTATATTTTTAGCAATCAGAAGGAGGCAATGCAATTTAATTCTGTGTGTGTAAAATGTTTCCACTTTCAACTATAAATGTCTCTCAATGGTACAGCTTCCACAAATAATGCTTCATAGACTTTCTGGAGATGAAATATGGAAATATGATGATTTCTTACCAGTTCTAAGATGCCTGGGTCACTATCGTTCCCTTCTTATCTTGGTTTTCTTTTTTCATTCTGATTCATTTATATAACTCCCTTGCCCTCCTTATCTTGAAATATTGCCTCTTAGATCATTAAACCTTTGTCAATAAAATGAATGTTTTGGCTCAGAATCTCCAAAAGTGACCATACTTCAAAAGCCCAACCTCTTAGTTCATTCATTCAAACAAGGTGAGAAGGGAAGGGTAACTCCTGGCATAGACCAAGTTCTCTTCTGGATTGTGAGGCTGCAACACAAACAAGACAGATTATTGCATAGTGTTTCTAGTGTTTGTGGCACATACCTTCTGGGGGTGGGATCTGGGATCTGCCAACAATAAATTATCAAGAGAACATAAAGTTTGCACTAACAAATGCTATCAAGAAAATAGAGCAGGGGGTAAGTGTTCCACAGGGTAAGTGGTAGATGATTAGCTACTTTAAGGATAATCTCTGTAAAGAGGAAACATTTAAGCTGAGAGATGAATGACAGGAAGATTCAAGCCTGTAAAGTCTGGAGACAAGAACATTTATGACAGAAGGAATGGTTAGAGTGAATGCTTAGTGTTGGGGGAGTTTGAAGATGAGTATAACTGGAAAAAGAGACCCCAGTGAGGGGCTGATGGGCCCTAGATTGCAGATTGGAAGAGTTTGGATTTTACTGAAGTGTAATGGCAAGCCATTAGAAAGCCATAAGTAGTGGAGTGGCATGATATGGTTTTCAGAGATTATTCTTATTGACAAAATAGAAAAGATTGTTAAAAAAAAAAAGCAAAAGATAAAGCTTAGCTACCTGTGTGATGGTTTCAACAGTTCAGGTAAAATATAAATGACTTGAACTCACATAACTGTCCCCCTCTACTCAACAGGTCAGTTTGATAGCCTTTCCTCTTGTCTTTGCACTGTCCTATAATTGTTGAAATTTGTCATCTTAAACCCTAATATTTAAATTCTCATACTAAACCTAGTGGCTTTCCTGCTTCAGCAAATTTTCTATTATCTAAAAATTGCCTTTCACCATTGTTTCCACCTCCCTTCTCATTCTGTATATTGATTCTAGATCATCCTAAGTGAGTTCTACTCCCTACCCAACTGTGATGGTGCCTACAACATACTCTTAGAAAACTTTCTTTTTCTTAATCAATATACCCCTCACCTCCAACTTTTGATCAGCACTCTCTCAAACTCCCAACTCAGTGCCTTTCACTATCATTGTTATCATTGGGTTTCAGATGCTCCAGGTAATAGTTATAAATCATGAATTTCCTCTAATTCTTCAACCTCAGAGTTTGCCCACATCATTACTCACATTAAGAGAATTCCTTTATGCCTGTGCTACAAATTTTGTGCTCTTCATCCCTCCACCCTGGTATCCCAAACTTTATGATGTCATTCAATGTTTCATTTTCTCCTGCTACCATTTATAGAATTTTTCAGTCCATAACCATATTCATAATATCCCCATATTAAAGGCAAGATGAAAAACCATGTAGAGTAAGTCACCTTCTAGGAACTTCTTCCTCCCTTTCCATAAGCTGTCTGCTATCTGCTGAGGAGAAAACTCCCTTTCTTTCCTTCATATGTAAATAGTTTCTGAATTTTGTACCCTTTACTGATTTTTCTTTTTTTTAATAAACAGTACATACTTGGTGTAGAGACAAAAATCATAATTAACTAAATGTCAGCTGTTAGCTCACCTTTTAGATAGCATCAAATTTATAAAACCTAGCAGGTCCTCCCTGCCTTCCTTTCCTTCATCTCCTAGTTTTTTCCGCATATACCCAACATTCTGATGAGACACGATGATAATTTAAGACTTGTTCTTTCAACATGGAAGCATATAACATGCATTAGAGCTTACCTTTTTATCCAGAAGATGAAAATACTAAAATTTAATCTCCTTTTTTCTTAGGGTTATTGAAGAAAAACTGAATTTATATATTTCAGTGCGTAGACTAGTGCCTGGCACATAGGAAGCACTGAATAAATGTTTTAACTCTTATTGTGTTCTTGTTTTTATCCACTGCCTGGAAAAGTAATAATCCCTTAAGACTCAAATTCAACTACTGGTCCTTGGTGAGGGACCCATTGTCTCTGCCACTCTGTCTCCTGGCATCAGGTTCGGTTGGTGCCCCTTTGTCAGTGCCTCCACAGGTTCTGAGCTTGTTGTGATGAACTTCTGAGTATACTGTGTAAGTGGCACTGGTTCCTCTCTCTCAGGTAGATTGAGGTAAGGCATTCAGGTAAGGAATTCAAGGATCTCCATCACACTGCAAACACAGAAGGGGTAGGCTTGCTGTATAACAACAGAGCCTTTGAGGAACCATGACTTCTTGATTAGGTTTCTAGTCCCTTCAAAGTATTCTTTCCCATTGGGAAACAAAGATAGATGTGAATAAGTCATAAATAAATTGCCTAACGCTAAACAACATTAAACCATTATACTCTATCCAGTGTTATCAGAATATGTTGACCAGAGTTCTTCAGAATGGTGTCACTGTGTGTGTGTGTGTGTGTGTGTGTGTGTGTAGACTGTCTTTAGAGAAACATAAAATAATGTTAAAATAAATAGTAAAACTAGGGAGTCTTTCAAGCATTTTTGAGGTACCATTTTAAAAAATATATGCAGACAGAAAATCTAAGTATTAAAATATTGAGTTTCACTGTGTCTTTCCATATCTATGATAGTAAGGCTATAAAAAGCAATATTTATCTGTATCTGTATTCTATACTGATGTGATCTAGCTCTCTAATTAGATAGTCAATTATTTTTAAAGAGCTGCAAATAAGCCCTATAAGAATGTCATAAATGCATTCCATTTAGAAACATCTTGCACATACATTTTATTTTTATTCTTGCTACATCCTCCTGCAGTCTTAAAAGAACAACAACAACAAAAATCTTACTACACAACTAATTCTAGAAACAGATCATTACTGCCTAGTAGTATGTTAATCATGCTTACCATTCCTTCTCCTTCAACATCATTATGCTTTAGGATAGAAAAGGTAGGTGGTGTGTGAGTCTCCTTGGAGAAATGAACAGTTCGATTAGAGAAGCTTCTCAAGAGATAGAGTGCTACTTTCATGCAAAAATCCCCAAGTAATAAAAAGGTCTTGAAAATGGTGAAAATACATGATGCATAAGCAGAATTATTAATAAGGGCACAGTATCTTTTGCTTTAATGGGATGTTTCAAGATGTAGACAAATTGAAGGTAAGCTGCACAGAAGCAGCAGGATTGATTAGGGGAATTGAAGGGATGAAGAAAGATTAAAGGAGCAATATGTGTATAGTTTGGCTAAGTGACAGAGCAAAAGGCATTATGGAAATAGATATTTGAAAGTGACCAAGTATAAGCAGAGCAAAGGAATACTAGGAACTGGGATGAAATCAAGGGAGGGAAAATTATTCTCTCAACATCTAGATTCTTTTTTAACTGTGAGCCTTATTAGATTACAAAAGAGCTATTCTAGAATGTACTCCGTACTTTATAACAAGAGACAGGGATTGGTAACATGACATATCTAATAGTTTGCCTGATTCTGGGTAACTTGTTGCCGTAGCTAATCTTATTCATTTTTTTTAATCCCTAGATTTAACAAATTCTAAGAAATCCATAGAGAGAAAAATCATGCTTAGTTCAGAAAGAAGAAAATGACTTTTGGAGTCAAATATCAAAGATTTTATGACATCTCTGCTGATTTATTATTGTATGACCTTGAACAAGTGACTTAATCTTGCAAAGACTCATCCTAAAGTAGTTATTAATACTGATGCTATGGGATTGATATGAGGCTTACAGGTGACGTATTGACTTCTGTTTTGATATTTTTTACACTTTTGATAGCTGCTAAATCCATTCTCTCTCCATCATCACTGGCATTATCTTATGAATGTGTCATAAATGTTTTCGTGGACTGTAGTGGTGCCCATTTTCAATTGTTTTTATAGTGAGATCTGGTTAACCTTTGCAATGCATATCTCATTAAGCCCCCTCTTAATGTAAAACTTCAGAAGAATCCCATTATCTTCACCATAAAATCTGATCTCTTTAGGATAACATATTTCATGCTATATTTCTGCCTTTTTTCTAATTACAACTCATATCACCACTACCTCTTCCATGAGATGCACTAGCCATGTGACTTAATTGTCAGCATGAATTCCCAAGTGAACTTTTCTCTTTCATGGTACTAACATGCCTACCCCTCTCTGAATATCTACTTGCTGCTTGAATCTGCCAGTCTTTTCTCTTCTATCTTGTATGCTTTCCAGAAAACCCACTTGACATTTTACTACTCTGGGGATGCTTTTAGGACCCAGTTACTCCTCTCCTAATAATGGCGCTTGTCATTAACCTACTTTAGAACCAACTATAATGCAATTGACTTTTTCATATGTACCTCTTTTAATAGATGTTTGGCTTCATTTGGGTTGGATACTTAAATTAGTGTCTGCCACCTACTAGGCATTTAGAATCTATTTTTAAAAATATTTTTTGAATATATTTTGAAAAGATGGATATTTGGATGGGTGGAGGGATGGGTAGAGTGTAATAAAATATGAAATGTAGATGATCATTGGTGTCAATTCTCTTCCCCTAAAGTGTGGAAATCTTTATTACCCTTGGTCTTGAAAGAGCATTATTTAGAGCTATCTGGCATATGCTTATATCTGTACTGTCTACCACATTAGGAAAATGCTGAAAACTAGAATAAAGAATAGGAGTACAGGGTACATGGGATATATGTGAGCACATATCAGAGAGAATGACACCAATAATAGCCTTCAGTTAATACTTGAAATATCTTACCTTTATAGGTAGTTGATGTTCATTATTGCAATTGCCTTTTATAAATTTGGGGAACCTGATTCAAGAGAAATATAAATGAGGACAAAGGGAACTGAAATGAGTGTACAGGGAGGAACAAAAGAGAAACAAGAGACCAAACTTTTCCTTTTACAAATTCCATTTTCTTCTTCAGTGTTTTCCTGTAGTCCAGCTGCTTACCTAAAGATACGTGACCGGCCCCCCTTGTTTAGAGTGTGCCCTAATTTTGAGTGCATTGTAACATCTTATATGATCAATTGCCCATGCCATGAGCAGAATGTTAAGATTCATGAAATTAGAGTCCACTCCATTAATAATATGAGAAGGGCTCTCATTCCCCCTTCGCCTTTGTTTTCTCCATTGCCAAATCTCCATTCTTGTTTGTGTATGTGTTTGCAAAGGAGAAAAATGAAATTTCAGATGCAATGAACAGTCACCTAATAGCATCCCTCAGGGTTTTTTGTGTCCCTTTGCAGCCATATGATAAATTGCGATGTTTAAAATTAATTGTTATCTTTTCAGAATTGTTTCCTAATTTTTGTCTCTTTACTGGCTCACCAGTAAGTCTCTGAGACAGAGAACAGAACTTCCCTTTCGCAGGAATTTGCTAGAAGGCAAGTGTGTCAGTGAATGAAGTGACAGAAACAAACAGAGGCGCTTTCTTGTTGGTGTGTAGCACACAAACTCAGGCCTAGCCCTGGCTATGTCTTCTTCGCTGCCTTTTAAGAGACTGACACATTTTTCTTTTGGCTCTGCATTCAAATTTCTGTGAAATATATTCCAAACGAGGCTTCCGAGATCAGGAAAGTAAGGATATTCAAAAACTAAAATTTGAGAGTTGTGTTCAAGAACTGAAATTTAGTGAACTGTTTCTCAGGTACTGCTTTACAAACATGACAACACAGAAAACATTGACACACACAGATGACCCCAGCCCTTACCCCATCCTTCTCAAGAGATGTCTTTAAAATGATGGCTCTGAAGGACACAGCTTGAAAATAAACCTGAGCCCTGTTTGCATTCCATTTGTATTGATATTTTTTTTTCTCTCTAACCCACAGAGATTTTAGAAGGTCATAGTATGTATGTCTATAAATGTAATACATTCAGTGTTCTCGATCAGGGATACTTTCTACCACATTCCCATGCCCAAGGGGACTTCTAGCAAAGTCTGGAGACATTTATGGATTGCAGTAGAAGGAACATGTGGCAATACTACTGGTTTCTAGTGAGGAGAAAATGAGGATGTGCTACATATACCCTTGTAATGTACACTAACTCTGAAATATGTAATTCAAATAGATCTTAACATCCTGCCTCATAGACTGGGAGATATTAAAAAACAAAACAAAACTATGACTGTTCAAAAAACCAACTACCATTTTTTCTGAGCTCTGTCTGCCACGCACCTCTATGATATCAGCAGAACAATGCCTGTTAGTGCCAGTGAAAGCTTCACAGAAGGGCACTCCCTATGGGGGAAACTTCAAAGCTAAACTCTGAGAGATGACAGGCATGCTTTCATTCATAGGTGGTACAATGTAGGCTAGAAAGGTCTTAGAATTTCATGAAGAAAGAGGAATTTGACCAGTGAAGCACAGTGTTTGTGATGTGGACATGAATGAGGGAAGTGGGAGAATGGCCTGGGATGTGCACTTGAAGCCCTGTTGCCGATGTTTGTCCTCAGACCTGCAAACATGACACGGCAAGGGAGCATTGCAAAAGTGGAAGAGCTATTTAGGAAATAATAACTATTTTTGGTTGTGAAAGAAGGATAAGTGCATTATGTAGTCCAAAAGATTTAGAAACCGCGAGGGCCTGTTAGATTGACGTACATCTTGATCACTTCCATATAGCAAGACAAGGCAAGATAAAGATGATAAGTGGTCTTGGAAGACTGTACATTGTAGGTGCTTCCTTTGTTTTAGGTTAGCAGAGGATTTTCTATATGCACACCTATTACATGAGTGCTTTATATGGAAATCTGGCATCAGTGAGGAACTTGTTTCTTTCTCTGTCCAGCACATTTGGGTGTGGACACCCTATACTATTCCACTATAGCTCCAGCTCCCTTAGGTTGTCAGGTGGGACTGTGAGTTTAGAAATAGATGACAAGAATGGACCTGGGTAGTCCAATGATATTCCTTGCTCTCCACTAAGTAGCCAGGTAATAGGGAAACTTTCATTGCAAAGGTAAGGCTGCCTCAGGTCCTGTTCAGTTCAAATCTATATACGGATTCCTTCATTGACTCATATAAACCTCACACAAAGGGTAAGAGAAAATGTGCCATATCCCAGGCACGTTTTGTGTTCTTTCAGTGAAATGTTGAAATAAGCAGTGTCAGCAGCCTTATGTTCTCGCTAATGGACTGGTATACCTTATGAATAAACAACACCTTCTTTTTTGTTGTTACTGGATCTCATTGGAGCATATTTATAAAGTTATAACTCTACAGTGTTTCTTGACAGAGATTCTGGAAGGGGAAAAATGACAGTACAGTTGTTTCTTAACATCTGGATGTTCTTTTTGCACATAGGTATGGCCCTGAGGAGAACTGTTCTAAGGCAGGAAGCTAATCTGATTCATCTCTTTACCTAGAGGCATAAAGAAGCTGTCATATGGTTCCCACAGTGACAAATTTGAGTCCCACGGAGATTACTGAAGTGGAGTTAGATACAATTGGGGGTGAAATGCCTGCTATCCTTGCCAGGCAAAGTCTCCTGAAGTATTTTTTGCCAATCTTTTGTTTGCATAGGTAGCACAGAAACCAGAGACCAAGGGTAGATTTTGCTGTTTTTTCCTTTTGTCTAATTGTTTTTTTAAAATAAAGCAACTTTTAATGAAATGCAAGTCAGGAGATATAGAGGCTTAAATGTAGGGTCTTCATAAGGATTTGTTTAAAAATTTCTCTCTCTGACTCAGTTTCTTCACTTGAACAATTCCTACCTTGGAAGTCTGTACATTGTTTTCTCTGTTGTAAAGCAGCATGCTCAGATGGATACAATTGATTGATTGTCGAACTTCTTCCACATTTTCCGTAAAATCATTCAACTATCAGAAAAATATGTTAAGTACTCCACCTGTAACTCCTTGCACACTTACCACATCATGCAAGTTCAACAAAAAACTAACCTATTGAGTCTGAAGGACACTGAGTTGATCTGTCAATTGACTTGTACAAGTTAGTTGCTCAGTGCTAGTGAAGAGTCTAGTGATTATTTAATCAAAAGTGTCTATTGTCTCTAAATAACACTTCTCTGGAGAGAGTGTAAAGATGTCATTTGTGAAGCTGAGAGTTTTACATACATGGTAGTATGATATCTCATCTGTTTACAAACAAGGAAAGTGAAGTGTAAGCCAAAGAATGTATTTATTGAAAGTCAAGAGGTGAATGCCTTTTGTTAAACCCTCATTGAAAAACTTCTTAGTCACTCAGGAAAAGACCAGTGTTCCAGGAAAAAAGACAAGGCCTGTGGGCAGATCATTGATCTACAGTGTGCAGTGAGGGAAAAGTTGGAGTGTTGGAGCCAGGGAGGGAGACCATGGAGAGCAGGGTGGTGGTATGTGGGTAGGATATTGGTGGGAGGGCTGCATCTAAAGAGAACAGTCACTGTGCAAAGATGAATGATGATACAAGAAAATAAAATATTCTTAAACATAAATTTAAAAAGGAAAACTTCCCAGATTTTGGAATACAGAAAATTCAATCTTTGCTGTTCCTAGAAGATTCGGGTTTGTGTAGCTTCATCATCATGGTTCTGAAGTAATTAAGCTCATGGTCAATAATGAGGGCAAAGAGACTGCTTTGTGGTCAAGCAGACGTCTACCCACTTCTCACATGAGGACAAGCCATGTGACTGACAAATTTGACTTGTTTCTTTGTTTGCAGTGTGATTGGGAAAATCAAAAATAATTTGCTAAATAACCAAGCCTAGTGACTGGCAAAATGTAGGTGTCTGACAAATGTTGCTGGTATTATTTTTACTGATATTATCATTTAACTGTATAAACACATAACACTGAAACATTATCAAACAAAATCTGCATTGATATTACAGTCTTCCTAAATGTTTGTTGCTTCTGATAGATTTCTCATTAATTTTACTTTGTGTTGGCTCCTTTCTACTTGCAGTATAATAAAAAAAATTAATATTTGTTTTTTGTCTCTGGTACAAAGACCTGAAAATCTTTGCAATTTCATGAGTAACTTGTAGTGTTTTTGTTACTCCTACTGATCCCACCTTTAACCACATCTGATTTTCTGCTAATTAGAAGATTTAGAATAGGGTCCCCATGTAGATTCATGATAGGGATGTTTAGGTAAGAAGCAGAAAGACCAAAAGGTAAGAAGCAGGGAAATTTCAGCCCCACCCCTGAGCTGCAGGGAGGCTGGGTGGTTTGGAAAGTGAACTCTATAAAACCTCCTGAATAATGAGATTCAGAGTTTGAACTTGGAGAATATACCCATCTGCTGGGAGGTTGGCATATGCCAGCTTCACAGGGCACATTCATACCTTGCCCTATGTGCCTCTTCATCTGTCTGTTCCTTGTATCCTTTGTAGTAAACTGGTAAATTTAAGTGAGTTGTCTTTCTGAGTTCTGTGGGCCATTGCAGAAAATGACCAAATCTTAAGAGGCATGTAGGCACTCTATCCTAACTTGGACAGACAGTGGTTAACCTGGGAACTCAACACAACTAGTGTTGGAAGTGGAGCTGGAACTAGGCTTTTCCACCTGCAGAATCTGATGTTAACTCCAGGTGCCTTGTGGCAGAATTGAACTGAATATTGCAGAAAACTCAGTTGGTGTCTGGGAAAGGGGTTTGTATTGAAAGGCATCCTTGACTACTAAAAACTGAGTGGAAAAACAAATACCTATTTAGACCTTCAGTTGGTTGGTTAATGGTAAATTGCAGTTTTTCTAGACTAGTGGTGTTGACAGTTAGTTTTAGTAGAACATTGAATTGTGGCTTTGTCAGCAATCCTTGCTAACTAATCAAACTAAGGACATAGGAGATGTTATTTTCTGAGATAAATGCTTTCTCCTCTGGAGTGCTATTCAGTGATTTGTTACTACTGGGGGGTCACTTCAACTTTTCAGCAGAGCAGGGGATGATGACTGCAGTCACAGGACTGCAGGTGAGCCTTGTAAGGAAGATCCAGAATGACATAAGTATAGAGGTGCATAGCCCCCGAGACTATTTGTTTCAGTCACAGCTCCTTGAATGCCTGTAGGTGATTAGACATGAGAAAAACACTGGTCGGTCTAACCTTTGAGGCTAAGAAACTGCATTGGCCCATGTCTCATTTCTCTTTTCTTTTGCTTTACTTCATCTGCTATGAATGACCCCTATTTTCTTGTTGCTAGTTTATGGCATTAAAGAAAAAGAACTCCCACTGTGCAAATATTACATTCTTCTCTTTGGCCTGGAGGGAAGTTGCTACAAGAGAAATCTTGGCTCTTTAAAAAAAAAAACAAAAGATCTTAAAGGTAATGCTAAGTTATTAGCACCCTCATATTAGCCCCTGCTCTACCTAGGAGCTTTCTGTCATATCCCCCACTCCCCCATATACATGATGCAGCCTTGGGTGAGGAAGCAAATCACTTCACACATGTGCCTGTCGGACACTGAAATTCTTCCAAACTCTCCTTTGAGGGAAAAATGGACCATTGCCTCTCAAATGACTGGTCCCAACTCAGAGGTATCTATTCCCTGAAGTTTTCCTTTGACACATTCCACCGTTCAACCTCTGCTTTAGGCTACAATATTTGAGAATGAGAATAACGCTGCAGTGTATTAACTAAGTAGGTGTTTCTTAGAAAATTAAAGAGCAAAAATGACTTTGTAGAAAAGCAAGTGGTCTATAGGTGGCCTGTAGTCTCCCAGACTCCTCTTCTTCCCTGGGGAGATCCTACAATGAGCTTGGGAGTTGGCAGCTCCAATATTTTCAGCTTAGACTAGCCTGAAACTCCCAATGGAGAGGGACCAGTCCTACTGACATCAACCCAAATCTCTGTCCTGCCAGGAATCAGCTCCCTCTCCTCCCCAATTGCTTTCTCTTATGAGGAGAGGTCATTGGTGCCTACTGCTTCCAGGGCAGCCCTTTCTACAAGCAGTGGGTGACTTTGAAAGGCAAACAGCGACAGGGAGACTTTGAAGGCAAGAGGAGACATTTTCATCTTTGCAGGCCCCAGCCAGAACACTGGTTCTCAGTGCAGTACAAGCAGTTTCAAAGTTATCTCCCATGCTGATATGAATGTGATAACACGGAGCAGAGAGGTGCCATAATGATTTCCTTTCAAATGGCTGTCTCACCATTTATCTTTGCACACTGTCAAAGACTGATATGGTCAGGAGTTAGCAGTGGCATGGAATAATTAATCTTGCACGGGGGAAGTAAGTTCCTCATTTGTCTCCTGAGAAATTAGCACTGCATTGACAGGCAAAGGAGATGATAAAATGAGAAAGGAGGAGGGGGGGTGTTTTTAAATGTGGGTGCCAAATATTAGCATTGATTCCGTTTTTTTGAGTTTGGATTTAGCACCTACTGTGTATTAAGTGTTGCAGAGATAGATGATTCTTACCCTTGACTGACTTCTAGTCACTCAAGCACTGTCTATTATTTCTAAATGCTTGTTACCAGCACAGAATGATATGATGATGAATCCAAAGGAAAACTGGACTTTGTTGAGGGTCTGCATTCTTTATTCTAACAGCTGAACTTCCATAGGAAAAAATAACTCTCTCCTCCTCCACCAATGCAAAGGGTTTTAATAGGATAACACTCCACAGGTAATTGGTTTAAGACTGAGATGTTCCACTCTGTCCAAGCTTGTGACTATCACCTCTGGATTCAAATTTTGCCTGTTTTCTTGCCTTTGGGCAGAGAAAAGGGGAAAGTACATGCCTTAGCATGTTCAAGATTAAGATCCCAAGGTAGCACTCACACTTTGCTTGTATCACATAAGAGCAGAACTGTCTGTAAAGCAAGAAAACATGACTAACCTTGGGCAACAGGGGCTTGAACTATTAGGTTTCACTTAAGTGTGGACTTTTGTACCAACAGGCAACTGTGATAGAAACTATATGTAGTATCTATAAATACAGCGGAGTAAATTTATTTTCTTTTCCTTATAATTTTCTTAACATCTCCATTTCTATAGCTTAATTATTGAAAGAACATGGTATGTAATTATGTTGCAATCATCCCAGTCTTGGTAGATACATCATTGGTTCTATCACCTAAAAAATGTTGGGACACTTGGGAATTATCTTCATAGAATTTTTAATCATGAAGAGAGGACAAATAGGCAGCAAACAGCCATCTGAGTTTCTCTCAATTTCTAGTTCTTCTTTACATTCTCCTCATGCTCTTCTCACCCTCTGTGCTCTCCTCAGTCTCTTCTCCCCCTCCCCCAGGGTGATACCTCCCTTTTATTGTCATCCCCTAGGTCCAGGTGTGCCTGCTGATACATGTGCATACCTAATGGCCTCAGGTGTAGACAATGATGGGGAGGGCGCAATACCACAGGTGCTAGTCATAGAGGCTAATGGTGGAAAAGGCTTGACTAACTGATCTACCCTACAGTAATACATACAAAACATAACATGTGTTGATTGTTCTTTTTACCAGTAAGACTGCCAGTCAGTCTTAAGGAATCAAAAGTTGCAAATAGATTTTTGACTATGTGGGTTTGGCACCCCTTGTCCTCCTATTTCAAGGGTTAACTCTCTATAGTCATTAGCTGGAAGGTCATGTCATTTATATGGAGCCATTCAAAGTATGTTCTTTATAAAAGAATAAGGGAGACTAGATATTATGGGGAAATAAACAATATCTACCACAGAAATATTGTGTACATTCGTCTCTACTTCTATAAATTTCCAGCAATTGAGCTGCTAATTGGGGAATTAAGAAGATACTGAGTCTACGGTATTTCAGATTTAAAGTTCCAGCTTAACACTCCCCTTCTTCCTTCAGTTCTGTCATGCTGGAGGCATAGTGATGAGCTTTCTGCTGGGAATTGTGTGTTGAGCCTTTTTCTTTTATTTGGAAGCATTAGGTGCTGACCCTACACTAAATTCAGCTGCAAGCAGGGTATAGTTGCAGATAATGGCTAGGGGAGGAGCTGAACCTGTGATCCTCTACCATAGAAGCTATCAGTGAACTCACTTAGCCAAGCAAAACTATGACATGGTCCAGGTGAGACAGACTAAGAGATTAGACTGGGAGTGTGGTGGGAAACCAGGGGAGCATTCTGTAGTAGAAAGATCAACAAAGACATGTTTCCTTGAGAGAAAAAGGATGCTGGCCTGGGGAATAAAGCCTCAGTCCAAGGGAAGCATACAAGTGTTTTTTAGTGGACCATTACAAGAGGTCAGATTTGAATGCTCTAGAAGTTAATGATCTGTCATTTCTCCTGCTGACAGGATAGGTGGTGTTTGCTTTTAATTTGAAGTAACATTGGTTTTCATAACATTATCATTTCAGGTGTACAACATTAAGATTTGACATCTGTATTTACTGTATTCCCCACTGAAAATCTAGGTTCCATCTACTACCTATGCATTGGCCCTGTTTGCTCAGTTCACCCACCCTGAATGCCCTTCTTCCTGGTGACCACCATTTTGTTCTCATCATCTAAGAGTTTATTGTTGTTTTCCTCTGCTTGCTTGTTTTGCTGCCTTTTCTTTTTGTTCTAAGTTTCAGATGTACAGCTTCATATTTCCATACCTGCATGTACTACCTTATATCCCCACCAAAGTCTAGTTACCTTTCATATTATCTGTTTCACCTGCCTCTTTCACACCTTGTCCACAATGGTAATTACCATTCTGTGACAGAATCAAAGGACTTGTTTTTGATTGCTTTGTTTATTGATACTATGTTTTTTGATTACCATGAGCATCAGCTCTAACTTTCTATATTTATTTTGGGTCGATAATTACTTGAATCTGAGCATATTCTAAAACTTCACATTTTTTCTTCATTCCCACATTTTTTATTTTTGTTGTCTTATTTTACATTTTTTCATATAAAGATTGTGTTTATGGTAAGGGCTAGGAAATCAAGGTTATTGCCTCCAGACTGTAACCTGGTGGACCTTACCAGGAGCTGCATCCAATCACATAGCTCTCCTATTCCCTCATTTCTGTGTATGCCATGATTTAGAATATATTGAAATGCATTAGATAGATGCTACCAATTAAAATAGGTTAACACCAGAAACTTCGAGCTAGTTTAGCTGGTCACTATGGTGATTTCAAGAAGTTGTCTTATCAAGACTCCTTGGTGAATCAGCTCTGGCATTTCGATTTCCTCTGTAAGGTGAATTGTGGAAAGTGGTTCATTATAATAATTAAGGGAGATTTATGCAGTGAGTACTTTTTTATTTCCTATATCCTGTTATACTGCTGGTATTTTATGACCTAAAAAAAAAAAATGGAAGCACTGGGTATTAACTATTTATTTATGTCCAAAATGTGCTTCTGAATGAGTTACTTGTAAGTTAGAATTTAATAAAAGGAGAGATTTTGCTCCAAGTTAGGAAAATATTTAAAAGAAGTGTTCTGAAAATTCTTGAGTAAAGTAAAAATACAAATCCCCAAATAACTTAAATATTAGTTTTGACACAGAAAATTAACTCTGTGAAAGAACGTTTCCTCCAATGTGAAATGATCCTAATAAGGATAGGGCTTTAGTAAAGTGATCTGAGCATCTATCTATCATTCTGATTTGATGTTCTCTTTGGAAAAGTCTACAACTCAGAAATATAGTGAATAAAAATCTCCCACTTTAGGAAGACAGCATGTGACCATGTGGTTTGCTACAATGTGGTTTCTGTGGTTGGAGTAGAGAAAAGCAGCAGTGTGTTCTCAATGATTGACTCAACTATGCAGGGTAGATCCAATGAACAGAGCTAGCCACAACCACTTGCTCTGCTTCCGTCTGGATTGCTTCTCTAGAAATCTCCCAAATTATGAGGCCAAAGTGCCTATTAGCTGTGATGAGGATACCCATAATTTGTGAAACACACAGAGCTCAAGTTTAAAGAATTGTCTTAATTGCAGTGATTTTGCCTGTTTTAGTCATTCCTTGAGATATTTTATTTTTAGAAAATTACATTGAAGTACCATGCAAAAGAGTAAATAACACATTCTTTAAACCTCATATTCCATCTAGAATCAGTATTTTTTTCAGTTTAACATCCATTCCTTTCAGATTATGTGTTCTTAGCTATTATTTTAAATATCATAAACTATCATTTGAACACAAAACTCTTCACTCAGAGAATGAACCTGAACTTATTACATATTTCTGTCCTATGAGCTTCTTGGTGCTCCCAATGACCCATTTTGCCCTCTCTTTTTTTGTTTTTTCAATTAGAAATTTTGTATCTGATATTTTTCTTAAATCACAATCACCTAGATTATCTTGTCCATTATTTCATTTACTTTAGCCCCAATTCTAAAAGTACCTGCTTTTATGACTTTTCTATCATATTTGAAAATTTTTACATTAGCTCTTAAAATTCCTTCATTCCTCCTTCCCTCCCAACAAGCTTCAACTGTAGGTATAAAAATAGAGATGAAATGAGTTGGTCACATTTTTGTGCTTGTTCTTCCATTTTGTTTACTTCTGCCTCTGGTGCACTGGGTCTTTTTCTGGAGCTGTGACAAGCTCTGTGCTGTGCTCACCTCTCTTAGACTCTCTGCAAAGTTGTGCTCTAATGATCAACCTTATATGCAAAGCTCTCAGGATCCCAGATATGTTTGATAAATGGACTCAAGCTTATAATTGATAAGGGCTTCATTAAGTTGGTACTAAACATAATCAAGTAATTCAGCTAGATAGTTAAGACCTGTACATATGGATGATAAGGAGTGTGAAGGTAGAGAAAGTAAAAAGGAATACTTTATACACAAGGTCTGACCTGATGCACTTAAATTGTGCCGCTCAAGCTTGTATTTAATCTGCTTATGTATAAGGCCAGTCTTGTCAGGCAAAGGGAAATTTAATTTGCAGCCGATTTTATTAAAGGATAAATTAAGGTACCATGTGGGAATCGCAATCATCTAAGGTAATAGAATATAGGGCTTACCTAGATTTAAAGCTAGGTCTTTTGTGAGTTTCATTCATACATTCATAATGACACCATAATAATAGCTACATGTATTAAGCACTTATGAGCCTAGGACTGTTTAATATACTTTTACATTTATTATTTCACTTAATTCCCCCTCCACTTCTATGAATAAGGTTCTCATGTCTCCATTTTTTTTATTGTATAAGAAAACTGAGGACTAAAAATGCTTGAAAAATTTCTCTCAGTTCTTACTGCTTATAAATGTTGGAGATAGGGTTTGAAAATATGAACTCATGGTCACTGTTTATGCTGTTTTAATATGGTTTGATGGGAAAAATAGAGTGATAACGATTTAGGGTTCAAAAGAAACTCCTCAAATTCATATTTTGATATTATTATTAATAACAGCAGGATCAGCTGTTAAATAAGTATTATACATAAGGGTCCTGCCTTTGGATAAAATTAAATCTTTCTTATGAATCTACTACTGTGACCAAACTACAAAATATGCAGTGGATGAATAATTAAATCCAGATGTCTCCTCCGGCAACAGCAGCAAAAGTGGAGGTAGGGGTGAAGGAGAGGTAGAAGTGACAGACTCAGTATTCAGAAAAGTCATGATAATTAATTTTAAAATAAAAAATGTGTCTTAAATGCCAGCCTTCCACTAATCCTAAGAATTGCACAATATAAAATAAAATCCACCTGCCATTTAACAGCCAACAATACAAAAACTAACTGTGTTCAAGGTAATATGCATAACTGGATTCACAATTTGGTTTTCTTAAGGAGAAATAATTTCTTTATTATTAAATTCTTTCAGAAACTGGTTTTAATAATGTTCTTTGGTTATCAGGGGTATCATTTTTCCTTCAGGCAAAGAGGAGAAGATATGAAGCTAAAACCTTTACTGTATATGATAATGAAGTTGGTCCATTTCTATTCAGGGTTACAACAATTCTTTATCACTCAACATGAACGAAGGTGTGAAAGTAGGCAGTTTTTCAAATTGTAGGAAATTGCTGAATTCACAGATTTCTATCTCAACAGAATGAGCTTGGTATAGACTATAGGAAGCACACATTTGGCCTTTTCATTTCTTTATTATGATTGTGATTATTTTTTAAAAGATTGATAATAGGAGATGAAACCCTATAAAAATAAGTACATAGTCATTTTATGTATTAATTTTTATTACAGTAGGCAAGGTTAGGAAAAAAAAGAATAAAGGTATTTCAGTTTATCATCCTACTTATACCCATAGTCCCCAGTGTGATTCTCAGCACAGACATGTTCCTGCCATTTCCAAGGATATTCCTTTGTCTGACTAGTCTGAGCTTGTGCCAGAAACTGGTTTTTATGCTACTACAGATAATTAAAAGTATAAAATGATTCTAGCTAGCTTCTTGCCACACTGATATTTTCTGGATCATCTATTTAATATTCATTGACTTGCAGTCATTGAAGATGTCAACTCTTATATCACGTATCTTGCATTAAAGATGATAAAAGTGTATTTTGACCAACTCATGGTCTTTGCCTTCCCACCAATCTCATGATTTTCTGAGCAGATGTCTCTCTCTGCTTCTTTTGTTACCCACCTAGCTAGCCCACCAACATTTGCTTATAAAGTGGCTTCTTCATCTGTCAATTTAAGGGGATACAATTCTGTATAGACTCTGGAATTCTGTTTGAAAGTGCTGCTTTTAATTTAGGGACCATGACAGGATGTAGGGTGTGCCATTTTGGGAATGCTGAATGACTGAAATGTCATGACATTTACAATCCAGATGCCATGTAAGTTGGGAGACAAGACAGCTTTGTGATAATTAGATGGCAGATATCCAAGTAGTCTCACGTGATACACATTTTATTTTGGTCTATTTGAGACTCAAGACTATACTATTTGGTATTTTTTAATCAAAATTTAGACTTTTATATTCAACTTTATATCCTCATCTTCTTATAATGAAGATCCAGGGGAGTTATATTACTTCTAAGTGATCTTGACACTTCTAATTAGTGGCAAAATTAAGGTAAGGAGACCACATCCTCCCAATTCTTGTGTCAGTACTATTTGAAGAATGTATTGTTCCTTTTTAAAATCATTTCCACCTCTATGAAATATAATGGGCATGTAACATTGTGTGTTTTTAGTGTAAATAATGTGATGAATTGAAACCCTCATATATTGACAATTTTCCTTTATGTCATAATTACCATTTTTTATGATGAAACCGTTAACATCTACTCTTTTAGAAACTTTGAAGTATATAATATAGTATTATCACCTATAATCACCACACTATATAATAAGGCCCTAAACTTATTTACATTGTCACAGGAAGTTTGCATTCTCTAACCAATAGTTCCACATTCCCATGCTCCCATTCTTGAATTCTATAAGGAAATCCCCTCCCCTTCTCAGTAAATGAATGCTTGGATCAAATCTCAGTGACATCTTTAGAAAGCTGGAGAGAAAACTTAAATCCCTGGTTGAAGATTTCTAATTAAACTTACATGATACTGAAGCAATATCCTAATATCTGGAAAATTTCAGATTGGTGGGGTTGATCTGTTTTATTTAATTGACAGATTCAGGACCGGTACCCTTGAGTTCCACCTGCTAACCCCCATATCCTATCAAGCATCTTGTCCCTCTAGACTTTAAGGTTAATAGAAGCTTCTTTCTCCTTTGCTACATAGTATTTTATGTGTTAATACTTTCAATCCAAGATGTCACTTAAAGACAAAAGTCAAATCTGTTACCACTTTTGTGACTTTGTACAAACATTTGAATAAAGAAGTGTTCAGGAGGGCATAAGAGATAATGAGGTTTCATGTTTGACCGCATGGTGGGAGAACCCTGGGACAATGATGTAATACAGATAAAATAAAAAAAAGAAAGAAAGGTGGAACCAGAATAAAGGGAAAGTGTAAAAGTGACAAAAAAAAATAAAGAATTGCTCTCTTTAAAAAAAATTAGTAAAGACATGTTCATTATGTACATTATTTTGCAATACTTCTATGTCAGCTACCAATCTTTGCACAAGAATAATTATTTTTTTCCCATAACAAGAATAGCAATAACTATTTTGAAACATTTTGGAAGGAAAGCCCAGTGTAAAGAAGCATCATTTGAAAAAAAATCAGACTTTAAAAGCTTCGCATTTCCTAGACTTAGCAAGGGCTTAAACTCATTGTTGGTGGAGAGGGAAATCTTAGGTAAATATATTCAGCTATCTTATGAGTAACAGAACCAGGGAAAAAACACAGATACTCCAGATTGCCCAGAGATACTTTGTGGACTTATAACCACAAAACAGCTAAACTTTCAGGCTTTAAAATTTGCATGTGACTTGGTCCCCCAGGGCTGCATGGGTACAAATGGAAAGGAAATGACTAGAAAAGGCTGTGAAAGTATGTGTGAACACTCAGGTGAGCATCCCGAAGAACTTCTGCAGGACTTCAGTGCGTTCATTTCCTATTGATTAAATGTTTCAGTGTGTGAGGGCGTGTGTGGGGGTGAGGGGGGGTGGTGGTGGTGGAAGGGGACAGGGATAAGAAGAATCTATTGTTCTCCTCTCAAGTTGTAGCTTGTTTCCCCTTCCATGGTTATTCCCTTAGGTTCCCTGTTCTGTTGCCAGCTACTCTTCCAGAAGGCTCTGAGGAATCCCCCCAGGACATTTTTTTTTAATTGTTTTATTTTGCATTATTATCTACCCTGGAGTTTTACCCCCACCTTATCACCAGTGAACCATGTCTTAGACTTTTGTGCCCCTCCTACTTCTCTTTCCCACCCATGCTCCATGCTTCAGTTTTGCTGAGAGTTAGTTTTAGATCTTTCTTGTCTGCTTGTTTGTTTGTTTGCCCTTTACCCTTCCTATAAGTGAGACCATCCAGTATTTCTCTTTTCCTTTCTGACTTATTTCTGCCAGCATGATTCCTTCTAGCTCCATCCATGTTGCTGCAAATGATATGAGTCTGTGTTTTATATTGATGGATAGTATTCCTTCATGTACCTATACCATAGCTTTTTGTATCATTTGTCTATTTTGGGGCATTTGGGTTGCTTCCATATCCTGGCTATTGCAATAAACATCCTGGTAGAGGTGTCTTTTTGGATTAGGGTTTTTGTATCCTTTGGGTAGATTCCTAGCAGTGGAATTGCTGCTGTATTGAATGGGAGTTTCATTTTCAGTAGTTTAAGGGATCTCCATACAGCTATCCATAGTGGCTGGGCCATTTTACACTTCAGAAACCAAAGGACATTTAGCTCTCTACCCTTGGCTTGAACTGCCCTCCCACAAGAAGCAGTTTGGGCTCAGACTTGCTTCTGGTTCCTCCGGAACTTCTTGGGTACAGTGTTTCTATCATTTACTTCCTTTCATCGACATCTCTGCTTCTCTTATCAGATAGGATTCTAATTCCTGAGATCCTCTCTTATTCCATTGATCTGAGATCTTCATTAAAGCCCCTTTTCACCTGTCAACAGTCTAGCTCAGCACTATCTTGTATTTCCTAATAGCCATGCTTCAACTTTAAAAATAAATAAAATTATTTAATGTTATAATAAAATATAATGACACAAATATTTTATTACATCTTTGGAGTAAAGCTACCACCTATACAATTACTCTGTTTATATGGTAGACTGTTTAACAGAATAGATATTTTAAAATATTATATATATATTATATATATATATATTTAAATTTTAATTTTGCTGATTTGGTCATGTATCTTTTAAAAAACACACAAGGCTTGCAGAAATATACAGGGAACTCTACTATGCTCACTGTTGAAACATTCAGCAAAATGAAATCTTCTGCTTTGCTGAATATGTAGGTTCATAGTGACATGTATGAGATGCATATATAGATATGTTTTAATGCAGCTGTAAGATAACTGGTTTCAGCTCTGCCATTGAGGGAAAGATGTTATTTCTTAATTTGCTGGAAATGGCTAATGTGTTAGTCTAACATGATCATGAATTATGTCAATGTGACAGAAAACTAGCAAGTTAAAAAGTAAAAATTCTTCTAAATCTATCAACTCTTTGATATACATTGAGATGCAGATATTCAAAACATCCAAGCTGCTAAGTATCTTGTTTTTAATTTTTATTCAGAAGTCTTAGATGGACATATATTTCTTCTGTCCTCATAGACCAAGTACCAAGTCCCTTATCAGTTCACTTTTTGCAAGTTCTTCAAAGTCATTCCAGATTCATGTAGAGCCCAGTCATTGCTCATGCACATTCTGCTTTATGGTTTAGTTGTTGCAGAACATCCACTTCCTACTAGCTTCAATAATACAAGCAGTTACAGAACAATAACTTCAAATATGCCTAATTTAAATATTATTCTAATGTTACTTTGATTAAGTTGTAGAAAATTTGGCTTGCTTGATACAAATAAATGTTGAATTATCTGCATTGAATCACCTATGCCACTGACCCCCTGTTTACTAAACTGATTGAATATATTTACTACACTATGTATCAACTCCCACATATATCAGGTCCAAATTTCAGAAATTGCTTATTTTGTGTTATTTAGAAAAAGGGTCTTTTCAAGTGTGCTTGCATTAAGGTTCTCTGAATGAAAGTGTCTCATTGTCTCCTGTTTAAGATTGCAGATTTCAAGGACAGATGCTATAATGTAAGAATGACCTTAGTTGGAATTTCCCTTCAGGGAGATGCAGAAAGAAGGTGAAACAGGTTTGGGAAATCAGGGTATATAAAGGGTGTGAAAACAAAGAGAAAGACTGATTCAGAGGCAATATGGAGATCAAAAGAATCAATGGAGGAGAGATGGGATTCAGCCATCTTGTAAAGATGTGAGCCATGTGAGCTTGGCCATGTGGCCACCGGGGGCCTGCAATCCTTGGCTGGCCCAGGCTGGCAGCATGTGTGCTACATGCAGTTTAGAAGTTTGCAGATTTGAATTCCATGTTGGAGTTTGTTTTCCTGAGTTTGACTTGTGTCTGAAAGAGGCTGTGCAAAAGTTAGGCCTGAGAAGAAAGTGAACTTTGCTGGTTCAGCACCATGGAGTTCATGCTACCAGGAAGACAAGGAGAACACAGCGTGGAAAACAAGAAGGAGCAAGCCAAAGGAGCAGCCAAAGGAACATGCCTTCAAGCGTCTGAAGATGAACTCTGACTGGACATTGGTGAGATGATCAGGACTGAGAGACTGAGGATTTTGGGGCAATCTGGGGAAAGGACTTTGGACAATGCTGAGAAAGGTTTTGGACAATGTTAAAGTAATCATGTAACATGAGTCTTAGATGTTTTCTTTTGTAGTAAATAGAAAGTCACTTTGTTAGAAATAAATTAGTCTGCACTGATAGTCTTGCATTGGTTTGGTATTTTGGTTGAGAAGGCTGGGGATGCTGGAAAGAACCCACAAGAGTTTAAACTGTAGTTTGTAACTTTTTCTTCTGCAGTTTTTGGAGCTGAAAGCAGAGAGCAGCTGGCTGGCTTTTGCATATCAATAGTAAAGGTGATCAGTGAAAATGTTAATGAAAAGTGTATATATAGCCTGCTTCCTAGGGAGAGAAGCAGGCCTAGGTGTGGCGGCCTCAAGGTAAAGGTAAATGAGCTGTTTGTAGCCTGCTTCATAGAGGAAAGCAGGTCTTTATGTGTTTCAAGTTAAGTTAAAAAGTCTTCTGGTCACCCACTTTCGAAAGTGAAGTGCAAAATAAGTCTCTGATCTCCCATTCTAAGCCGATTGATGATCTTCTGCTACTTTTATTTAAAAATTTTAAGCCCATCATCATCGATAGGTTGGGTTGACATGAAGGCACATTACTATTTCACAGTTATATTCTAAGACAGATAAGTAAAAGAGAGGAGTTCACAGGCAGCCTGGAGCTAATAATATGCAAGCATAAAATACAAAGGGAAGGGATAGAAGAATGAAGTGGGGAGTTAAGAAAGTTAGGAAAATGATTTGATGAAGTCCAAAGTGTGAGTATGGAAGAGCCATATAGAATTCTGAAATAAAGAGCAAGAGGGGGGAAGAGGGGAATTGGAGGTGGGAAAGGCACAAAAGATTAAGATGATGGCAATGGCGCACTGGTGGCTGCATGGTCAGAGACCCCTGGGGTTGGCAACGATATAAAAGTAAATAATTAATTTAAAAATAAACTTAATAAAATAAAATAAAAATTTTCCCTCAAATGGAGAGAGGTGTCAGGACCTCTGGTCTGTGATGTTAACGTACAGTGGGAAGGCACCGCCAGCCCCCAGAAAGGACGTTGTGGAAGAAGCCAGCCCTTTTCTACAGATCTTGTATTCTTTATCCCCACATAAAGCCTGTTTTGAACAAACCCATTATTAACATGTCTCACATACTGTTGGTTCTGTATTTTTTTTTTGTTCTGTCATGTAAATGGAGTGATTACCTGGCTATTATTCTTTAAAATATATAATCTCTTTTCCTGCTCCATTTTCCATCTCCTGCTGTGACCTGAATAGATCCAGGGAACGTTAACTACCACCTCATACTTACTGATCAGCTGGGCATGGTGGCATGCACCTATAATTCCAGTTACCTGGGAGGCAGAGACTAGGGATCACTTGAATCCACGGGTTTGAGACAACACCAGGCAACATAGCGAGACATAGTCTCAACATAAAATAAAATAAAACCATCTCCTTGTTACCTCAACTAAAACCTTCTTCTTCCTTGTCCTTGTCAGAGTGGGTCAACCACTTTCTTTTCCACTGAGGTTCAGCCCCTCAGCTGAAACTTTAGAAGCATTTTCAATTCTTCTGTCACCATTCATACTCACTTAACTAACACTACCGAATTTCTCCTCTTCTCTTATGTCTTTTACCACTGTCCTGCTTTAAGTCCTAATCCTTCTTTTGAAATAAATAAGAGTCCCATCTTCTGACTGTTTGATATCCATAACATGAGTTATCCTTCCAAAACAACATCACAGCTCATCAGTCCACTTGACAATTCCCAGTGACTCCTGGGATCTACAGGAGATATCTCAATTTCTAATCTGTATTCATAGCTCTCAGCAAGTCAACCTCTGCCTGTCTTTCTACTCATCTCCCTGACATATAACAATACTTAGCTGTTGTCTCCACCACCATGCCTCCCAATTTTTGCACTTTGCATTTATTTAAAATGTTGAAGTGTCTGTCTCTGCACCCACCTTCTTTGATATATGAATTTGTTTCTCAGGATCCAATGTAAGACTTCTTCACAAAATCTTCTTGGATCCTTCCCTGTTTTCTGCCAGTGACACTGTAGCATTTGTGTTGGACTCTATTGAATAATAAAATTTACCTCTGCTTTTCACATAGCTCATTGTTTCCATGTCTATGTCCCCCTCTCTCCAACACTAGGATGTGAATTCCTTGGGGCTAAAATGCCTATCTTCATTCTGTAAGATCAAGTTCAGTGATCACTTTACTCTTACTAATGTATTTTTCCCCTGTATCTTAACTACAAAATATATAAATTACATATTATATAATTTTAAACTATTTCAAAAATTAGTCTTGTTCTAGTATTTTATCTTGTAAATAAGATTACAACTCTCTCAAGGTTAGGGAGCATGTAATTTTTTGAACTTCTGTACTAAGCAAGGAATATTTGTTGAAGGATCCAATTGGCATATCTTAGTAAAATTAAAATGCAAAGCTTTTCAAATAATTATCATTGTTAATTGAGACAGATTATTTATCCTCCAGGGGATACAGTTTGCTATATTGTGGAATCAGTGACACATTCATACCTTAAATGTAGATATTCACTGATGTGTTACCTTAAATCATGGAATTTTGTTTCACATTAAATCTAAATGTAAAAAACAAAACCAAAAAATTCAGAATCAATTGCATGCCTTCTAAAAGCAACATGGAAGTTATTATCCAATATAGTTCAGCACTATTCTAATTTTCTCTACAAATTTTAAGAAATATATAACATTTGCCCTTTCATTTGAAATGTGTATATTGTTACATATAAAGTATACATATGCACTTCAAATATATACATGTCTATGCACATAAAATGCATATATATTTGCAACACTACTTTCCCAAGTCAAAGATTTCTGGGTGTTTCAGTACAACATAGCAAAAACAGAAGGCATTCTAAGTCTTTTAGAGTTTTGCAAAATATTTTATCTCTTGTTAATTGAATTGAGAGATGATTGCCCTTTGATTATCCCCCATTGATTGGCTTTTTAATTTACCATAATGATAATTAACTCCTTATACTAAACAGGATAGGAGATTCATGAATACATTTCTCCCTCCCTGATGTTTTTTTCTCTCCCTCTTCTGCCCTGGGTCTCTCCTCCTAGTTACACACATCACAATAACTAGGTGTTTTGTATCCCATCAGACAGGATTTTTTAATAGAGTCTTTCCTCTCATATTACTGTGTCAATCAAAGTGTCTCTAAATAAAAGCCATTTTCCCCCAATTGCCATGTGATTGGTTGCTATTTGATTTATTTCTTTGATATAAATGATTTGGTTTATGTAAGACGGGCCATAACATAGCCAATTACATATTTTATTTCTAACTCCTCTTGTCCCTAAATTACCCATAGGGCCACATTTCAGAGCCCGACATTACCAAAATTTCTTCCACATTGAAAATAAGCAGTTATTGTTGCTCAGTTGATGAAGCTAATGTATGCTTTACAAAAGTTTCTTAAATCTAGGATAAGGGCAAGAAGTATATTGTAACTCACAAATACACAAGTACTTTGATTAGCTTAATTGTAATCATTCCAATTTTTTAGTTAATAAAAGCAAATCATAAAGAAGCTAAGTGATATATTCTTCATAATAACTCAATTAAGTAAATGCTTGCTGATGAAATAGTATTATTATGTAGTTGCCTCAAAATAATCACAGACTAGGTAGGGAGGTGGATTGGGATATAGATGGGGAAACACTCAACAATAAATTGATCATTTAAAAAAAATAATTATTTTGTTTTATGGATTATGCACACACATATATTTTTACATTGTTTTATACCCTGAGGTTCTCCCACCACTATGTCACTGGTGAATCATCATCTCAATCTTTTGTACTCATCCCTCCCATTTTTGAACCTGGGTAATGAATACAGGAAGAGCCCTCAGATAATTTAGATTATTTTTGCACATATTTGATATTTCTTATAATAAAAAAGGAGCTTCCAAAACCTCAGATGAAAGTGTGTGACACGTGTCGTTGGACCCAGATTAGAATTCTGGTTCTGCCAGTAAATAGGCTGCATGACTTTTTAGGGGTTGATACATCCTAGAATTAATTTTTTATGTCCATAAAATGAAAGCACAGGATGAGATGAGTGGATCCTTAAAAAGTATAATTGCCTCAAAAGCTTTTTAAAATGTCACTGACAACTCAAAATTTTGTTTGGATTCAGAAGGTGATGGGAAATGTGTATTTCAAAACATCTTCTCAAGTAGCTGTGATAACACATTCTTTCCGTGCACACAAATTTGAAGGAAACAAAGTGACTTCACCCCGAGTAACCTTTCAGTGGGTTCAGGATGAGCTCTGAAGATACTCATTTTTAAAAAGCAATCCAGCTGTTTCTAACAGGGCTCCTGCAGTTGGGCTTCACTTTGGGAAGTTCTTTACTAAATCATCTCCACGTTCCTTTCCAACTGGCAGATCCCCATGATGTTCCATGAACATTATCATTTTTCTGTGTTCTATTTGCTTCCATTCCATGGGCATAGTATATAGTGACCAAGAGAATGATGCTGAACTTTTTGCTTTGAGCCTAAAGCATGATGATGGAAACAGACTCTGATTTTACTGGGATTCATGGTTAGGATGATTACTATATATTTAAAAGCCAGAATTCTTAATGAGAAAACATTGTCAAATTAAATTTTTCCCACCAGTTTTACTCTAGATATTTAAAGCAGACACATTATTTTAGCAAACATCTCAAGCGTTGTTTCCTAACACAGTATATGGAGTTTTATTCTTTATGCTCTCCTACCAGATAGATTAATAAATTGAGATAAATGAGATTCTTCTTTTACTTCCACCTGTTTTAACCAAGTGCCCATGTGCTACATAAGCAAGGAATTAGGTGACTGCTATTATTGATCTCTGAGTTTCTTTACAAAGTGAGCAAAGGTTGAATGGGAGTGTCAGGGAAAACATATTGTGATAAATTTCTACCTCTACTATGAAATTGAAAATATGTCAAAAATCTTCTAATAAATCCAATTATTTGTAATTGCAAACTTAAGTTATCATCGCTGCTGCCAAACCTAGGAATTATAATAGTTTAGTGACACCAAACTACATCTTGGGAAGATCATAGTACAAGTAAAACTAGAAAGTAGGGACAAGTACATAGAAGAAATGACTATGAAATATCATAACTGTGACCTTAGTTGAGTCCATCTGGTATTGATAAGGGAATGAATACTGAGATGCTGATGTATTATTATAGTGACTGCTGAAAATGAGTTTGTTTCTTTAGAAAAACTAATTCATCTCCAGGACATACCATTTGACAGTGATAATGAGGTTTCCTCCAAGCTGACTTTACACTTTGTGCTTTGTTTCAATTCCCAAAGCTGTTCTGAGCTCAAAGATGACTGTAATGTTCAATGTCTCATAAATGTGTTTAATATTTTATTTATTTTTTTGAAAAAATTACTACTGAGAATGACTTAAATGAAATTACAACAGACTCTTAGTCAAAAACTATAACTACTTCTGCCCCTGCAAGCACTGGGGTGTAAATCTCCCTGCAGGGGCTGGTGATAGTCTGTTCTGTATCTGTTGTAAAGCTAAGGGTGACCTACAATCTAATAGGAGCTGCATGAAGACAGGCACAGTGAAATGTCTCCAAACCTAAATATTTTATCAGATGAAATTTCTAATTCAGTAGTTCCTCCCCTGTTACCAATGTGAAAGCTGATCTTGGAAGGGAAGGTAGTAAGCTATGAGCACTGGCATTACTAAGCACATTGTATATTTTAAGATTATTTCTCCAGAAACAGTCTTGTGATAGTCTTGTGGATTTTATTTCTGTATTTATCCATAGATATGTTGAACAACTCCCTGGTTCTGACTAGTAACAGAGCTTATTATATTAAGGGTAATATGAGATGCAATGCTGGTGGAAGTCAGAATGCAGTGAGGACTGGGGTGATTTGACCCAGAGCCACTGTTCCTATTGTTCTAGAGCATCCAGACATCCTCAGCTAGGACCCAAGCCAGCACTGTTAGGACTCACTAGGAAAACTTCCTGGGCCAGGATCTCTGAACCAGGATTGTTTAGAAGATAAAATTACTAGCAAGAATGAATCTAAGTCAGAAGGGAGAAAACCAAGTTGTGGAAGGCAAATATATATATATATATATATATATATATGTATATAATGTGTGTATATATATAATATATATCACATATATGCACATCATATTATATATGATATATAATATATTATATATGTATTACATTGTTGTATACTCCAAGGTTCTCTACCACCTAGTAACCGATGAACCATCATATTACTCTTTTGTGCCCACTCCTCCCCCAATTTTACCCCTTCCCCTTCTTTGCTTTATACTTCAGCTCTGTTGAGAGTTTTACGTTTCCCTACATCCTGTATACAGGTAGGGTCATCCAGTATTTGTCTTTATCTTTCTGGCTTATTTCTGCTAGCATGATTCCTTTTAGGTCCATCCATGTTATCACAAATACATCAAAATTGTCTTTTTTGATTGATGGATAATATTCCATTGTGTACATATACCACAAGTTTCGGATCCATTTGTCTGTTTTGGGGTATATCCTGGCTATTGTAAATAGTGTTGTAATGAACATCAGAGTACAGGTGTCTTTTTGAATTAGTGTTTTTGTACCCTTAGGGTAGATTCCCAGAAGTGGGATTGTTGGATTGTATGGAAGTTTCATTTTCAGTAGTTTGAGGGTTATCCACACAGCTTTCCATAGTTGTTGGACCAGTTTGCACTGCAACCAACAATGTGAAAGTATTCATTTCTCCACACCTATGACAGCACAGTTTTTGCCCATTTTTCTTTTAAATATAGGCCATTCCTACTGGTATAAGATAGTATCTCATTGTGGTTTTGATTTGTATTTCTCTGATTTGAGTGATGCTGAGCATGTTTTCATATGCCTATTGGCCATTTGTATTTCCTCTTTTAATTCTTCTACCCATTTTCTGACTGGACTCTTTGCTTTGTTTTTGTTATGTGAACTCTTTGCACATTTGTTATCAGACTCTTATCAGTTATATAGAGAGCAAAATATTTTTCCCATTCTGTTGGATTTCTTTTTGTTTTGGTTGCTGTCTCTTTTGCTGTATAGAAGCTTTTTAATTTAATGTAGTCCCAACTATTTATATTTTCCTTCATTTTTTTTAAGCATTTGTAAATGTGTCCTCAGAGGTTTTTGGAGTGTAAGTCTTGGAGTTAGTAAAGTTGTTTTCAGTTACCTCTTTAAAAAAATGAGGAACTAAGAAATGCAAATTTGAGGAAAGGCTAAGGAATCAAATGACAAAGAACTGGGAGAGAAATTACAGAGAAGTCTCAAAGTAGAATAGGCTCTGCAGTTGGCTTTGTGACTCAACAGTACTATGATAAGGTGGATTCTTTCTCTGTGCCATCCCCAGTATGTCAGTTTGACCCTTAGACTGGCTATCTTGTGTGTAAGATCTATGTAGTTGTTGTATGTAGTTGTTGCAGATGTCAATCCAGAAAGGAGGAAGGAATTAACTCTCCCTTCATGTCATCATCTGAGGTGCAAGAAAATCTTTCACTACCACCAGGCCCACTTCCCTTGACCTCTTGGTCATATGTTCACTCTTAAGAAGAGGAAAATATTTTTGGGTTATATAGAAATGGAATAGATTTTGGAGTCCAAATACAATTTTACTCTCTCAGTGGAGAGCCAAAAATTCATCAGGAGTAATTAGATCCTATACTTCAGAATGGAAGAGATATTTAGTGGATACAATTATTCCAGTAGACTGTTACTACAAGGTACCACAAACTGGGTGACTTGAAATAACAGAAAACTTTCCCTCAACTTCTAGAGGCTAGATGTCTAAGTTCAAGGTATTAGCAGATACCTGGACTCTCCCTGAAGCCTGTAGAGGGAGCCTTCCATGCCTCTTCCCAGCTTCTTGTGGTTGTCTGGCAATCCTTGAAGTTACTTGGTATCTTAGTATATTTGGGTTGCCATCGGTTGAGTGGCATATGGCCAATAGAAATTTGTTTTTCACAATCTGGATGCTGGAAAATCCATTGTTGGGGAACTTGCATATTAGTTGTCTGGTGAGAACCATCTTCCTAGTCCATAGATGAATGTCTTTTCCCCAAGGCTCAAATGTCAAATGGGTCAGGAATTTCTCTAGTTATTTTGATAAGGGTACTAATTCCATTAAAAAATGCTTCACCCTTGACTAATTAAATTCCAAAGGCTACACCTCTAACTATGACCATAAGGGGGGATTAGGATTTTAGCCTATGAGTGTTAGAGGACATATACATGCAGCTCATAAGGCTTGTAAAAGCTTAACTTGATTCTCTGACCTCCTCAGTACATGGCACTCTCCCTTCACCAGGCTCTCCTCTTATAAGAACACCATTCAGACTAGCATGGGATAGCACCCTGCTTTGGTGGGATTACATTGAATTTAATTAATTTCATCCTCCATTTTCAAATAATTCTTCTGATTGAGATCCTAGGGGTTAGGACTTCAACATATAATTTATAGGCTGGACACAATTTAACCTATAGCAGTAGATATTCTCCAAACTTTCTAGTTGAACAAGTCTAGAGTCAAGTCCATGTGGTTTAGCCAATTGATCTAGGGCCCTATTCCTTAAGGTTGTTGGAACCAATTAACTAGTACAGGCCAGTAGTGATCATACTTCTTCCTGGGCCTCACGACAGATGTCCAGAATCAGAATCTCTATGGCAGATGCCTAGAAATCTACTTTTTGATGAGTAACCCAGCTTGATATTCTTATCAAGAAAAATTTTAAAGACTTACAATTAGAGGGTCTAGCACATATTGAACTTCTGTTATGTTATAACTACAGTGAAGGACATTTTGTATATATTATCTCATTGACATATCACATCAGTCCTGGGAGGTTGCTCTTGTCCTCATTACTTACCTAGAGAATCTAAGGTTAAGAGTAGAGCTAGAATTGGGGTTAGAACTGATGTCAAAATAGATCCCCTCTCTGTTATGTTAATAGTAAATTAAGAAATGTTGAATCATTCAATCCACTGTAGTTTGCCCCTTAGTTTTCTAAACAACCTACACCTATATTTTGTTTGTTTGTTTTCTTTTGTTTCATTGTTGTTGTTCTTATCCTTGATTATAAAGAATAAACAGTGCCTGGTAATTGTTCTCCATTTGACTATATATATAATATATATTCTATATATATTACTATATAAATGTATTATGTATGTATATATATGTATATATATATATAGTAATATATAGTTTACTTGGTGACTCAATGCAACTATAATAAGGTAGATTTTTTTCTCTGTGTTTGTAAGATCTATGTAGTTGTTGTATGTAGTTGTTGCAGATGTCAATCCAGAAAGAAGAAATAAATTAACTCTTCCTTCATGTCATCATTTAGGTATTACTATATGTATGTGTATATATATATATATATATATATATATATATATATATATATATATATATAGCAAAGCATCTTCATTTCTGCACACTTACTATACTATATATACTTCATATACTAAATATATATATAAATATATATTATATATAATATACATACTATATATATATAAGCATCTTCATTCCTACCCATTTAATTCTTTAATTTTGTTTGATTGCTTTGTTTAGCTTTCTTTACTAAGGAATCTCTAAAACTAGTGTGTTCCTTAAGATAAGATAAAAATTGGTTGAAGCTGATTTCCCTTGCCACCCCACTTTTAACAGGACTGGGAAGAAAAAAATACGCTTCTTGCCACTTGTTTCCCTTCTATCTCCCTTCAGACACCAAATAGGTCATTTGATGCTCAGCATTTTACACCAAGGTCTGCCAAGGAAAATATGAGACTTTACAGCTCCTATAAGTTGAATTTGAGTAAGAAAACTGCATATATAACTCTTCAAAGAGCAAGTAGTTTACAAGAACTATAGTGTAGATGAACTGGGCCTTTGTTTTCGAGAACTTTGCCACTGGAATTTTATTTTCCATGCTAAGAGGCTTTTAAACTAGATGGTGACATGATAAAATTCCAAAAATTTTGGTAATTCCAAAAATTATGGTAGCTATTGGGCAAAACTGAATTGGAAGAAGGTTGAAACAGAGGCTGGTAAATATTTTGCAAATTCTACAGGAAGATAATACAATATACAGAAACATAGACTCCAAAAATATGGCTTATTTCCTATAATATATTTCTCTATCCAAAATATTTCATTGTGGATGTCTACAGGTTCAGGAGGATTCAGCAATGGACAGGGCTGATCTACTAACATCATGTGGCAAATTAAGGAAATTAGATAACTTAGACAATTGACATATCCAAATACAACCTACATGTATATAGACTGTTAGAGACTTCAGGTTGTAAGCACAATTTCTTAAGATCAAAACAGACAGAAAACTAAAGGACATTCAATGAAGTAGCCATATGTTTAATGTTGAGTCAGTAGAGTGCATCAATTACTCCATGACATAAAGACTTAGGGTCTTTACCTAGCTCAGATGTCTCTACCATACCTTGGCTGTGTGGCTTTGTGTGGGTTATTGAAATTCTGTCTCAGTTTTCTCTTATATAAAATGGAAATAAGTATTTGCCTTGTAGGGTTGCTGTGAAAGCCAAAAGACAATTTCCTCACAATCATTTCAACAACTGAATTTTGGGGCTGCTGTTTTACTCTTAAGCACTGATAACTCTGCCCATTATTACGCAAAAACTTTGAACTAGAAAAAGTGTAGGTGTAGATTAGAAAGGCTGCACATGGAAGGGTAGAGTTAGTGGTCTTCCATGTGACTCTGTTGCCAAGATACCAAACTGCTCAGTGCCCGTCCCCTAGGTCTTCTTCCCCCCCCCCTCCCCCCAGTAAAAACAATGTATTACCCCCTTCTGACAAAAACCGCATGAAGGGTTGTTTGCCTCCTGCAGCACTGAATTATGGACGATGGATTTGAAGCCATATATTCACCCAGTCTTCCCCACATGTGCCTAATAGCTACACCAGAGTTCAATAAAAAAGAGGATCTTGGCAGGTTTATTCATCTTTTTATTTCCTTGTTGTTCTCTCTACTGTGATCTCCACCCCTGAAACTGGTACTCTAGCCCTTTCACCCCTTTTCTTTCCTTACAGCTATTGCCAAATGTATAAATATCTAGTGAATTGGAGTGGTTTCTGGAGCTGAGAGAAGGAGCCTGTTGCCCCCCATAAATACTCTGTAGACTGTTCATTTTTCAGTCATTGTTATTGCAGCAGATTCAAAGGGAAAACAGGCTAAATTGAAAGGGAGGCATGGCAAAAGGACTACAGTAACCTTTCAACTCCAGGTCAAAAAGAAACCAGTGATTTTTTTTTTTAATATTTGAAGAAAAGAGAATGCTGTACTGTAACTCTATTGAGCTCCTTTAGGGATACTTTTCTCTTGATCTAATTGAGCTGTTTGAAGTATGCTTGAAAGTTCTCATCTAGCCCATGTCGGCATCCTGCCTGCTATAAGCCATGAGAAGTTAATCATCGCTGGCATTGTTAAGGAGACTGTCAGGGATCTGATGGCTGTTCATTCTGAATGACAGTGTATGGGCATGAAAAGCACATTGTCCATGTTTGTTTGGGGAGGTATCAGGCTGCCTGATGATGCATGAGATCTGCAGGGGAGGAAAACATATCTCTCCTCTCCCTGCCTTGAGTTATCAGGCTGGGTCATGTTCATTAGAATGGTAAGAGATAGGCTAACAAGAGGAAAAGAAGTGTATGTGTTTTTTTGTTTGTTTTTTTATTTATATATAAATTTCATAACATTGTAATCTCAAGGATTTGCCCCCCCCAACATCATCCTCTCCCTTCCCCCACTTTCCCTCCTGCTCAAAGTTGTACGCTTCAGTTTGGTGCTTAGCTTGTTTTGACTTTTCCTCAAGGCTTTTATTTATTTTTTTCACTATATCCCATATATTAGTGAAACCATTGGGTTTCTGTCTTTTTCTTTATGGCTTGTATTTGTATCTCCTAAATGTAAACGTGGATGAATCCATCAAAGAGGAAGGTTGACCTTTGACTTATATCCTATCATAGGGTAACTAAAAGCATGGGAGATCTTGACTTCTTGGAAACAGTGGCAAGTTATAAAGGTGATAAGAAAAGATATGGTAAAAGAGAGTTGTTTCAATAAAATTTGTTATGTAGTCTTAAGTCAGTGCCTTCTCCATTCAAAGTTCCTCTTACAGTAAGGGGAGCAGATGATGACCAATGTTAACCTCCTTTATAAAGATAAGTTAACATTATGAAATGAAAATGCATGCTCTATTTTTAGAACTTTTTCCTATGTCTGATGGTTCCCAATGGTCTTTAGCTCAAAATCATCTCTATACTAAAGTGGTTTATTATAGGGTGCCATATTCTGTTATTTATAAGATCCAGATATTCAGATGGTACCTGCTAATGGTGTCAAACTACATAATTCTTGTCAAACAGAGTTTTGATTGTCTTCTTTACTATTCCTTGCTTCTAAGTCTTTGAACATCTGAAGCACCCTTGTGTTACCATCACTACTGGCTTCAACTTCCCTCCATCTTAGATTAGATGCCCTAATCTGTGAAACATCCTTCCCTTCATAGCATTGAGGTTGGGGGCATTCCTTCTATTCCACTAATGCTTTGATTTTCATTCAAAGCATCTAAGGCACCAAACTGACATCTTATTTGCATATCCAAACAAATTCTCTAGTAGTTCATACTTTCTGGGAGGTTATATCATGCCTGTTCCAAACTTGAAAGCAGTTGCAGTGTATAACAGATTGATAATAAATTATCTGCAAAAAGAATTGAGTAACTGTAGGGTGGGGGTAGATCGATTGTTGGAGAGCCTAGGACACTAACTCTGAATTAGGAATTGTCTATATTCACTCAATTTATTATTTTCAGTTGACACATAATCATCCTTAACAGGCTATGGAAATCCAACCTCTTGTGACTAATCAGTGATACCTACAGAGTTATTCATAGTCCTGGAAACCACAAACTGTTATCAGGCAAAACTAAGAGATATCCAAGAATCCCAAACTCTTAAGGAAAAAACACATATTGCCAGTGCTAGGAGTTTGTAACACCGACCTATAGAATGGCAAAATAAGCATACATTTATGTGCTCAAAGATTTTTAACCATTGAGATAGTCAAAGAACATAGAACAGTAGTTTAGGAGGGAAGGATTTCAAACTATGGACAGCCTATCAAACTCTAAAATCACCCTTCCTTTTGTGGGTAAATTCTCAGCCAAACAGGCAAAGCCCAGAGCCTACCAGCAAAGTCTCCAAAGCAAAACTGTCAGGAGAACAAATCTAAGGCACTTACCATTAGAAAATGCAAGTTGGGGCCCCAGAGATCTGGGACAGACTAGAGTCAAAATGTTCTATGCAAACTGAATCTACCAGAAGACCAAGATGGTGGCTGCCATAGTTTCTGAAAAGAGCTGGACCTGACTTGTTAGAGCCATGAAGAATAAAGACCAGGGAAAGCCTGCCCAAGTGAGGGTCTTTCATTTTGTATCCCCAATCCACAATGTACACACTTGGCTCCTTCTTCTATCCCAGTCTCTCTGCCCTATCTCCAAGCCTCCTCATGGAAGTCATTTTATGGTGTGCCAAACATTGTAATCAGATGTTGGATGCTCAGAGATGAAGATGTAATTCGTAGTGTGTCTCACTGGCTGTGATTGCCAAACCTGATCTACCTCTAATACCAGCACCTAGTAGTTGAAGTGGGTTGGCAGCAGAATGGGGCAAAATTAGCACAAGCTCACGTCCTCTTTTCACTGCTGAGTGTCAGGGCTGGGAATGGGGAGGATTCAGCCCAGGTAGCAAAAACATATACCTAGCACATTCTGTGTAAACCTAGGTGGTGAACCAAAGTGGAGTGACAAGGCAAATTATTTCAGTTTTTTTCATCTTACATATTAAATTCTGACTAGCATTTCTGAAGTAATTGTTAATTTGTCTATTTGAATATATCTATACTCTCATAAGTGTGATGATTGTAGCCCTCTATGTTATTGCCTTAGCTCTGGATTTCCTTTTGTCCTTGTTCTGAGTGTAGACTTTCAACAAGTTGTCTTTAGGAGTCTCTATTCTACCTCCCGCACATCTTGCAAATTCACCTGTAACCAAATCTGTTAAAAAAGGTCACTTGGAGTGGTACCTAGTAGTCTTGATTTTACTATGCAGTAAGAAGCATCCACCCCAGCCTGCTTCTGTCCTCCCAGCTGTCATGTTATATAGTATTTCAAGACATTTGTTTTATTGATCCAGACACCCATCTCTCATTCTGTAAAGTCAGGAACCATAAAGAATCCATGGCGCCAACAACACTCCTCCTGATTAGGATCTTTAACTTTGACATTGACATGATTTAGTTGCTCTTACAATGTATTTTTTGGAGGGGATTAATAAACAAATCACCATATTTAGTGATCTCTTTGGCTTTGTTAAATAACCCAGTAGCCCATCTGGCAAGCAGAAGAAGGGACTGCTTAAAATAGGGGTTTTTATGGATTAGGAGAAGGTAAAGCAAAGTTATTAACAACAACAAAAAAAAAGATTTCCGGTTGACCACCCTTTCCTGGAAAGGAAGGTATGTGAGGGTGGGGATTATGTGCACATCAGTCACTGATGCTGATTGGGAAAATGCAGGTTGATTAGTTAAAGATTACTTTTTCTCCTTAAGTGTTGGCAGTGAGATTAGGTGTTAACTCTGGAGGGCACCCTGGCATGCATGACTGCATTTGGAAATTGTTCTTCCTAGTTTTTAATAAATGTTAGATATCTGGGTGGCCAGGAAAGACCTTAGGTAGGATACCCACTCTCTCCTTCCTGGGGAGAGATATGAACATTATCCTCTTTGAGTAGAAAGCCTGCATCTGAGAAATCCTTACCAGCTACCTCAGCTGTCATTCATGTTTACTGAGGGGGCTGGATTCCTTGTTTTCTGTCTGGTCTTCTTTAGTGACAGATTCATATGTCAGGGTCAGAAAATAACCTTGTTTGTATTTTTTATGAAAAAATATCCTGAGGATTCTTTTGGTGGGAAAGTAGGGGGGGTGGGGAGGGGAAGGAGGACAGAAATAAGAAATAACTATTTTTCTCTACTATTCATTTTTAACTCATTTGTTTAAAAAACTTTCCACTACTTCTTTTGATTTCTTGCAATTTCACTATACACTTCAAGAGACACTGCAACTACCTTTAGCCATATCTTTTGCATGTACCTGTGTGGTTCAGTGCAGTTTTCTAAAGAGTGAGGCAGAAATTGAATTCTTAGAACTCACATCATTTTTAAAAGGTATGGAGAAGCTTGCTATTTGAACGAACCCTATTAGAAACCTTTTCCCAAAGCAAATAATCACTCTTTATCTTGCCTTCTATGCAAATCCTGATTTCCACATTTAAGCTTTACTTAAATCAGTGCCTATTTGTATAGTTATCTTTACATAATGGTCATTCCCCAATCTTATAATTGAAAATTAGGTAATTTTCATTTACTCTCTGACTTTTATGCCTGAAAATCTCTTATCGCTATCTTTATTTTGGTAATTCTTTTATGGGAACTATAATAGCCCTTGCAAAATGATTGTATCTCTATTTTAGTCTGAAAACAAAACTGGCAGAGTACATACTAGGAACTGAAGTGCCCAGAGCAAAATAGAGTGAACTGTTGATGACTTTCATGAAATCTAGAGGAAATCATAATTTCCTCACAAAAGATAGGAGTATCAGATGTGGGCATTTAATTCTCATGCATACTCAGGTGTTTTTCTTTTCCCTCTCCTGTTCAGTGCTTCTACCATCACATAAATGAGAAATAGGTCATCTTGCTTTTGCGTCATTCATGAAGAAAGTTTTTTCTCTTCTAGTTCTAAAAGGAGTGATTATTTTGTTTCTAGAGAAAATCTCTCCCAGTGGGGCAAGATGAGACATCTGAATGAAATAAATATCAGTCAGAATTGAATGGGTAGATAAAATTTAACTTGCATTTTTACCATTAAATACATATTTGAATAATGTGCTCTGCTTTTATAGATTTCCATGTTTGTCGCATTAGTACTGATCCAAACCCAAGAACTAAAACCTTAATATTCTGCCCAAGATAATGTGCTGTGTTCTGGCCTGACCCAAGCAAAACATGCCAATGATAACCAGGAGCTTCTACTCCAACCTTGTTAAATCTAATGGATTTGGCACTTTCAAAACCAGCCACGATCAAGGTACTCCTAGGGACTGAGTATTTGCCAAGTGAATTGGTTTGCAGTCACTTTTCCTTCTGACTCAGCCCTCAAGTCCCTGCCACAGAGGTCTGAAAATGAAGCCAGATGCAGAAAATAATTTTCCCACTGAGAACTTGACTGTTTAACTAGTCATGGAAAGAAAAAGAAGGAATACAGTGATTCTGTTTTCGAGAGTGATCTCAGATGTCTCCTGACCTCACTGTACTCACTGGTTACGGGCTCACATGAAATGGAATCTGACACTCTTAAGTATACTGATCACATCCTTCATGAAGGCTTTGTAAAGGCTGTGATCAGTATACTTAGAGTGTCAGATCCATTGTGATTTCCGATGCTCAGAGGTCCAGCTTCACCTTCTGAACCAGCTTGGTGCTCACCAGTCTGCCTGATGACCAAGCCTCCCATTTCTAGAGAGTATGAATCTTTCCAAGCAGACTGATGAACTACAGCTGTTTGCAAATTAGTTTTCTTCAGGAACTATTTATTGCTTTCAAATTCGCAGCATATTCAGATGGAGGTAAACAACAAAGGCAGTTATAAAATCAGAACACAAATGAATTGCAATGTGTTCATTTGTAAAATGATGTCAGAGCAACAGGAATGAGATAAGACCACCTTAGTGCCTTCATCACTGCTCTGTTGGGAGGTCTCATCTTACTGAAAGAGACAAACTGCGACAATGACCATGTCTGATCATTGATGAATTTCCAGACATGATTGAGAAAGGACAGGTCAAATTAATGATCATATTGTCTGGCTGATTTATGATAAATTTTTTCCACAGTTTTAATTAGCTCAGCCTTTTTTTCTCTTCCCATTTTAGTCCCAAGCATATGTGTGCTTTCATATAATTAATCTTAAAAGTCTTTGGAACATTTAAAATCATCTGTCTTGCTACAAAGAATCACAGTAGAATGTAGTGGGTCAAACACCAGAGCAGAAATCTGGACTAACTTCCCTAACTTCCTTTCTGGTCTGCCACTAAGCAATACTGTGATGTGGTACACATTTCACTTATTTTAATTTTTTGCTTTTGCCAGTGTTCAAAGTGTTTTCAAGTCTTTGGGCACTAAAAAAAAACCTTTTTCTCTTTCTATTAAATATATTTTTTCCTTTAAAACACAGTATGTTATGAACTCATATTAACAAAATTTCTATGTCAATTTTTTACCCAAGAATCTCATCCATTTTGGAGCAGACTAGGATTATCTTCATGGTAGAAGTTTAGCAAATTCACTTATCTTTAGGTCCTTGGGGTGATTTCTAGATCACTCTTGTTCTATGGCTTCTCCTTGACTTTTCAAATGATAAAGTTGCATGATCTAAACAACAATATCTCCAAAAAAATGCTAAGTGACTCTTAGATAATGCCTTCCACTGTCCAAAATTCAGAGGAAACCAGAGCACAATCACTAGAAAATGAAATGAACTCTATAAGCTAAATATTGGAAGATACCCTAAAGTTATTTTCCAACCTCAAATTATTTTTGTTTGTTTGTTTGTTTGTTTGTTTTTGTAAAATATCGTACATGTCCCAAGATTTAACTTTCTAGCACAAGTTTCCCAATTTTAACTGTCCAGAAAAGCTATTTCAACTCTAAGAGATGCAGATTTCTCATCTATAGGAGAAAGAAATTAGACCCAATTTTCTTTAAGTTGTTGTTGTCTTAATATCCTTTTATTCCAGTAGGCATTTTCAGCATTTCAGAATGCTACTCTAGGAGAAAAAGACACTGAGGGAAAACAAGAAGGTGGTAATGAGATTTTTAAAGAAGCAGTAAAATTAAATGCTTTAAGGTTTGCCATAATGATCCAGTAATTTAGTTACTCCCTGAGAATAAAAAGTTAAGGAGGCCAATTTACTCTTTTAGTCAGAAATTCCTGTTATAGCTGGGTGATAAACATCTTGCTTAACAAGTAGCCATCAAGAAAGACTAAGTGCCTGTACTGTGAATAGCCAGCCAACACTTCTTCATTATTGACCTTGCATGCTTTTATAAATCTGCCTTTTACCATTGATAGCATTACTTCTCTATTATTTTTACAGCAATAAAGTCCAATAAAATGTTTTCCTTATTTTCCTTAATCTTTACTCCAAGATGTAGATAGAGAATTGAAAAGCACCCATATATTTTTGTAAAGTTTCTTATTCAGAACAATTAAACAGATCCATCTTCTGTCAGCCTTGTCACAGAAAATAGCTCTCTCCTGGAAGTTATATATTTCCACTCTCAATTCCACAATTGTTTTATTGTGTGACATTCAAAGAAAAGACATAAAATCACATTTCCAGAGAAGTGTTTAATTTGATAAATAACAGCCTATCACTTCAAGGTTAGAATTTATTGGAAATTCCTGAAATAAAGTTTTAAACCAACATTGCCATATAGATATGATTATTTAATCTGAGGACAGAATATAGTATCTTGATTAGATGAAAGCTGCATTTTATAGAGGCAAGAAAATCCACCCATTTATCTAGCATTAAGAAGTCCAGGCTAAAATATATTTCAATGCTATTTGAATATTGAATAGGGTCATGTGGGAAGACAGAATCTGTCTTTCTGAATATTTTCAGTCCCTGACATGAGAAAGGGGTGGAGAAGAGGACTATTATGTATTATTGACCATAGTACCTATTGGAAATCAAGCAGGAGAACTTCTGAGGTTGTTCTATGAAGAAATGATCTTCCACATACAGATTTGGCATGTACACCACACACAGACTTTTTTTTTTCTATTTCCTAAACTGGATCCATTGATTATTTGAAAAATGTTTGACCTGGGTTAAAAAAAGTCAGCTTTTAATAGGGTAAAATTCAAATGGAGTCATATCCAATTGTGAACCAGCAGGCAAACCAAAATTTCTTTTCATAAATAAGATGAGCTAAGACCTAGTTTTAGTTATTCTAAAAGAGCCCAAAGAACATGTTTCCTTATACATGGAATTAGTAACTGAGTAAAAGGACTGCAAACATCAGATCTATTCAGGGGCATTTGAAAAAATAGTTTTTATTTCCAAGTCCTGCGAAACCAGTTTGAATAACTTAACCATTTCTTAAAGACCTATCTGAGAAATAACATAGCTTTTCAGCATAAGGTATTTTCTTTGGAGAAAAGGAAAGTAGTTATAAAGACAAAAAATAAAGTATAGAAAATAGTAAGGAGAAAAAATATCCAAGCACAGGCTATGACTAAGAAAATTGTTTCTGAAGAGCAAAGAGGAACTTAAAACAAAAGTAAGTTTGCTTTAAGTTTTTTGGAAGTATATCAAAGAAGAGCATTTTTCAAAGGTCAATCTCCAGGTTTTTGTCTTTTCTTGGACAAGTTTGCTTCCTTCCACTTCTGCTGACTTTGATCAACCGCTGTCAGCAAACAAACTTGAAAGAGGCCATTGGCACAGATTTGCTTCTGGATAATCATGCCTTGTCTTTCATCACACTGACACAAAGTCCCTATCACAAAAGAGAGTAACCCTGGTATAATTGTGAATGTGCCAGAAAAGTCTTGACTGGCTGGCAGCCATCAGCTCTACCTCATTACCTACTGACTCACTTGTGCCCCCTTCCAATAGCTATTGAGGTGGCCTCATGATAGACTTTGTAATTATTGGCCATAAGCATATGAACAGAAATGGGCTGTGTCCAAGAGAGACTGAAATGATTTACTTGTGACTGGATAACTGAGGGATGGGGAATTGACATGGTTGAGCAAGGGAGAAGATAAATGCTCTCAAATGCAATAGAATAATGAATAATAATACAAAAAGGTAAATATATTTAATTTATATAAATATAAATTATATATTTAATATACATAAATGTGAATTTTATGTTGAACATTTTCCTTAAATTGGCACCAGTTTTTGATACACTAATAACTAACTCGGAACCATTTTGTCACCCATGGCTAGTCCATCATTGGTTTTATATATTAAGATATCTGAATTAAGAAACAGTGAGCTTAGTGCTAGACTCAACCCAATTATCCTTCATCATAGCTGGGTATAAAAAAATTTTCTTTCCTCAGCTGTATTGCAGATGGTTTGTCCAATAGCTACATAAGTCCTACTGTCCTCTGAAAACCTTTCCATTAGACCATGAAAATTTAAGCAGTAATGACATGGACTTATTTTAAATCTTAAATCTAAAATGTATCTCAATAGAATTCTTCCAAACTGACCAGTAATATCTAGTCTTCCATCAAGTAATTTAAACTTTGATTATATGTATCATTTTAGTGACAGAATCAGCTTGTAGAAAAAGAAAATCCTTAACTCTTTTTGTGACATAAATGCCAGAGATCAAAAGATCCATATGAGGTTTTTCTTGTGCCTCTGGAGGATCTTTAAAACCATAAACTTGACAGAAACTTCAGCTTATTTTTGACCCTGATCTTGCCTTTGACATGAGCCATATGTTTGTAGCCATCAGCCTTGTGTGACTGTAAAACTTCATTGTGTCAATAGTTAACATCCCAACTAATTTGTATGAGGTGTCTGGGTGATTGCTGATTTCATATTATGAACAAATGTTGGTAGTGGGTTGGAATTGCTTTTATGGAGTTCCGTAACTCACTGCATTATGACTCTCACTTCTAGCATACTCTAGAGCAATCAGTCCAGTGACTTCATGAGAATAAATATTGGAGAATTTGCTAAGATGAATCAATCAACCAGATTCTGGACATTCACTCCTCACAAGAAAATGAGAAAATGAGGTCACGAACTCTCCCTTCTTACTGATTTTATTAGAGTTGCACATCATCTATTTGAAATCATTGCCTCATGTTTGGAAGAGATTAGAAGGACGAAAACATGCCAAACCATATGTTGTCTTGAGGAAGAAGACTGCCTACAAATGTAAATGTGCTATAATTGACTTATTCCTGGGTATGATCCAGGGCTTTCAGAATTTTGTAGGTTTCACCTTCCTCCCCAAATTTCTAGTTTGCTGAGTGTTCATGATCTGTTGTACTGCAGACTGAGTTTAGACACCCTTCAGTTATGAACTGCATTGTCTTGATTGACTTACTTAAATTCACAATCCATGTGACCTTATGAATGTAGCACCTTACACAAAGAAAGGTCCAATGAATGTTGGCCAGCTTCCAAATTTTCATCATCATCATCATTCAAAATAGTGACATAGTTAAGATATCTTTCCAACATATTCATGGGGAAATTAAATAGGCATGTGTTGTGTTTTTCATTTCTTCAAATTTTTTTTTCTTTAAATTTGGGTTAAGGCTCAGGCTGCAAAAAAACTAACTGATACCAGGCTTGATGGCAGTGAGTTTAAAGGGAAGGTATCAGTTTGAAACAAGTGAATTTGAATCTTTATTCCATGTAAGTGCTTCCCTTGCCTTGAGCAACTTCGTTTAAACTTTATCTTGCTTTATCTATTTGGAAAATAAAAAAAAATAGTATTTGGCTTTGTGTCAGTATATAGGCATGTCACAAGAAGTTATTTCTAAGTCAAAATTTAACTCTGTAATATAGTATTATTAAATGTTTGCCATGTTCAATGAACTTAAGTTTTATTTTGTGTTTGTTTTTTTTTTTTTTTTTTTTGTTGTTCTTATTTCTAGAAAGCAGTTGGTGACTTCTTTTTTTGGCAGAGAGTTTTATGATCATATCTTTAGTCCTCAAAACATGGCAGACCTATCTCACTTTCAATCTTGCTTTTAGCACCAGCCTCTGTCAATCTTTGTTTTCATGCTAGTGAATCAGAAGGAAGAGAAGTGGAATCCACTGACAAAAGCATTTTCTCTGGAGGATGACTCAGCCTTCAAAAAGAAAATGAGCAATATGAAAGGGGAGGAGGGCTTGTTTAATCACTGAGTAATAATTGCATTCTAAATAGTAGCCCAGTTGATGAGAGATGGAAGTACTGCAAGAGCAGGAGGGTGCCCTCCTTGTTCATCTTGCTTGATGCCTTCATTCTGCGCCCTGAATCCAGGAGCCTACTGCAGCCACCTCCAGAGAGCTCTGAATGCTGCTACTCTCTGTCTTTCAGACTCTTCCTTCATCTCCTTCTGTGCTTTCTGCAGGAACTGGCTCCAATAATCCATTTCCTTGCAATTCTATGCCACAGAGAGCTCTGAATGTCAGATTGATGGACAGTCTGCACAGGAGGAGACCAATTAGTCATGTGAATTTGTCTAGGCCAATAAGTATGGAATTAAACCATTGAAGCCACACATTTATATTAATTTATATATCAAACTAGCTCCCAAGGCAGCATTCATCCTGGTTCTGCTAATTGCTGTAATGTCAGGAAAGTTGTTCTTCTTGGTGCTTTTACTACTTTCGTTCTGTTGTTTTTAATATTCTTATTTTCACATGACATACATTGGTCTTTCCTTCCCATCTTCTTCCCCTTCTTCTAACATACACAACACAAACACAACATACACACACAACACACAGACACACAACATACAGACAAAACAATGCACTAACACACACAAACACTTACACATGCAACGTAAGTCCACTAAGACTAATGATTTGGTCTCGTTCATCTCAGGGTTTCTGTTTTGTCAAGTTAAATGGTTTACCTACTGACACCAAGGCAGACTTATATAAAAAATTGCTAGCTGGATAAGAAGCTGTATTTCACTCTACCATATAGTAGTCTTGATGTATACAGTAGTAAGCAGGAAAAAAGAACTGCAAACTAAGCATAGCAAATTGAAAGCAAAATGACTTTATCAAATCCTGCAAACCTTGTCACCTATCAAATCCTGCAAACCTTTACCTTCTTGCCAAAATTTAGATCTCACACCTTTAGACATATGCCAATACTCTTTCAACCAAATGGCTTGTCACCATTTCTCTTTTCTATGTTAAACACATAGAAAATGTATCTTACTGTATCTTAGTGCTAAGGGTCACTTTACATTCATTTGGCTCCTCTACTCTTGCAGTCACACTTTGTGTTGTGATGGTATATCCCATTTATGGTGACTATGCTGGAGAGAGATATAGTGGATGTGTGCCAAGCACACTCTATTATAACAGATTGCTCATTTTTACTGCTTCCCCTATCAGACTATAAACTTCAGGAGTTATTGCATCTTTACCAAATAGTCTAGTGGCAGGCAGTTCTTCAGTGCGGCCCATGTGAATAAAACCCTACTTATAAAGTGAATGGGTAAGTCTGGCTACAAGCTCACATTCTTTGACAAAATGGGACCACCATTTTCCATATAACCAGTAAGGAAGCAAAATGATGCTTCTATAACTTTCTTAATTCTCCAACTTTATTTCCAAAAATGTTTAACAAACTTCAAATCTTTCAAAAGAAATCTTTGCAGCATCTTATAATTTGATTTTAATATTAACATGCATGAAATGCATGTAAAGATGTTCCTCATATGATTTTATGTGGAAAATAGATCAGGTTTTATATTAATACCTAGAGAATGAACTAAATTTTGAACCTATAGATGTTTGTTTGTATACCTGTATCCATTGGACATTTTAATCATGCCTTCTTAGGCTCAATTACCTGTTGTTGACACATGGATTATTTTTAATGCTTTTATTATTTTCATTGTTATTAATAGTGTTACTAGGGAGGGAAAATCTGCACCAGATATCTTAGTATCGTAGTATTATTTTGTTAGCATAATATGATCCATATGGTGTCCACTTCAATGCAGCTATTTGGTGTGATTTGCCTCTCTGCCTCCAGGAATGGGCCTCTCCTCTGGGAGGACTAGCTGCCACTTATCTAGTGACTAGAGTAATGTGACTTCATGTGACACAACTAATGAAGCATGCCAAAGGTTGTCTGCATCTTATTTATCAATGAGTTAGCTGACACCCCTGAGAGGCACTCACTGATCTTTTCTAAAAGCCTCTGTCTAAGCAGCTAAATTCCAGTGATGTGATGAAGGCTGACATAGAACTTCAGAGAGCTGACATTACTTTCATTTATAGAAATAATCACCTCTAATCGGATACAGGTGACCACCGAACAGAGGACTGTGTCAACCTGATTTCAGCAAGATTGCATTCAATATATTATTTGTTTGTTTTTAAAGTTGTCTAGCTACAGCTGAGACGGAGGATTGACTGGCACAACCAGGGACTTCAACCACAGAAGTAGAACAGAACTAGTGCTTGAAATAAACTGAATTGATAAGAATTTTTGAAATAAGGGACACAAACAAGTCCAGTGGTTTCCTGGGTTTTTCACTGGCCTTTTCAAAGGTGTGGTCTCACAAAGTCCTTTCTAGATCCACGTCAACCAGTTCTGCCTAGGGCTCCCCTGTTAGAACCAGCAAGGTCTCCTTTGGATCAACAATGAGCCTCTTCTGAGTACCTGCTATAGCCAGGATCATGCTGTTCGCCAATGTTGAAGCATTGGCAAAGACCAATAGGGGTTATCCGGTAGAGGAAGAGGGCATGCCTGTCAGAGGCAGCCATGTGGTGATAAACTTGGGTAGTCCATCTGGAAATAGAAGCAGTCTGACTTTGCTGGATGTGAATTGCAAGTTGAGGTAGACTGAGGAATAAAGCTGGATAGCATTCCAGGAAGTAGCAGATGACAGAGACCCTTGCATCTCCATTATACTTATCACATACTTGGATTTTTGATGAGCATTGAGCTGCAAACTGAGTATGAATTCTTGCTCTCCTCTATCATTCAGTGCCATGATATAGCCCTTGTGGAAGACTAAACCCTGAATGTGTCCTACAAGAACTACAAGAATGTGTCCTATGATATATATAATCTGTCTGTACCCCTTTAGTATCATTCCTTATCAATTCTTCCTTCTTCCTTACAGCTCGGCTGACCCTACTCTTTGCATTCCAGTCATACTGACTTTTCTCTGGTTTTGCTAACATGCCACCTTACTGAGTCAAAACAAGGAACCTTTACATGTTCTGTTTACACAGAATCATCTTTCCTCCTTACCCTATCCTCCTTTCCTCCAGTTGTCCCTCCTCCTCTCCCACCCTCTCTCATTTCATTCCTCCCTCCTTCCCTCTCTCTGTCCCTCCATTCTTCTCTTCATATATTACTTCCTTTATTATTTTTCTCTGTATTTTCTTTTCATCCTCAGGTCTCAGCTCAATTTTTTACTCAATAAATGTATACTTGAGTTTCCTGTTTGGACCTAATTCCCCACTTATATGACCTCAGAACACTTCCCTTTCACACAAGTATAGGAAAAGTTATTAGTAAATATCAGTGATATATTGATAAAATTATTTGGTTACCATTGTTTTTCCCCCAATAAATAACATTACCATTAATACCATCATCATTAAATCTGCCAGCATAAGTTGGGATGCTTTCCATGTACCTCTTACTGTTCTAAATGTTGTGTATGTATTAGTTCATATAGCTTCCCTAGCAGTTCCCATTTTACAGGTAATGAAACTGAGAAAGCAGTTCAGTAATTATCTCAAAGTTGTAAAGCCAGTAAATGACTTTGGAAGTTAGAATTTGAACCTAAACAGATGAAATTCAGTCCATGTTCTTAACCATTATAATTCTGCTGAACTCTCAGTTCCAGTCCTAATGCATAGTAATTGCTCAATAAATATTCATGGAAAGCATGAATGGATAAATAGATTAATGAAAACTACATGTGCCCAAGTCTAACTGGGAACAATCGGATATGTACATATAAAGAACCATGGTATCCCACTAGCAGGAATAACTAGATCTAGAAAAGAGAAATTTAGATGGGAGAAATCTCAAGTGCTTGATGTGATTTCTGATGAAAATTTTACAAGATGTTAATCAAAGAGATTAGTTCTATGGTTTGTGTGGACATCATTGTGACCTTTCTTAATATTGACTTTTGAGTTTGTTCAGTGTCTGTAATCCCATAGACTGGCATTTATAATCTTGAGTGATTAAGCTGTGTTTGCTGAGGATTATCCTATACATGAAACATGCCTTGAAAATTTTGAAATAGAGAGAGCAATTCAGTGGTCGTATCATCTAGTATTCTACCAGCCTGTGTTATCTTACTACCCAAGCAAATTACTTTCCTTTTTCCTGTTTCTATACAGTAAGACTTCAATGTTTTTATGCCCTGTGATGTTCCCAATGAGTCTGTGAAAGCTGCTAGATATAAAGAGAGAAAACAGTGGTTGAGACTACTCCTAACCCACAGAGCACAGGACTCCCTTTGTGATCTCACACTCAAAGACAACATCCATGTGCCTTCTCCTGCCCTTTGCTGAGACAAAGTGGACAATCTGCCCAAAAACTTATTCTTTCCATGGAAATAATAGTGCACATGTGGTTTCTCTATATTATGTATCATAGTTTGGGGTGCTCAAAGTAGATAAGAGATATGCCTTAGATAAAGGAATAACTTTATCTATTATCGACCATCTGTGGTAAACCAGAGATGGCTTCAGCAAGTCTCTTATCTCTGATGGAATCCTCCTAACCTCCTAGTAATGTCCCACTGGATAGGCATATTCCTGAAAGATAAAGGTGTTTACCCCCACAGGTGTTTTTCCTGCTAGGTAATGAATCCCCAGTCCTCCTATCCCATGTGCTACATACCACAGACTTCTGGATTTTTCCTTCATGATTGCCACATTGCAATCATTCCTTACCACGGTATTTAAGGGAAGGAACCTAAAACTTATAATAAAAGGCTTGGCACATGTTCACCAAGTCCTGATCTGTGACTTGAGTTCTTCTCTGTCTTAGATCATCATCTATCTCTTCTGTCCATTCTTCTTCCCACTTGCAGCTCCAAACATTATATCATTATCAGTGTCATCCAAAAGTGCTAACTGCACCTCCAACTTTATGTTATAATGCAGGATTACTTTGGTATAAAAAATAAAAAAACATATAAATGAAGAAACAGTGCAAGTTAGATGACTGATGCTTCAATTTTACTAGTCTCCGATCTCTTAATTTGTTAGAGGGAAAATGAGGACATATCTGAGAGTGAAGCATCTGATGATGTTGTAGAAAAGGATGATTTGTGACATATGACTGCAGGGGCAGAAAATTATTTAAATATACAATATTTATACATAAATGTGCATTAACATTTTATATAAAACTTTTCTCACCATTGAAATGATTGAATGGAGTGAGGACAAAGACACCTGAGTTCTCTACTCCTGAATTTACTATAAAAGAAGGAATACTGTATAAAGAGCACAGAAGCGTTGGTCTGGATTGATAATAGTGCATATTTATACTGACAGTGCATAATTATGTGAACTATTTATGTTATAACTAAAGCACATTTGTGTTTCACTGCTTTTTGCCTTCAATATACATAATACTGTATTTTTAATATAAATATTTGGTATTTGATATACCAACCAATGAAAATGAACATGTATATATATATATATGAACATATATTTATATAATAAAATATATATTTATATAATATATAATATAAATAATATACATTTATATGAGTGTTTATGCTAGAGTTTGTTTTTCTGATAGAAAAAGGGGGAGATTCTGCTGTTAAAGACAGCTGTTAGGTTCCTAGGCAACCTCCCCAAATATATCAAATCCAAAATAAATCCAGGTAGAAGTAATTATCTACATTCATCCAATTTCAAAATAGGGTGCTAGGAATTAGATGAGGTTTTGGAGGTGATTGATAGTGCCACATAAAAAAGGGATTACTCAGAGGAAAAGCCATTCAATATATGAGTAAGGCAAATTTCAAATTTCTTCCTGATGTATATGATTACTATGAATGTGATTTGAAAAAAAAAATTAGACAAGTGCTTGGACTAGAAGTTTAGACTTAATGATAAAAAACCAGAAGCAGAATCCTATAGGAATTACATGAGTAAGGTCAAGGTGACATGTCAACTGGACTTCAGAGCTGTTGTTTCAGGTGTCTATAAGTCAAATAGAGGGAGAAGTTAATGTGGTGGGGGGGAGGGCATTTGTGTACCACCAGGTTAAAGAGACATTCTGGTCAACTCATGATAATCTCATTGGAATCTTAGTGGAATCTCATTGGAATCTCAGTGGAAAGGCCTAGTTTGGAACCTCTATCTGATGCCAGGCACATTGACTTTCCACATATGGAAGCCACATATTTGATTATTTCCAAATCCTAATTGTAAGTCAGTAGATAGCAGACAATACATTTCCATCCCTTGCTCTAGAACTGGTTGTGATGAGTCATCATTTGGCTCAAGTCCCTAATACAGAGACTAACACAAAACTGATGCTTCATAAAAGCTTGAGAAATGAATGCTGAAAGAAATGAGTGGATGAATAGGCATCTAAGATATTGGTGCAAGGGGGTGAGACTCAGAGATAAGACAAGAACCAGCTCAAAATGCTACAGTTTCGCTTCAGCTTTCTCTGAACCTTTCCTCTGTTCCTACAGAGTTTTATTTTTCCTGCTTTTATAACATTTCTCAGTCATGCTGTAATTGCATTTCATGAATTTCTCCCCCTAGACTGAAAAATACTTAAATGAAAGTACTATTAGTGTCTACAGTGCTGCACAAAAGTTTTGGTACTGGCTGAGCACTCAATAAATATTCACCAAATATGTCCTTAAAGTTTCAGTGTGGTTGGTGAGTCATACTTCCACATGTTAGTGAAGAAGTGAGATTTTGTGATCATACATGATCACAGTACAAATCAGAGCAGTCAATTTTCCAAGATCAGGAATTTTCCTTTCAATCCTTCAGTGTTTCTCTGAGTGTGATTATCTCTTCCTTTCCATCCTAGTAATCACATACTGGAGAAGGTTGTCAATGGGTACTACCTGGATTTTATAGTTTTTGGGCTTCTTGCATGAAAAGAAACGAGCTCTATATGTAGAATTATTCAGCATGAAGGGACACAATTACTAGGACCATACTGTTAGGCAACTGAGAAACCAAAGAATGTGGTTGGAGTCTGAGAGAGGTGGAACAAGGACAGCTTGAAGCCTGTGAAACAGGGAGCACCTCTCTTCTCAATGTGCTGGGAGCTCAGAAGTAGCATCAGTTTGTACTCTAGTAGTGACATTTTAATTTATAAGCCAAGAACACACTGATCACCAACTGCAGAAATAGATTTGGTTGTTCATCTGATTCAACTCATGTGAGAGTTTCAAAGTAATTATGATAGTGGAGCTGATAGGCGAGCAATTGTATTTTTGTTCTCTCCATCTCTGGCTTCTGTTTCCCTCCCCAGCTCCCCACCTCCAAGGTTGTTCTTGTCAGGATGGGAATGTAGGCATAAGACAAGAGTAATCTTTGAACAAGGGGTGTATGGACTCATAGAGAGAGGCTATAATCCATAGCATGTTGTCTTTGCTAGTCTTCTATCTTCATCTATTTTTTGTTAGCTTCCTATCAAATCTAACCAGATGGAAGATAAGACTATTTTGTCTCTTTCTTGAAAGTACAGAGTAGAAATAACATAAGCTGGGCATGGTGGCTCATGCCTGTAGTAAGCTTCATCCTATGAAGCGGCTGGGCCTAGGGATTGCAGTTTGAGTCCCACTTGGGGCAACATAGCGAGACCTAGTCCCAAAAAAATAGCTGGGCATGGTGGTGCATGCCTGTAATCCCAGCTGTCTGAGAAGCTGAAGCTGGAGATTGCTTGAGTCTGTGGTACCCCGGGCAACGTGAGCCAGCTGTTCCACCGGCAAAAATAGTGAGACCTAGTCTCAAAAAAAAATGTAGATAAAGTAGAAGGAACATAGGCACTAACAAGGCAGTAGTGCTTCTGACTTGAATTTGAGTTGCCTTTGTCATATCTATTGGTACAAGTTGTCTTTTCAAAACCATTTCTTCTGAATAATAACTCAAACCAGAGTCTTAAGTAAGGAGTTATTGTACCTTTGTCACTGACTACCTGTGCTGCAAACCTCAGTTTCTTCTGCAAATATCAATGATAAAACTTTCTTTATAAGATGGTTGGGAGGATTAAATAGAGTAGAACACATAAACTACTTATCACAGTGCCTGGCACATGATAAATAATAAATAGTACATAATTGTTATTGATTTTTTACTATGGTAGCTATAAATAAATTCACCTGACTATCCTTTTTTCTCAATGTAGGGGCTTTAGCTCATTTGGTACATGTGAAAATGTTAACTTTTCTTCTCATTGGAGTTTGTGAATTTTGTTTAAATCTGCCTAATCTCTGCAGCCACATCCTTCATCATCACAACAGACAACTAGCAAGCTTGTCCTTATGGACACAGTCTTTCTTTGGTCTATGTCATCTATATCATGAGCTTTCTAGTTCTCTCTCTCCTTCCTGTCCCATCAATTCTCAGGCAAACTCTCCCATCATTTCTGCAGCTTTCTGTTTCATCCTGAGTGGTGAAGTTACAGTAGAACATTTGCAACAATAGGCTGTCTGTTTTTCAAAATAAACAGCACTGATTGGTAACATATCTTTATTGTGATTCCATGAATTAAACCTTATCTTTCTTTGTAAAGTCTTTACAAGGGAAGTTGATAATTTCATACTCTCACAACTTCCAAAAAGCAAAACTGTGTTCTAAAGACCTACAATATCATAAAGAGGTATCGTAGTTATTGCTAGCCTCTAACAAATCAAATAATTCACAAATATTTTTGAGAAGATAATTATGTCTTTGTTATATCCTTGCTATTCATTTAGATAGAGCTACTCAACTTCAATGTCTCTTAGTTTATATATCAGATTCAAATCTATTTGGTTTTATCTTTTAACAATTACAAAATTTGTCATGTGCACTGATCGGTTCTAATATTATCCTAATTTGATACACTCAAGAGATGAAAAGTTCCATCATATGAAAAGTTCCATCATATGAGTTCTACTCAAAACAAAACACATTGTTCAAATGTTATCAATACAAATATCTCTAGTGCATACTGCCCATTTTTCCTGTCTTAGAAAATTATCATTTAGTCACTTGACTTAATTGGGATCTTGCATTTCATTGTTCCAGAATGTGAAAACATAGCACATCTTTAGTGCATCTGTATCTTCTACCATCTCAACAAATTCTATTTTAGCAAATCTCTCATGTGACCTTGACTTTTTCTGTCTGTAATATTCACATCTCTTTAAAATGTAAGCACAGTGAAACTTCTGCTTCAGAAGGCAATTTTTCAAAAACAAATGATAAAGCTCTTAAAGCTGGATATTAGCCTACATCTGTTTTTCAATTAACCTTATTAGTTTAAGGGTTAGTATAGATTAGTCTTACTTGATGCTCAAGTTATTTGTACCGGTTCCTAATATTCACTATCTTTATCTGTGAAGAGCTCTCTTTCCTGATCACTAGCCAAACTATTTATCATGGTTTGACTGATCTAACACAAATGTCCAGTCTGTAGGTAAGAAAAGAAAAACATTGTTTGGGAAGAATAGGTGTGAAGTAGGGAAGTTAGTTATGGATTCACCATTTGGAAAAGACCTGGTAACTTACATGATAAACCAAAGGGCACAAGAAATTCAGGAAGGATGATAACAAGCTGTCATCCATCACTACCCAACAATAACCAGCTTCAACATTTATTTCTTTGTTCATGCTCCATGGAAATATTTAAGCAAGAGACATTTATGCTCTGTTCTTATTTCCCTGCAACACCCGTAACAGGTTTCCAGCTCTCTGATCTACCCTGTTTTAAGATACTAGCAACAACAACATATCATTTGAGTCACTCTGTTTTTGTGAGTTGGAGCAAAAACACAGTGAAATTCAGTAAGGGCTGACATCCCATATTTTGGTGACTCAGGGTACTAATTGAACCCACTATTATGGAAGTAATTTTGGTATACAGTCCCCCTACCTCCACCATCAAAATCAATGTTCAAGTGTTTATTTGCTGACAGCGGGAATTCAAGATCATACCTGTTTTATAGGGCTTATCCATCAAAATGTATTTATGCCTTTATTATTCCATGGATGGGGAGGTGGTAGAAGAGAGACTTTGCTTGGTGTTCTACAGTTTGATTCTCTGCTGCCTCATATACTTTGAAGTAATGTGATTTTTAATGTACTTACCTCATTTCAGGTATATGGATAGTCTTACAACATATGTTAACTGCATAAGAATAAACCACCTCATTCTTAACCACTAGTAACTAACCACTCAACATTCCTTCCATGGTTTGAAAGCATGATATAACTGTGCTATAAGAATTAAGTATGTTTTTACTTCCTGAAGGATGTAGTTTGATCAAGTCATCAGTTAAGGGGAATGTGTGGGAAAGCTATAATAACAAATTGACTGAAATTTAGAAGTTATGAGATATCCCTTTCTTCTTTGTGGTAGCAGTCTCATCCCATTAGCCATAAGCCTGTTCCTTTTCCTCATGATTTCCTGGAGCAAAAACATCTCTACCCAAGAGATCTGGATTTAGTAATATCTGTGTCATAACTGAGACTGTGACCTCTGACTGGTTTTGATAAGATTGTCATGTATCAAGAATATTTTGAGAGAAAAATTCCTAAAGAAATGAAAAGTATGATCATCACAATTCCTTAAAGAATTGGGAAACAGTTTCACCTATTTGGTGGGGCCAGTAGATGGTATGCCATGATAGACAATGATTGTTTTATTATTATTATTATTATTATTATTATTATTATTATTATTATTCAAGCATGCATTGACACCTTTGGGAACCTTCAAAGCTGAGTGAATGACACATATCTAGTACATGACAGTGATTCATCCTCTCTTGCATTAGTATTCTAAAATTTTAATACCTATAATTGGGAGACTTTTAGCCAAGAGTATTATGGTCTCTAAGATATGATCTCCAAGCCCAGGGAGGCTGGGGTCTAAGATATAACTTACTTGAGATTATGGCCTATGGAGAAGAGAGAACATGATTTCAGTTAAATTCAAAGGGAGAAGCCCAGTTTCTGCGATGATCTGAATTTTGATTCTTCTAAGATTTAGTTTCTCATCCAGCATGTCACTGGCAGGTGATCTACCTGACCCAAAGAGATAAGGATTTGGGGGCCAGGCACGATGACTCGTAATCTCAGTGCTTGTAAGCTTCAGCCTATGAAGCAGCCGGGGCTAGGGATCGTGGTTCGAGTCCCACCTGGAGCCCTTAGCGAGACCTAGTTCCAAAAAATAGCTGGGTGTGGTAGCGCCTACCTGTAATCCCAGCTACCTGGGAAGCTGAGGCTGGGATTGCTTGAGTCTGTGGTACCCCAGGCAACAAGAGCCTGCGGTTCCACAGGCAAAAATAGCAAGACCTAGTCTCAAAAAAAAAAAAAAAAAAAAAAGAGAGAGATAAGAATTTGGGCACATGTTCAGGATAACACTTAGATGCAGCCACTTCTTTTAGTCTCTGCCTGGTGTCCAACACTGATTATCTCACAGACCTGGAAGATGAAAGGATTTGTCTTCTCTGGGTGAGGTCCCTCTGCTGAGAATTGGAACAAGGGGACACTTTGCTACTTGCCTATCTTTCAGAAAAAATGACTGTTGTGATGGCATAAATGTCCTGAGAGCTTTGCTTCCAGGAAGTGTCTTTTGAATGATACGATTTTGGTATCCAGTCTCTGTGGATATCTTGGCATATGACTCGTTACATTTAAACAACCCTGACTGATAAAGTGGACATTACTTGGTAGTTAGTGATTAGAATGCAGGTCTTTGTTACCCAGTCTTTCAGCTAACTGATTGTTAACTAGGAAGGAATGTTTGACCCAGAAGGTCATTACTGTTATTAGTGGGAAAAGAAATTAAAATGCTTCAAATAGCTTTTTTAATGAATCAGAGGAGGGTTTAAAAACAAGAAAGAAAAAAAAAGATAGCTTGTATTACAATGGAGTCACTGCCTATTCACAGAGATGTTCTTTTGGGGACCCTCAAAGATCAAATTATATTGCTTTGGGGGAAAGGACCGTGTTTTTCAAGTTCTGCTTGCATCATTCTCTAGTGTTTGTCTATTTTTTGACATTTGCTAGAAATCAGAAATGCTGGTGGGAGGACTATGAGGACTACAGCAATGAAAGAAAAAATTGTTAAATAAATTTTAAAAATTAAAAGCAAATCAGAAATAACGAAGCATTCTTCAACCCCATTCAGACAATGTAATTCCTAAAATTTCCAGAAGAATTATCTTGTCTTGATTCCATGCAAGTTTCTTAAACGGGCTCTGAGTAAATGTTTCTCCATGAAAATGTGATTAGAATCAATGTGATTGCATATATTTTAAGATACAGAATTATAATAGTATCATGTTTGTATTCAGACTTTCCTAGATCCTCAGCTGTTTGTGTTTTATTGGATTTTGCTGATTAAGCCTTCCCCATCGCTTTGTGAGGAAGGAAATCCCAGTAGCTCTTCTTGATTCATTCCATGGACTTTGCAATTTTGCCTCCTCAGTAATCTCATCACCCTTCTAATGCAGAAAAACAAGTAATCTTGGTCTGCTGGGGGTGGCTGAGCCCTGGCAATTGAAACTCCCCATTTAAGCTGTCTCCTGGGAGAATACTACTCTCACTGTTAAACAGAGGAGGCAAGGAACCCCCTCCTCAAAGCTCTCTAGTGCCAACATATGGAAATGGTTTCTTGTTTAGTTGAAAAGACAGAGCAAGAACCAAAAAGCTCTCGAATCATAAACTGGTTGATGGATACTAAATATCCCAATTTTGGCCCTGATGACTATGTATTGTTCAGGCCCGAGTTTAGAGCTGTACTCTTAGCCTTTCTGTCTTGTCTTTTCCTTCTTTGGTCAGATGATGCTTTAGGTTTGTTAACAACTACTTTAACTTCCAGGGCTTTGGAAATAGGAGTTTTAACTTTTACCTCTAAAGTGAGAGAAAACCATTAAGGAGTTTAGCCAGCTCTTTCAGTTCTGTTTAAAAAGTATGGGGTTTATTTTTTGCACATCTTTCTTTTCTTCCAAAGATTGAGACTTGACTTTGGAAGGCGCTTTTGGCGACTTTAGAAAAGAAATGTAGCCCTGTGTGATACAGTACTCAAGATGTGCTGCACATGTTTGAAGGCAAGAGCATCTGATCTCCAAAGAATCAGAAAATCTCTTCTCTTGTTGCTTTTGGAGGCACTTTTTGTTGTGTTGCCATTTTTTTCGAAGCAGGTAAAGCTCAAGTGAGCACAGCGTGGTCCAGATGGTCCTGAAAGCTGCCCACATTTCTTTTATGTGACTCTCTCTTCAAAAAGTGTGTTCCAACTGGGAATCTATTGGGCTGTTAAAACTAACTCTGTTGCTTTTTATATTTTTGTTATTTCACACACATACACACATATGCAGGCTCACACATACAGGCACATGGACCCAGGTGTGGATGTGGTCATTCTTAATGCATGGCATTTATGACATCAACAGGCTCAAAGTGATTTTGCAGGGCCTTATTAACCATCTCAAAGGCTAAGCATTGTTTAGTTGGAAGGCAGAGAATCTCCACAGGATGAATTTCAGACCCGAGAGTGGAATTCTTATCCACATATTCTTGGTAGGGCTTCACAGAGACCTTATTTAGAGGAGGTGGAAATACATTTCATTCATTGCTGAAGAGTATGCAGTAATGTCCTGATTCTGCCATGTCCCTAAGCAGTGAATACTGCTTCTTTAAATGCTTGGAATGTGTGTTGCTTCTGATTTTAAGCAAACAACACGTGCAGGCATTTGTAAAGAAAACTCACATTGCTGATGCATTGTTAGTGTATGTTTAACTTGGTTTGCTTTTCAAGTAACAGAGGAAATGCCTGAAACATCAATGTCTCCTATGCTGCTGCCTTCCATTTTTTTCCTCTTCCACCTCTGTCTCTGTTTCTCTCTCTGTCTTGTCTGTCTCCCCCACCCCTTATATGTGTATGTGCACATTCCATGACTCAACTCCTCCACACTTTCTATTCCAACCAAACCAAATTAATTTCTTATTTCCATTCCCTGCTTCTTACTTTCCTGTATCTATGCATAGTCTTGCTATTCATTTGGACTATCTGTTCCCACTGCTGCCTGTTAACAACATATTGGCCATTGAAGCCTTACCAAACACCATCATTTTCATGAACTCTTCTGTGCCAATCAAAAGTCACTGCTCTTCCCTCTGAGACCTTTTTCAATTGTTTACTCTTACTTAAAGGCAAATTTTTATCCCAACCATTCACCTACTAAATTGTAAAATTTTTGAGGACTGGGACCACTTCAGACACCATTTCAATTTCTCCAAAATATTCACCCAGAAAGAACTAAAGCGTGAGTAAATGGTGAGACGCCCACCTGGACATAGCTGGAAATACCCTTCAAGCTCACTCAGCAGAATTTTTCTCAATGCAAAGGCATTTGTTTCCAGACAAACACATGTATTGTCTTGGCCTCCTTAGCATCATTTGCTAAACAGTTAATTTAAATCTGTTAAAATTATCAAATTACTTTGATACCAGTTGGTAAATACAACCCCAGGATCCCAGGTGTCCCCTATTCCAAGGCCACCTCATTCCTCTCAGCAGGTTTTCCTCTCTCCATAGTATAAAGTCAGCTAAGGTCTGGGATGGCAGAAGCTCCCAGAACTCAGCTTCAGCAGCAGGACTGCTGCCCATGCCATTAATCTGCTGCCTGCTATGCTGATTGTTAAATATTGACTGTCAAATTCAATGTTATCCATGCCAATATGTTTGTTGTAGCCAGTGTAGCACAAACAGAACACAATTAAAGCCATTCACAGTCTAGGGGGGTTAAGGCTGCCTTCTCTTCAGCAGAGAAGAAGCAAGTGCTTGAATAAATACTTGCCATTCTTGAGTATTTTCTTTTGAAAAGAATGGCTCCAAAATGAATACAATATGGTCTACACTTAAAACACAGATAGAACTAAGATATAGCCTGTCATGCAAACTAAAGACGTACTTTTTTCAAAGAGAAGTAATTAGGAAATTAGATTCTATTTTGACCTATATAATATGCTGAGTAATTGGAAGTTTATTAAAACTATTTTAAATGCAAGCATTTATTACCTTTGCCTAGAAGAAATTAGTTATATGGGAAATTAAAAGTCCAGTCCACTTTGTTCCTGGGTGTATGACCAAGGAATGTATTTAAAACTAAAATATATTTATTCTGCATTTAAAGATGCTTAGAGACTGCCTCGTGTGTTAATGTGTGCTCTGCGACTAGCACCATTTAAACACACTTCCCCTGCACGCATTAATGTGTGCATTGAAGGGAAGAGGAGCAAAGGATGATAAATTGTATTAACTGCACAATGTTCAAGTAAAATTTATCTAAGAAAGAACAGTCTAGTGCATTAATGTGAATATTCAAAGATAGATGTTTATCTTAATGGACTCAGAGGTACTTACAAACAGCATAATTGCTGAAGTCATTTTACAGGGCATTTATCCAAAGTGATTATACTTACTCTGACTTTCTTTCCTATAAAGAATTCTACTTAAAGATTTAAGTGAAACAGGACTCTTGTGCCCAAAGAACCATACATTGGTTCTTTCTGGACTATGCTCATCCAAGGATATTTCAAATAATGAGAAGCAAAACCCACATCTCTATTTGACACTTAACTGGACTTTTTGCCAAAGACTGGCCTATTAAAATGTTAAATTATCCTAATTTCCATATTGCTACATGATATTTGACTTAACTTTAAGGCCACAGTTCTGAAAATAAGGAATTGATTCCATGGTATTTAGTTAAAGTCTTTCAAGATAAATTGCTTTGAATATTTTGTATCTAGCAAGCAAATGTGCTCTTCTAGAGCACCCCCCATATTTGCAGATGCTCACAGATATCCCTGCCCTCACCCATACCTCCACAGTCAGAATTCACAAAAATGAAAAGTAATTTCCTCCTCTACCAAATCACTTTCCTGCATTAATCTGATTTTCAGTGTACCCAATTCTGTATTCATCAGTAGAATTTATATGGTGCCCAAACTCTCATCTGGTGCTGTAGTTGTCTTGTGGGTGATTTCAAGTCAATAGCAAATAGTGTCATTGTTTCAACAACCCATCACAAGGTAGTAACACTAGGTTCTGATGAGATGTTTAGGTTCAATGAGTGGGATCCTAGGGTTACCTCTAAGAAGAGATTCACAGAGTTCCCCTTTCAGTGACACCAGATGAGTTTGCTAAGGATAGGAAGACATTTGCTTATATATAAAAAGCGCAAGCTCATCAGAAAAAAGAGGAAAGAAAAGGAGAAGACACTTGCACAGACAAGGGACAGAAAGAACTGCGCCTTACCAGAGCAAAATTGTTCTGAAACTGTTTTTCTTTTGGGGAAGGTTTCATTACTTTGGGAATTGTTATCTGTTGTTAATTATTTCTAGGGTTTGATTGGGTTAATTTTTAAGAAATTGTTATTCTCTGTAATGGCCCTCTATAGTCTCATCTCTGGACCATGCCTAAGGATTTCCTACACCTAAAGATTTTTGATTTCTATAGCAGACTTAGGTTTGTGTTAATTTTTTCCACTCTACCTCCCATCTCTGGCTTTGTGAAGCCTCAATCTCAAGATTTCTGTTCCAAGCCTTCATCAGTGGGTCTCTGAATCACTGATAACCATTTCAATTCATACAATAATAACATGAAGTATATACCTTTGTCTCAGATTTACAGAAGAGCAAACTGCAGCTCAGCTGCCTGTCTCACCCTGCACTCTTCTGGCCCATATCCTGCCCCAGGGAAGAGTTCAAGACTTCTGAAGCAAAGTAGACCATTTTCCTCTGGATATAGTTAGCTATAAACAACAAGATTCAGTCTGTTCTCTCCTGCAAGTAAAAATCAAGCAGAAGGAAAAAGGGAGAGCAGTTACACGAGCTGGCTTTCTATTTTATAAGGAATCAAACAATCATTTCCAGAAACTCCAGATGACTCTCACTCAGCATTTTATGTAGACCATTGCCAAACACCTACAAAGGAATCTTGCTTCAGAGGTTCATTTGGCAGTCCTAGTGCAGAAGGAGAGAGGAACATATAGAGACCACATCTCTAACACTGGCCTTTCCAGCTACACTGTAAATATTTTGAAAGCAAAGACATCTCTTGTCAATCATGACAAGCCTAGTCCTCTTCTCCCCATGGGTTCATTGCTGATCAGGTAGAGATCTAGAATAAGAGGCAACTGAGGAGTCAGTCATTGCCTTGTATGCTTATAAAACCTTCTTCTGTCTTATTTGGTTCCTTTCTGCAGCCTTAGGAGTGTAGGCACTTTTGAATATATGTTAGACTCATTTTCAGCACCTTTCAAAAAAAGAAATGGAGAGACTGCATGCTGGGAGGAAATCTATGCTGCTGTAAAAATAGAATGAGGCTCGAGTGCATTCTTCAGTAATGAATGCATGAAAAGGAGCTTCTTAAATTATAAATGTAGCTCCTCTTGTTTATTGCCCAGTAATCCTGTTTTATTGATTTCTGTTTATTTCCAATCACCTAGAATGAGACACTCTGTTGCTTGGAGATCTTGATCCCATAAAAGATTGTCATTAAAGCTACTCTGCTGTATTTAGTTGTTTATTTTTTGCTCAAAGTGATTGAATCAATACTAATACAAACAAACACTTTTTTTTTTTCTCCTTTGCTCCTTTGAAGACTGAGGGGCAAGGGGGAATAGGAAAGAGCTAAATAAAGATGGTTGGATGGAGAGAAAAAAAAAACTCCCAGAAAATGACATATTGATTTCTTTCAAAGAGGCAAAGTGTAAATTAAAAATATTCTTCTAACACAGTTTTTAAAGATGCCACTGACTAGGTAGAGCTGGTTCTTTTTGACCGACTTCCAAGAAGACCAGTTAGGGAACAGTTCGCTTTTACCTATAGAAGTTTGCATCCCAGCCAGTACGGCATGCGACCTGGGTTTTGCAGGGTCGGTCCTCAGTTCTGATTTTGCATCCACCCACCACACTACCTCTGTGTGTGTTAACAGGCATTGTAAATGTTACTGAAAACCCCTAAGTCATAATTCTTTTATGAAGTTGGTTGTATTGTAACCCTTCACAGAATTGGAATGAAGTAGAAATAAGTAAGATCTTGTTATGGAATAACAGACCTTGTTATGGAATAACAGACCTTGTTATGGAATATTCCATAGAATAGTATTTAATGGTGGTCTGGGCAGATACAGAGGGCAGTAGGGATGGGGGCACAGACATAAGAGGGGCTGTGCCAATGTGGGAGATGGTGTTGCAATTTCTCCCAAAGAGCCCTGAGAGAAAAAGGGTTGTTTCCACTCTAAGTTGTGAGGCCAGGAGTGAAACACAAGGGACCTCGTTTCAGGAACATAAACTATTTGTCATAATTTGAGTTTCTGAAAATCATGTCACTTCCCTTTGGTCTATTCAAAAACAGTTTGCAGAATTGTTCTCAGGGGCAACCACATTCATTTGTGGAACCTGGGCTGAATGAAACTAAGGAGCCCCTTGAAGTATGAAACTAAGAGCAGAGCAGAGTATTGGTAGAAGTGCTGATATACAAAGCTACTACTTTTCTACATGCGTCTGACTGTCCTGGTGTCTTTTATTTTCTTAATACCTTTCCAACTAAAGAAATGAAAACCTAGATTTTTAAATTACTACCATGAATTCTACCTTTTGTGCCATACAATACCAGTTTTAAATGTCAATATAAGAATATTTAACTCATGCAGAATCACCAGCAAGACAGAGTTGTTAGTCCATAGCTCACTTATGCTTATGTAGTTTCTTCCTAGCAAAAACTAGAAATACTGAATAAACCTAAGTCACCTGCCTTCATTTCACTTCTTGACTATACATACCTTCCACCAACACATTCTAACTTCGCTTATTGATGAATAAGGCAGGGCTGAAAGGAAATAGATCTTTGGGTTGGTCTCTTTTTCATGCTTTCCATGTCATTATGTTTAGTGTAAGTGGTTGACTCCTTTGAAGATGTAGGAAAGGGCTTAGTCAGCTTCCATGGTTCCTTGTTTCCCTTAGACTAGTGTGGCCTACTCTCTGCCTTATACCAGACTTCTGGGTCAAGGAAAGTATAAACTATTGGTGCTGCCAGTGATCTGACTTACCTAATAGTTTTAATGCACTTACCTATGTTTCTCTACCAAGGGGAAATGCAAATGGACTCAGACTTCATCCCGAGTCACTCTTGTCTAGGAGATAGTGAAAACCTTCCAATAGAAAAGTTGAGCAATATATCTAAGGAAATCTTTTCAGTTCCTCTTCCTCCATAAACACAGCGGGTCCCCAGAATCCTGTACTCTTGGAGCACTGGGAACGCTATGCAGAAACACCTGTTTCATGCACCTAATCTGCATGTTTCTCACCTGCCTGTGCATGTGCTCCATTGTTTCATTAATACAAAATTAACATTTAAAAATAAAATGGTCAAGAACTTCAAGATGGTGAGAACAGAACATTAAATTAAGCAAAGGCCCTTGTGAGGACAGAGTGCAAAATGATGGTATAGGTCTCAGACTCTGAATTAGACCCAATGTGTGCCCCATACTGACTAGGACAGGAAATGAATATTCCTTATAAAGGAAAACAGGAAAAATTTGTTAGCTTCCCTGCCCATCAGAAATGAATGAATGATCTTGGCTCTTCCCCCATTGAAGCTGTGTGGTGCTTGCTCTTTAATATTGTTTTCAATCAACATCTAAGATGGAAGAAGTGACTTCTGGAGGGTCAGTTTCTCTGGATACCTGAATTTCTCAAGGGTCAGTATCTGGAGATTCTCTCTAACTTTAGATGCATCTTACAAATCAGAGGACTTTATGTTAATCCTCCCTTCAATCTTTCTTTTTAGGTGTTTGGTATTGTCTTTACATAACAATAACTACCTTAAATTCTCAATGTAAAGCTGAGATTCTTTGCAGTGTTTCTCTCTTGTGGTTTGAAGTTATGTTCTTCAGCTCACCCCTGTTCTTCCCTCCTAGTTTGACACAGACTTACTCACTGCAGACTACTTGTAATGCCCTCAGTGTTTTTATTAAATCAAGTGACCAGTGTACAAACCTGCTTTAACTAGTGCTGTGCTCAAGTCTGAGTTTTTTGCTATTATTTTGCATGGCTGAGTGGGAGATAATCTCTTCCATGATATAAGGAAATGACAAGGTTGTCTTTTTATCAATTGTATTTTTCTTTCTTTTTTCTTTTCTTTTCTTTTTTTTTTTTTTTACATTTATGAAAGAATTTCCTGTTTTTTGTGACAGGAAATTCATAAAGACATTTTATTTATTTTTTTCTTTTTAAAAATTTTTGTTTTTGCATATTTTACGATATATGATTGTATAACTGCTGATCCCCATGGGAATACCCCCCACACCACATCTCCCCTGGTCTCTTTGCCTCCTTTCTTTTTGCTGTTTGTCCTTGTTTAGTCCTTTAGTCTTTTTTTTTTTTCTTTGATCCATTTCCTCGTCCTTGGTGAGGGTGCGATTTCCCCAGACTTGGTATTGTTAGAACGTGCTGTTTATCATTCCTGTACTGCTTTTGGAGCACCTTTGGTCTTGGTAGGTCTCTTCTCCTCAGTTTGTGCCATGTTTTGTTGCTCCTTCGGTCATGCTTCAGGTATTTTTCTTTTAAGTTCATTGTATTTCATTGTTCTGGGCAAGCTTTCTGGGTCCTGTACTCAGTTCTTTCTTAACTTTATATTGTTTGGCACTGGCATTTCTTTCTTATTTTCTTTACCAGTTTTGAACTACAAGACCTAGTTTCTCAAGGTAGCCATTTTCAACTGTTCTGCATTGATGCATCTGACAATGTTCACATGCATCAGTCACTCATTTCAGTAAAGGTGACCTGCCATAGATAAAATAATTAATAAGTGATATTTGATTCCCAATATTGTGCCATCCCACCTCTCTTCTCCTGCTCACTCAGAGCACCTTAATTCATCATGACACAAAGATTGAGAACCAGTTTCTTCTAGAGGAATGGCTGCCTTACATCTTTTTATCAGAGTCCTTGACCAGTATCCAGAACTGGCTTTATCCTGCTACTTCTTGTTCTCCTTTACTTACTGGGTTTTATTAAGTCTCCCAAGCTGTGATTTCTACTTTCCAGGAAGGACTGTTTCTTGCATTGGGTCATAAGGTTAGGTAACCAAAAACATAGGTTCTCACAAAGAAATATTCTAATTTTCCTATTTTTTCCCCAAAAACCCATTTGTTCTCCCTGAGCTGTAGAGTAGAAAACAACATAGAGAAATGAATCATAACAACATTTTGATTCCAAAAACAAACAAACAAAAAACTCCTTGATGCACTGTGGATGCAGAATGCTAAAAATGTTTAGCATTTTGCCATTTAAATGTAACATTTAGCATTTAGCAATTGATACCTCTATCAGTACTTGGGAGGCACATTCATTTTTGGTTTTGGTCACTTGTCTTTTAGAAACTTGATTTTAGAGACTTGATTTTAGAAATAACATTGGAATCAAAAGCCTGTTTGAGAAGGAAATCCCAAGTTAAGATGAAAGGAGGAGTGCAATGTCATGGTTAGACCCTTACAAATGCAAAAGAAGGCTTGTGGTGAAATCCCAGAGTTTACAGTGGAGAGCCAAGCCTTGGTGATTAAGTCCTAGAGAGAACTGTCCCAATAAGAAAAACAACCATTAAAGTCAGACCTTTATATAATCAATAGGCACCTAATCTATTCCTAGAGATGGTATGTGGTTTAGGTGGATATTTTTTTCCTGCCTCCTAAATAATATGTAATTTCTCTAGGCCAAGAAATAAATTGAAAGGATTTAGAGGGATTTGCTTATCAGTGGAACACCACGTAGCATTACATTCCTCCTGCTTTTGGGAAGGTACATTGAAGTTTGCTTAATCTTCCGTGGTTCAATACTCTTCTTCCCTCTGTCAGGCTGCCTTGAACAACAGATAGATTAATCCTCCCTCTCCCCACTCTCCTCTCTCCTCCCACCCCTTTCTCTTGATTCACCCTTCCTTTTTTTTTAACAGATAGAAGAAAAAATCTTAAAACTGGAAAGAAAGGGGGAAAATGATGCATTACATTTATTTATATAATCCTAGAACACTTAGAAGGCAGAAATAAAGGACCCCAGTCCTTGGCACAAAATTTGGCTAAGCTTAGCTTGGTTTGCCTACTGTTAATTAAATCTTGAGTCTGCAAAGGGATTTCCTTAAAGGTTAATTCATTAGCAGAAGTTATTGTAAATTACATCATTCTTTATCCGGCTCCAGTATATGCAGTATGGAAACGAATAGAAAAAATGTTTAAGAATTACGTGTGGACAGTGTTTGAAGTGAAACTGGTGATGCTATTTTTCTTGGACTTCTGTGTAATCAGCTATCTTTACTATCAATGGACAAATAATTCCCTTTTTTAATGAATACTATTTGTGAACCATTTATTAATTTTAAATTTTTGCAGCTGCTAGTTTAACAGCTATTCAGTATTTTCTGGTTTATCCTGCATCAAATCTCCCTAGTCTGTGAATGCTGTGAATAAGGATGGTGTCTCTTCAGCCCTCAGCATAGTGACTGGCACATTGGAGGCACTTACATGTTTTTGAGCGGAAGGTTGATTGAATAAGTCAGTGCATCCATAAGTAAAATCATATGAAGAAAAATTGCTTTGTTTTGTTTTTTATTTGTTTTCTTAGAGAGTCCTGTTCCAGTGAACTAATTTTGGTCATACTGATGCATTCTATTTGGCGCAGGGCATTTAAATTCTCTTTCAAATCTTCTCCTTCAATGGAAATAGCAACCAAATAAAATATGTATGCTGTCATAGTTTATTTAGCGAATGATTATCTCCAGGAGTAGGTAAAAAGCAGAGAATGAAGTGGTGTCTTGAAAAACCACAGTAGCATGAACCCCAGAAAATGATTTCAAATTTCACAAGGCATCATTCCAGTGAGGATACTTATGCACAAAATGGGACGCAGGGCTACATAAACAGCATCTTCTTTAGACTGGAGTGGTCTGTCTCCTTCCTTTGCAACCTGCCTCACACTATGCCCCTAAATCTGACACTTAACTATGACAAGTTAAAAATACTATGTTTGTTTCATTTTCTCATAATCATGTAAGTTGCTCCTTTGAAAGATAATCATCAAGGGAATGTTCAGAATAAAACAAGGGTCTAGACAGCCACAGTTCTATAATCTTTCTGTGTTTTGAGACTGTGTCTGTATCTTGCTCGGTTTGGAAATTAGGGAGAGAGGAAGAATGAATCCATAACTTCTAACTGGTCCAAGGGTCCAAGCTTCAGAATTTTGCTATCTTTGGTTCAGTCTAAAAAACATTCAGCAGTCTGTGGTAGGATGAAGGATGAGTTATTCATTAGTATTAATCAACAATGGAATCATATTATTACAATAATTTGATAAAGAAAGTCTGGAGAGATACTTTTGAATTGAGATGATCTCACTAAAGGTTATAAATTTACCTGGAGTTAAAGTCTCTCTAGCATTCTTTATTTAAGTAGAGAATCAGTGTTCATGAAGCTAGTTGAGACTCACCCTTGTAGGACATCCATAAAAGTTCAACTCCAGTTCAGAGTGGAAGTAGGTAGGAGAAAGAACTAAAACCCCAGCCTTTGAAGGAATTTAATTCTTTTTAGCATGAAGCAGCTGCAGAGATATATGGCTGTTTTCTGTGGGACTGCAGAATATTTATGGGCCTTTCTCTTTTCCTTTTTCACTGGAAGAAAGGCGATCATCATTCTTGAGTGTGTTATTTATAATTTCATAAAGCTGTTCTGTGGCAGGACTTATTTTATCTTGTGCTTAATCTCGGTCAAATAACCACGCTTCCAAGGAGCTGGGTGGAGAGAAATGATTATCCCCCCAAATGATTAACCTATTCTCAGTATAAGATAAAGGGATAAAGGTTGGAATTTGAAGTCAAAATAGGCAGCTGGACAAAGAGGGGACATGGCAAACCTATCTTCAGCTGCTCTGACCCCAGCTGCAGACATTTTTCTCAGTGTCAAATCATGGGCAACAATGAAGAATGATGTAGAAACACCCCTGTGCTAAGATGGGGTAGAGTAAATAATTAGAAACAAATGGTTATAGAAACGATAACTCATGGGAGGAAAATGAGAAGCCAGGCTTTGTGGAACAGAGGGAACTGGAAGGTAAATATACCTATAAATTCACTTGGGTGGACAGAGTTTTGAGCTTTCTTCTGTCCCAGTTTATTCTAAGGTAATTTTAATAAACATTCATAGGGGAAAAAGGAATATAAATGCAATAAAAGAAAGCCTTTCAGGAAAGGAACAAAAAGGGTTCCCACCAGAGAGATATTTTATTGAAAGTTATTATAATACCTATCTTTAGTTTTATGAGTCCTAATACAGGAGCAAGTAATTTCAACATGTGGATTAAAAATATGAAATATTTTAAAATAGGATAGTATGAATTATTATTTTTAATATAGGACTTGCTTAATGTATAGGGACAGAGGGATAATTTACTCCTCCTAAGGGAGAACATGCTTTTGGAGGAATGGCTCAGCCTCACCATGCAGTAGAGTCTGAAACCGCATGTTTAGCTCCCAAAGAAAATGCAATGGATGATGCTGATGAGATGATGGAAGGGGAAGGAGGAGGGAAGTCTGATAGGCCAGGATATTCATTTGATTTTCATTGTCCAAGTTTTCATGAACAACACAATAACTCAAGTAGTTGTCATTTTAGTGTATCTCTTGCCTCCAGCCATCCAGTGCTACCCACAGGTATACAAATAACCCTCTTTTCCATATTTCTGAGTATGGCAAAGACTCCATTTTACCTCAAATACCCTTCTGCTTTTGCCACCCACAGTGCTTCGCTTTCCCCTGCCTGAATACCTCCTGCCTGTCCCTGAGAGCTCTTTTGCCACTTCCAAACTGCTTTGGAATATCTGTTCCTCTGCTAGTTACTCCTTTGGTGCTGTAAACTTGTTTCTGTTATGCCATGATGCTTGCTGTTTCCACTTTGCCTGCTTAATTGACTTTCTCTATAGAGACTGGATTTTCAAAGCAGAAGACCTATGGTTTATCTATCTCTTCATCCTCCATAACTGCTACAGTGCTTGACACATAGGTCTCCAGTAAATATTTGTTAAAGTAATAGAGCAATGGATGAATAAAGTGCCTTGATGACATAGCTATTTACTACTGATGGGAGATAAAGAAGCCTGGCCACACTCCAGTTATTTAGTTTTTGTTAGTCTTCTTGGAATAACTTATAGATAAGTGTTGATATCTGACATGTGAGAAATATGACATGCAAACACTTTAAATCTGGAAACTAAGAGAACTTTAGATGACCGCTGTGAAGGAAAAGATAGAACAGTGACATGGAAGGCATCTTCATGAACATATCAGACATAATCATATGAATAGTTCTCCATGCAATACTGTCACTTGCAGATGTATACATGGCAGTTACAAGTAGTGGTGTCACTATGAAAGTCTATACCCCGGGATATTATGAGAACTAAGAGTTAATATGTGTTAACTGCTAATCACAAAGACTGAAGAATAGTGTTTAATAAGTAGTTGATATTAGAAGGAATGATGGTAAAGATCAAAGAACTTTTCCTTCTCAAGAGCACTGTTTTTCATTCTAAAGAATTATGTGTAATCTTAAAAAATTGTTGTGATTGTAGAAAAACAACCCCTCCTCCCAACACATACATATCTACACCAATACACAGCCTAGGGCCAGTGCATTCGATTATAAAGTCTGCAGTATCTACTGACTCTGTGAGGTAATAGAGAAACTCTCCACAATCACTGGAAGCAGTACAGGAAGAGTCTGTCTTTTCTTCCAAAGTTTAGACTTAGACCCTAACTCTAAACACAGACAAGAAAAATAAGAAGTTATGAAAAGAAAGTTGGAATTTCTGTAATTCTAAATTGTCATTATTTTAGAATATGATCCTAAGCTCATATCAAACAAAAGCCTTCTCTTACAGTTTTGGGGGTGTTTTAGAGAACAGGGATAGAAATAGTTTTTTTAAATCCCTAGATATAACAGTCTTCCTCCAGAGTCTTTTGCAAATCAAAGCTTGCTGCCCTGACAGCAAGGGTAATTCTTTCTGAAATTGCATCATGTCTTCTACTAGCCATGAATGTGTGCATCCCAGATACTCTAAGTACTCTACCAGCAATTAGGAGGCTAAAATTTTGTATTTGATTTGGGAGTTTCATTGACTGTTTGGCAGCAAACAGTGATGGTAATGTTTGAGGGAAAGAATGAAAACTTGCTAAATTCACAAAAAACTCACAAAGAATGCGTGAGATGTTAGCCACTGGGAGCAGATTATCTCTTAGTGGTTTTTTAAAGCTCCATTAGCATCTTCATGAGTACATTTTCTTCATCATTCCTCATGACAGATGCAACCAGATAAGGTGTCTGCACAATAGGATGGAGATAATGAATTGCCTGCAAACAGTTATAATGGAAGTTGAATTATTAAAAATAGAGATTGCATGAGCAGATAGCAAATTTACTTGGAAGTGAACACCAGATTTGGCATTATTGTGACAGATGAGTAAGTTAGGTTTAACTACTATTTATTGAACACATACCATATGCCAGAAAAAATAGTTCACTTTTAACATTGTTGGGGCAACAGTTGTTGCTGCAACAGTATGTCCTGAATGAACTCCACCCACAAATGTTTTAGGACCTCTACCTACCACCTGCCAAAGTGATCCCATGCACCTAGGACTACAACTCCCATCATGCCATAGGTCTGCCATAACCTCTTGAAAGGGGGTTGCTGGGAAATAAGGGCGGAGTCAAGGAGCCATGTTTGATGGAAAAGGAAGAGCATGTGGACTGGAGGTGATTACATTTCCCTGGATTCAGCATGCACCTGGAGTCCCAGCTCAGACACATTACCAGTAGGACATATTGATCAATTAATCTCCTTCACTTTCTGTGGTCCCCTCTTTTAATATACCTTGTAAATAAACGTTTTTTGTTTGCTTGTTAGTCTGTTTGTCTTATATTTTAAGAGGACGGGTTTATTATGAAAAAGAGAAAAGAAAAAGAGGCACCTGCATAGTCGTAGGTAGACACAAGCACTGCCATAACTAAACCTTTGGTTAACCTTTGTGTGCCTGTCTTAGGGCTTGTTTTCATTTTTTTCTTAAGTGCATGGATAAGGACTCACACCCAGGTTATCCCATTTCCCTTTGGGATTGTCCTGTAACAGCATCACATTTAAACCATGTACTCCACTCAGGACAAGACCCCAATTTACAGGTGAAGTCATTGAGGCTTGGAGAAGGGAAATAAGGTGTTTTTAAAGTCAATGTTGTGTGAAGTGCTGAGATTTGCAGCTGTTCTATGTCCAGAATTGTCTTTGCATACTAGCCACCATTTATAGGGGAAGGTGATACATGCTTCTGCTATGTAGAAAAAACATTGGATTCATTCATATACATATGGAACATCAGTCGAAAACAAATCTCTGACAAGTGGGGCACAGGAACAGGGAACTGGTGTGAAACAACACATATGTGGGTTTGCAAAGGGTGCAATGTCCATTTTGGGGACAGAAATAGAGGTAGAAATGGGGAAGAAAAGTGGTGGAGACAGGTCATCCAAACCATGGGGGGGGGGAACTTGCTTAGTATTGAAGGAGGGAAGGGAAACTGCAGAAAATAGAAAGTAGAATACATGCTTGGGGACTGTTCTTGGGGGGAAGGGGTGTAGGGGCTATGTCATTTCTTTGATCTATATAAATTAAGAGAATTGTCATAGAAGTAAGTTACAAATTACACTAATATTATGTTAATGCATGTTTGAGTTTTAGTTGGGTTTTTGCATTGTTGTCATACATTTGATGATGAACTTTTTAAATGTTGTCCAACCAGTTCTTGAGACAAGCTCACTAAATTTTCATTAAAACACCAGTTTTCGGGCCGGGCATGGTGGTTCGTGCCAGTAAGCTTCAGCCTATGAAGCGGCCGGGGCTAAGAACCGCGGTTCAAGTCCCGCCTGGGGCCCGGAGTGAGACCTAGTTCCCCCAAAAAAAATAGCTGGGCATGGTGGCGCACGCCTGTAATCCCAGCTACCTGGGAAGCTGAGGCTGGGGATTGCTTGAGTCTGTGGTACCCCAGGCAACAAGAGCCTGCGGTTCCACGGGCAAAAATAGCGAGACCTAGTCTCAAAAAAACAAACACAAAAAAACAAACCAGTTTTCACTAACTACTAGGGAACCAAAGCTAGTTAAGCCTTATACAGATGATTCTGTAAAGTCCTTATAATCAAGACACTAACAATTAATTTCCAATTGTTTACACTTTAGAAGTCTGTTTTCAATCTCTCACTATTATACTCTAAGGATTTTTTTTTTTTTTTTGCTTCCCCCCCTAATTGCCTTTGTTCCTTCAATTCTAATACCACCTACACACTGTATATTCATTTAAGTGCTAAGGAGTTTGGGCAGGTTACAAATCATTGTAATATCTAAGATTCCCCCCAATTATAGTCTATATTTTGTATATTGTGGGGGGTTTTATTCCCAAATATGGCATGTTTTAGAACTACCAATTGCTATGACCTTTCCAAAAATGGTATTTCCCTCTTGTAATTGTTTTCTGCCTCTGTACACTCAATATTAACTCCCCATCATTTCCCTTTCTTGAATAACTGGGAGTGGATCTACTTAGGACCCTAACACAACAGGAAAACCCAAGGGAGTATGCACCCCCATTTCTCATATGAATAATGGTGCCCCAGGATACAGCTAGAGCTTCAGCTTATAAAAATGAAATGCACACTTCAGTAGTGTCTAACTAAAATAAAAAAAAAAGAGGTGTACTTGAAAATTCTCTTTTTTATTAACTTTAACGAGAAGCAAGGATTGAAATATCTCTCTGTCCAATGTAGAATAAAGATCAATACTATGGTTTAAGGCACCTCTCTGCCAATGTCAATTAAGTGAAATCGATGCCCTAATGTGGGTTTTGTACTCTTTGCTGTGAACACTAAGTCTATGTTTAGAATGTCTATTTATTTATCTATAAAGGATATAGTCTCGAAATACTATGCCTATGATTTGCCGTGTATATTAGCTCACTAGGGCCACTGTAGCAAAGTACCACGGACTGGTAAGTTAAAAAAGAGATATCTTCTCACAGTTGTAAGCATAGTCAGAGATCAGGGTTGGTTTCTTCTGAGGCCTGTCTCTTTGTTTTGTTTGTGTCAATCAATCCTCTTTTTGTGTTTGAACAGATCTATCTTCCCTCTGTTTTTAATCTCATTTCTTTAAAATACCAACTTCTGGTTAGGCCCATTCATGGTAATCTTATTTTGACTTCATAACCACTTTAAAGATACTATCTCCAAATACAGTCACATTCAGAGGTACTAAGGGGATATTCAATCTTGTTCATAACTTCAGGTAAAGAATATAAAAAGTACATAAGCAATAATTGACTACAATGTATCTGTTCAAACTCTCACTGTTTCTTACTAGCTGTGTGTCCTTTGGAAACTCACTTAGCCTCTCTGGGCATCATTGTCTTTAAAGTATAATAATTATTCTGTTTCGAAGGAGTATAATGAGAATTGTGTTCAATTAATTAGCTTTAACTAATAAGGATATAGCTATTTCTAGCACAGCCTCTGACTTGTAAATACTTTTCCTCTTGCATATGGATTCAGACTTCAGTGCATTGGGAATAATAGAACCAACAAGCTAGTTAAATTAACACCAAGAAGGGAAAAGAAAACACATTTATTGGGCAAATATTCTATATTGAATACTCTTCTGTACAAGATAGGGCAAAATTTATAGTACATAATATTTATAGATTGATTAATTAGTTCAACAGTATTTATATACCAGGTGCAGAAAGTGGCCTTCCTATTTCTGGAACAAAAGGTCCTTCTTACTGCCAAGACTACAATCCCCAGTATTTCTTGGAGCAGATTCTCTCACATTGGGAAGTTTCTGCAAGACTCATTTTTTTTTTTAATCTCAATTGAAATTATTATTGTTGCAATTGAATATTTTTTTTCTTTTTGCATTCTTCAGAGACAGTCTTAGGTGTATCCAAAGGCTATCACATGGTATCTCTCTGCTGGACCACATTACTAATTCAGCTAATTACAGCAATTACATGAAGAAATCACTGTTATTGAGAGGCACCATTACGCTGTTGCTGAACAGCTGTATTCCTCGGTGTTCATTCATAACCTCAGCCTTTAAATTCACAGCCGCAGACTCAGGCACCCGCAGAGTTGACACCATCTGCAGCAGAGCACTGGCAGAGTGGCAGCGCGTTTGGGGCAGTCTGGCCTTTTTGTATCATCCCATTCCTGCCTGCCTGATGCTCCACATCGAAGTGAGGCTGCACAGTGGAATTTGCAGGGATGGGCTAGCCATGAGCATCCTGGAACCACTTGGTGTCACTCCACATCCCCTGAGAACCAGACAGATTGTCTGAACTCAGAGCTACTCACAGCTACCCAGGAGTTAAAAATCCCCCATTCTCCATCATGTCCTAAGTCTCTCCTGGTTTGTTCACGGGTTTCCTTATCACTTTCTCTTTTCTCTCTCTCCCCCACCCCATTATTTTTATTTTGACATGTACAGCCAACATCAGATGACCTTGTTTCATCTGCTGAATGTTCAAGTGATGATGAAGACTTCGTTGAATGTGAACCGAGTACAGGTAGGTTAGGTCAGTCTTGTTTTGCTTGCTTTATTTTTTCATTTGCAAAAAACAATACATACATATATGTGACTATACATGTGTTTTATATATATTATAGTATGTTAATATGTGTATTTCTTATATCTATATATGTATATCATTACATATATGAATATTAATATATAACAAAAAGCATCAAATCCCATGGGAAGAGTGATAAGATACCAAGGAAATTTAAGGTCAGTTCCTTGATATGGAAAAGTCCATGATTAATGGTTAATGACCTAATTTTAAGCAGCCACTGCTCAAATTAACCACTGGGAACAGCAATTGTCTCTTAGCCAGTGGCACCTAGGAAACTGACAGGGGGGTGGGGACATGAAAATGTCTGTATTATCATCAAAAAAGCACGAATCCAAAGTGTAGCCATAATGATCATTTAAACCTCATGAATTTTTCTGAATGGCAAATAAAACCAAACCATCAACCAAAACCAAATTGCCACCACAGCGAAAAGCATTTTCCATGGGATTTCAACAGCAATTAACATGGTATTCTATTTATACTAATTTTGTTCAATGCGTGTTTAGAGAACTTGTGCAGCAATATAGTGTAGTAAACACAAAATTAGTACTGAACCATGCCATGTCAATGGCTGAGATGCTTCAAAATGTATCTCCTGTGATGGAGTTGAGCGGACTTTGGCAATTAGAAGCTTTAGTGTGTTCCCCATTTGGACCCAGATACATTTTGATGGTGTATGGTCTTTCTTTATAGTGAGCTATATATATATATATATATACATAAAATGTCCAGTTGGCAACTGCAGTCCCTGATTATTTCCTATCAACTTCCCCAAGTCATTTGTTTTGAGACTTGCTATAAGTTAAATAATTATATATTTATATATAAGAGAACAGATATCATTGAATTTCTGTGTATATTTAGTAGAATTAAAAGCTAAGTTGGGTTAGAATCTTTCTTTTGCCTAGTTAAAGATAAATAAATAGAATTTTCTAGTTGGTTCTTTGGATTGTTTTAATATTTTTTTTCCTTTTCTTTAAAAAAAAGTGAGCCATTAATTGTAGTTTCTTTTGTCAATTCTAGAAATTTAAAGTTCATGAAAAAAAATAATATAACCATAGTAAAAACTTTCCATTTCTTATCTCAAAAATGATTTACAACTTTCAAATTTTATGGAAGCCTGACTGCTTGGTATCTTGCAAGTGGCTTTGGATACAGGAAGTTCTATAATCTCCTCTCCTTTATATGGAGACAGATCAGTAATATCTAGAACCTTCCATTCTGGAGAGTGATTTGTCCCTTTGGAAAATTAGTGATGTGGGAGAAAAGTAAATATGAACTGGTTAGTTAGATTTTTCTTTTTCATATTATTGAGTAGTAATCTTGGCATACTGAGGTTTTAACTCTTAAGAGCAGATTCATCCATTCTATATCAAAACTTTTTTAGATTCACGGATCCATGCATTATGCAAATATTTCAGCTCATGGGATCCAATATATCTCTAGATTTGAATCCTGTCTGTTCTAATTATTTTCACAAATGAACCATTGGAAAGTAGCCTAAGAGGCTTACCTACCTAAATTAAGTTTCCAACAATATTCAGTTTTAATAAATATACTTTTGAGAGTCAACTCTGTGTGTCAGGCATATTAAAACTTCAGATAGGAATATGGTATGATTACCAAGACATAGTTAAATTTGCTCATTTTTTAGTCAATTAGATTTTAATTTAGACTCTTTTTCTAATTTTCTTGCTTTCCGAGCAATGACAACTCCATACATGCAATGATGTTAATCAGATCTTTAGATTTTAAACCTTCTTATAAAAACTGAGACTTAACTGTTTCAAAATATTATCTCCATCTTTCCCTGTCCCACATAGCCATCTCCTAGCAACCTCCATCATAAAACAAAAAGTGTATCTAGATGTCAGATTCACAAGTTCCACAGCTCTGGAGGTTGTAGGTGCCATTTGGTATTAAGCATGAATAAACCCAAACTAAGTCCCAGTGCATTTTAGTGCCTATATGGTGGTTCCATCTGAATCAAAAGCAGAGAAAAGCATCCAGTTCCATAATCACATAATGTGATTATGTGATAAAAGCATGATAACAGCAGTTTTTTAAACAACCTGCAGCCTTCTCCAGGGAGCCTGGAGGGGTATATAAAACAGGGGACAGAGTATTCACCCTGAAGGGACTGCCTGTGATTCTGAAAGACTGATGTGACTCCCCACTTCCTGGGAATATTCAACTCAACACATATGAAGAATACATTTGTTTTCCTCTGCATTGATTTACTCAAGAGTATTTCCAGTAAATGACTTGGATAATAAGAAACATGTTGGAGTCATATTTAATACAGAAAGGAGAAAAAGACTCCTACTGATGGAGAATTTTCACCCCAGGAACCTGATGAACACAGATGTAGGTTAAGTTCATAGAGCTACCACACCCTCTTTGGCAAAGCGGTGGAATTACCCCCATAACTTTCACATCTTCAAAAATATAGATTATAAATCATTTAAGCATTTAAACCAAAGAGTGAAAAGAAAAAGAACTTTTGACATTTTGTGGCAACACCATTGAAGTGGAGGGGATAATCCTAAGTGAATTAAGTCAGAAGGAGAAAGACAAATACTGGAAAGTTTAACTCACATGGAACATAGAGACACAAAACAGAAAACAGACCAAAGGAAACCTTAGAAATAGGACCACAGAATTTTGGTGACTGGGGAGGAAAAAGTGGGTAGCAAAGCAGGGGAGAGTTCACTTGGTAAAGGACTATGAGGGATTTGGTAAAGGCTATGTATGCCAGCGTGTAGCTAAGGAGGCATAGGATTTCCCTAAATCATCTACAGTGTTGTAAACCAGATTTACCTCAATAAAAAAATTAATAATTAAAAATAAATAAATAAATAAATAAATAAACAAATAAAGATTTAAGCCGGTTATTTCCAGGGCAAAGAAAGATAATGGTGACACTTATATAAATTTGACAAGATTGTTGATCCTGAGATCTTTATATAAATATTGAGACTCTGACTGATCTTAAATGCCCTAAATCACAGTCTTAGTTTCTAAAATTTTACTCTTTTCTAGGCCTGATGTTTGCTAGAAATACTAAAAATGACCAACTCCAGCTTTCTTTCTTAATTAACAATTGTCTTTCTTCTTTAACATTGTTAGTGAACTTGTTCTTTTCTAGCCGTTATATGGCATTTAATGTCTAAAGATTGTTTCTTCATGAATTTAGGTTCACGAGAAGCTCTTATTTTCATAAAAATGGGTAGTTAGTGTAGCTATATTCAAAACCTTTTCCTTTTTATGTGGACATCAAAATTTAAATAAAATAGTTTTCTTATTTGATTTTCTTTAAATCAAAAACAGGTTTCAGAGATGCTGGTCTTAAGTACAATGTAATCAGTCACTTATAATACCTAAAGCCCACTTTGGTGCGGAGGGAACACTCAGGTTTGAAGGAGGTTGGTCATATTTAGAGACAACTTAAATTTCTATGGAGTTTGTTTGATAATAGTCTAGAAACCTTGACAATCCAAATCTCAAAAGTATCCTTATTTTCTATTCTAGAAATATGGAGATGACAAAAAATTAAGCACTACACCATGTGGGCAAGGAACAAAGTGAAAACAAACTTAGTATTTGTTGAGTAAATTAATATTATTCAGGCATCTGAAATTATCTCATAATCTTAAATTGGAATTAGGGAGTTTTTATACCTCTAATTTTATCTCCCCTTAAGTAGGTAGGTAAATAAAGCCTATTGAAATATTTTAAAAATATGGTCTCATATATAAGTATTGCATTCACAAAATCCATATTTCTTTAACTAAAAATAATTTTTATTCACTACCATTTCTTTTCATGGGAACAATATCATTTTTATGATGAGTCATATGTAAATTGCATTTTCTGAACATTTACTTTAAGAATCCAAAAATGTAGCTTGCAAGTATGAAATCTTAATGAAGCCATTTGCATCAAATGAAAATATACCAAAGAGTATTTGAATAATTATTTAAGTTTCTCAAGTTGAGGATCAGCCTTTTCATTTGACTAATTTATAAACATTGATTGTGTTCCCTACCAAGGAAGTTAGTGGTCAATTTAATATTTCAAATGTATGTATGCCTATGCCTTTACATATAAAACCCTTCCTTTTCAACTACACATCTACTAGTAATAAATTGTGTGGTGAACTCATATTTCATTGCCCTTCTTATCTTTTTTGATGAAACAAACAAAAATAAAAAAAAGGATAAACTGGAAAAAAGTCAAATAACACCTTAAAAATGAGATTCAGGGATTTTTAGCAAGTCCATCTTTGTGAATTAAAGTGCGGTAAATATACGGTACTATAAGATAGACAAATATATGACATTCACTTTTCATTTCTTCTCTCTTCCTTGCTTTTAACTCCTACCCCTCAGTATCTCCATCATTGGAAATAAAAATAATACCAAAAGAAATGTATTGCCTAATTAGCTTCTGAAGAGTTAGGAATTATCAGCTTTCTGAATTATATATATATTTATGTTCCAAACTTCTAAAAATCCTGGGATCAGGGATCATAGAAAGTGGGGAAGTAGGGATAAAAAATGCCTTGTAACCTTGAGAAATGGGTATGATGATAATTAGCAACTATATTGATTCATACAGTCATTTACCCAGGAATACAATTTTTTGACTGTCAGCCAGGATTTTGCCTCCACTTGTGTTAAATGTCCTCTGATTAACTCTCAAGGGACAACACTTCCACCAGAGGACAGACAGTAAGAGGAAATAAAGATGAAACACCTTCATCCATCAATAAGGTGGTGCTAAACAACTCTCATAATGGTTGGATGACGGCAGACATCCTTAAACTAAGAGCAGTAATCCAAGATCACAAACTAATTTGTTATCCCCAGAGTGGTCCTCAGATGCATTTTATTCCTACTATTCTAAGATGTGTGTTGGTTGTTCTGGCTACCTTTCCCCTCGGTTTTAGATCACAATATAATCCTTGACCTAGTGTGGGTAAAATTTAAATTAGTTGAAATACCAAGTACATATCCTTATTTGTGTTCTTTAAGTAGAATTAAGTTCTTAATCCTTAATAATTTAAGAAGCCTCAATCAAGTATTATGTGAAAGTCTAGCACCAAATCATTAAAAGCTTACCAAATCATGAATTTTATTTGCTGACACCATCAAATGTTATCCCAAAAAGCATCCTTCTATTACATAGGTTGGGAGTATAGACATTCTGATTCAGTGATTCAGACATTACTACAGGGTAGTAATAAACTTTTTTAAGAATTCTACATTTATACTAAGGTTAAGCACCAGGACTTCTTAGGTAGTAGGTTCATGGTGGGCATGTTTAAAGGGAATTGCAAGCCAAATTCATGAGAACTTCCTGATTTCAAATGCCATTGCAAGTAATTGATAAGGAGTGAGCTTAATGGGATCATTAAGCAAATCCCCCTAAAAAAAGTAAATAAAGAGGGATTGGGTTTTTTAAGAGAGGTTTTTATGTTTTTTTTTAAATTCTTTTGGTTCTGTATTTTTTCTCCCATAACCCCCAGTATATGTACTGTGTGTATATATATATATATATTTATATATAATATATGTGTATACTACATATATAATGCCTCTCACTCCATATATATGTAGACACAGTATAAATGCTGTAAGACTAATGTAAACAGAGATTAACAACAGCCCCTGCCATCAGTCATGTGTTTACACAGAAATTCACACCATCATTCTTACATCAGCCAACATGGGACATGCATGATACTGTTTTAACTTGGCAAACAGAGCATGCTGATTTTTCTTTAGGTTTTGTTTTCTTCTCTTTCATGATTATAATGATGATTCCATAATTCAGTTATCCTTGGGAGGTGTGGAGAGAAAAAATCATACAGATATATCTATCCATATATGCACATCCCTGTGTATATATATAAATAGATATATGCTTTGTATATATTTAAAGAGCATCTTCTGTCATTTCACCTCATCTTGTGCCGCATGAATTTTTGGTGGTTCAATTTATTTTATTTTGTTTTGATTCATATGTAGTATTTTGGTCATTATGACTCTTTTTACTCATCGCTATACTTTCGTGGAGTAATATAATCATTGTTTTTAAATGTAGAAACATATAGATATACAAATCAAACCAGGCAACAAAATCTTTTCTTGCCATCCTAATCTCAAAATTTCTCCCCTTTAGCCTATCCCTTGACTATTTATATTCAAAACAAAACAATCCCCAGTTTAAAAAAAAATCCAAGAAAGTTGTGGACAAAAGAATGAAATATTGTTTCCCTCTTCTTCCTCCTATATATATATGTATATATATTTCCTTTTAATTTCCTTGATTTGCCCTTTTTATTTTTTCCCATATCTGCACAGTTCAAATAGCTTTACTCTCTCATTTATGATCACATAATTAATGTAAAGGAGGAAAACCACTCAGAAAGAAAAATACTATTCAGAAACACAAGCAGAGAAACACATTCCTCTCCACAGACTCCAGATGGCATAAAAAGAATTTTATTGCAGATACGGAGTACTTGTTGTGCCTTTCATTTCTGAACAGTGCAGGATCATTGTGTGGCATGCAGTGACAGTTTTGTAGCTACTCAACTAACCATGACCTCCATTACCAATGCATGAGCTTTAATGATGCCATCTTGTGTTTCATCCAAGTGACACATCCAGGCTAACTCAGCAAGTCCAGTGTATGAGTTGTGGGGGTAACTTTCTTTTGTAGTTCTGATTTCATGGGTTCTCTTTTTTATTATTATTTCCATTGGATCACAGCAGCCCCAAGAGCTGCTCTCTCAGCACCTCTGTGTGGTTTTGTTCCTGTGTTTGCTTTCTTTGGCTTAGTAGTCAAGCATGTGTCTCTTTTCCTGCACATCTGTCTGCCATCTTGTCTTAGCGTCCACTGTGGTGGTGTTCTGTGATTCTGTTCTCTGTTCAAAATCCTCTCCCTTTATTTCTCACTGCCCTGTTGTTTTTATCTTAACCTTACCTTTTGGGAACTTCACAAAGAAGCAAAGCAAATATAGAGTCTAATTGTAAGGCTGATAACTGTGGTTTGCATTTGGAAGTCCTAAGTTGTGCTTTTCACCTGGCTAAGGAGGCAAAAACTTACAATCGGAAATTATTAATGTTTAAAACCAATCAATCACAATCAACAACAATAAGGAACCCTCCCCCAGTTTTCTTTAAGAGAACTCCATGTGAGGAGTGATTTCCATAGAGTTTTTTGATAGATTATCAATCTTCTAGCTAACCATTTTCTTCAGGGACAGCTCAACAGAAAGACCAATGAGGGACCATCATCATTTTGCTATATAGAACAATTCCTGTCCCTGAATTGGTGAGAAATTTCATGTAGGAGTATGAAAGTGTTTTACTATGAACTTTGTGTTTATGATTTTACCTAAGATATAAATGTGTTTGGTAAGGTATCTAGGAGGGGATAACATTTTATGTCACTAGTTCAACCTCATGTAAATTTCAAGGTAAGATTATCTTTTGATCTTTCTGAGTCAAATAATATATATATATATGTATATATATTATCTCTTTTTTTAATTCATGGAAGCAATAGAGAGCCAACACTGCAACTTAGACTTAAATTCTTTCTTTTATCTTTCCGAAGCACATGACGTATATAGAGCTTTTAGTTATGAGAATAGTCTGAATTTCTTGAGACAGAATTGGAAGAAAGTATATGTTAATTATTCAGATGTTGGATTACATCTGTGATTATCTAGAAAATTTGATGCAGACCTTGGTACTATTTAGTTTGTTTGACTAATAATATGGAAATTATTTTTTGTAACAACTTTACTTCTTTATTCACAAAGCTTGAGCAAGAGAATATAAAACAGGTATAAAATGGATTTGATAGATCAAAGGTTTTTGAAATAGGCCTTATGATTTCAAAGTTCATGTTTTTAATATGGAGAAGTGAGTGTTTCAAAGCAGATATATTTATGATGTGATGTTTTAGTCATGTCCAATTAGCTCTTTGCTGTTTGCAAGGGGAAGCTAGAAGGGAAAAGAAACAGGAGGCTACTGGACTTTATTCACTAAGAAGAAGTTTCTGGTGAAGAAAGAGTAAGGAAGTATGGTAGAGAAGAAAGAAGGGATTACACAAAGAAGGAGTTCACAATGAGCCAGTTATAACAGCTTGCTGCTAAATATTAAAAGCAAGCATGTGCTTGCTTTTAACACACACACACACACACACACACACCCCTGATTTGTTTCTGGAGCATGAAACATTCCCACTATCACAAATTTCAAGTCACAAAACTAACAATAATGAAGTAATATTCAGTAGCACAGAATGATAGAATTTTTCTCTTACATCTACTACAGATCGCAGTTACCTCAAGACCATGGGTTAAAGTAAGATGTACTTAAATAATTGGGAGGTGAGGGATTTTACCAGCTTCATTTTTAATATATATTTTATTATATAATGTTATATATTTTAATCTGTGACCATAGCTTGTAGATTTTCTAAAAATGTCAACAATTAACTGTCATGAATTGATTCAGGTACATTGTTGAACCAGGTACCATGGTGGGTAAAGGCAAATATAATATTTTATTTGAATCTCAATTACTAGGAGGTGGAAACTACTATGGTCAGGTTACAGCTGAGCAACTGGGACTCAAGGTTTGCCTTACAAGGTCAAATAACTGTGCACTAAGGCAGAGATAAAGTTCCGCCCAAATCCATTTGAAAATAATACATTTTATTTCTATTACAGTATGCACAGAGGATCAGACTTAAACACACTTCTTAAAGCACTAAATTTCTAACAATCACATGCTCATTTGAGGAGCTTTGATTAATTTTGTTTTGTCAAAATAGAGTTGCCAAATATTCCTTCCTTAGGAACACTGAAGATGAATAGGATATTTCTGCAGTTTCCAAGTTTTGTTTCTTGAGCTTTGGAAAAAATATAGTAAGAGGCATTTCTTAGCACACAATTAGTATCTCCAACATTTTCCCATGACTCAGTTGTCATAAATTGGTAACTTTAATATATAAAAATTTTATTTATAGTATTGTTGTATATTAATTAATCAACTGCACTGTGAGAGATATCAGTGCCCTTATATAACTGCCAGATTTTTCTCATAAGCTAGCTTACTAACCATGCCAATAGTATGTGAACCATTGTATTTCAAAAAGTGACTGAAACTTTAGAAATCATTTTACTTCTTCATCATAGCTTGTGAATGAATCTGAGGGATGGGAATTACCACAGAAAGTGGATCTTATAGACCCTTTTCACTTGACAAAACATTGCGTTTCTGATAGCAAAGTATTTTACTTTGAACTGTGGTCAGCTTTCAGTGACAACGTGTTTAATGATTAGCAAGGTTCCTTGAAGTGACTTCTATACTTGCACCCCTAGGTGTGCCATTGCTATCTGTGTCTTTATTCTTTCTTTCAGTAAATATTCATTGAGCACTTAGGTAGGTTTCTAACTACATATTGACTTCTTTAATCTTCTTAATAATCTTGTAAGGGACTGCTATTATTATCATTATTCTAAAGATAAATAAACTGAGGCACAAAGAAGATTAAACAGATTGCTCGAGGACACACTGCAAAGAGACAGGAGAAACAGGACATGAATTAAGCCAAATGGATCCCAACCCTACACACTGGTCACTGGTCTACCATCTCAGTTTGTATAATACTAACTTTCCATTGACCCATATATAAGAAATAACTACTTCCCTTTTAATGACAATGAAAGAAGTTTGTTGTGTATTGAGTATATTAAGAAGAAATGCTTGTAAAACAGATCAATTGTTACATTACTTGGATGCTTCGAAAATCTTGGTTAATAGGTGTATAAAATTGTTCATTCATATTTTATCCAAACAACTATTATTGAAACCATTTACCCTGATGTCCTGTGAGGTAAAAAGTTTCCAGTATTCAGGATAAACACCACCACTTACATGAAATTACTCCCCCTTATCAGCACCTATGTATAATTTGTCCTGGGGTTTCTAGCTCATGAGTCGTTAGCAGACCTGTTTAGAACATAGGTTCAGACAACTCTTTCTACTGATGTTAAGATTCTAAGAATAGACATTCTCAGTGAGAGATCTGGAAAGATGCTGTATTTTCTTCAGTTTATGAATAATTATATTATAATTATAATGCTTTTAGATGTCTCAGCTAATAGAAAACAGGGAGGAAAAAAATGGGAGACCAAGAACCTGAGAAGATGAATTTCTTCCCTGAGCCCTTGTTGACATATGCCTGGTCTTAAGACCTTGCAAATTCATGCCCATTTGTTTACCTTCTCTTTCATATTTCTCAGTATTCTGATTGTGTATCTGAATATATAAAAGATAAATCAAAACCAACCTTTATGTTGACCCTTGAATTTTCTAAGCTAGAAATGAATCGAAAGGATTATTGCAAATTGATAGTCATAATTAAGAAGGAAATATCTTTTAAAAAAATGTTTGCTATTATTGGAATTCTTCTTCCAAGGGAAGTACACCTTACCCAAGAACTTGAGGCTGTTATTACAGATTATATCAACCCTGATCAATCCTGGAAAGTTTGTTCAATTGAAAATGATTGAGTAACCTCTATGGTCAAGTTGCTTCCATCCTAGTCTGAGACACAGACTTTCCTTTTACTAAAAGTTCGTAAGAGTTGGTAACATCCTATTGCCAGTTGTTCAGCTTTATCAGATAACCACCCAGAGCAAAGGTCAGCCAACTTTTTTTCTGCAACAGGCCAGAGGATAAATATTTTAGACTTTGAGTACCTTGCACTTCCTGTCAATGTATTCAGTCCTGTTGTCCTAACCCAAAAGCGGCTGCATATAAATGAATCAGTGCAACTGACAGTGTCTCAATAAGAATTTATTTTGAAAAGCAGGCTTCCAGCTGAATTTGACCTGCAGGTTTTGTTTTGTTGACCTCTCATCTTGAGAAATCTGATACGTTAGGAGTTCGTTATATATTTTTTTAATAGTGAGTCAAACCCATTTCGGAGTTGAGCTTAATAAATACATGTTCAAAATAAATATATAAACACATGTTCAGCTCTCCACTAAGCACATATGACAGAATATCAGAAGCTTATTTCTTGCCATTGTTTTAAGTATTATTTCGGATATGAAACATGAAGAAAATTAACACACATACAAATTCAGGGTCCTCAGCATCAGCTTGCGTCTGCTTTAGTTGGAGAGCCTATTGTCTTGTCCTGCCTTTTGCAAATCCTTCTTTTGTGCCCCTTCCCTCAGCTGGCCATGGGCTGCCTGCTCCCTGCTTTCATATCTTTTGGTCAGTAACTTCCTTGAACTCCAGCCCACATACTGTGTCACATTCCAGTAATTCTTCCCCAATCCTTGGTTGTGGCTTATTGAGCTGATAAATGTCTAAATGACTGAGATACGATCTGATATTTGTAACCTGCTGAGCTCCTCTTCTTTCCTCATGCTTTTTGATTTGTAGCTTTGTAAGTTTTGTGGGCAAAGTGAGAAAAAGCATTCTGGGTTACACAGGCAGTGAGTGGGGAGGACAAATTGAAGGGGCTCAATATATAGGACTTTTTCCTACATCACAGGCAAAACATTTATTTATAGCTTAGCCCTCTGAAAGTGGGCGGTAGGGGATTATACAGTGGGGTGCAGGAAAGCACATCCTATGTCCTGAAGTGAATAATGTGTTCTGCCACCTGGCAGCAGCTTAGATGGGAGCACACTCTGAAGATACAGGTACAGAGCCATGTTTAGCAATACTGGGATAGGGGCATTTGCTATTAAGGGTTTTACATCATGAATTAATGCTTAGTGTCTTTAACATCACTGACATTAGAAAATGTGAGACAGAGCTATGAAACAGCCATATAGAAACATAGGTTGTAGGTAAACTGTGAAGTCAGTTCTAAAATATCCCAACCCCAAAGGAACATAATATAAATTTCTGGAGCAAAGATGCTTAGCATTAATATCATAAGCTTTCTCCTTCAGCAAAATCTCCTGCTGTGGCATTGTGTCTGGAGTCTTAAGATTATGAATGATGGCTTAAGAAGAAAGCAAAAATAAAATGAGATGATGTGAAGGAAGAAAGATGGAGACAGGAGGCAGAAACTGGGGGGAGGTAGGGAGGGGGAGGGGCAGGTGGGGATTGCTTTTAAAACAACATAATTTGGAATGAGTGTTTTAATAACTCCTGAGATCAAAGAGGTGTTAGAAAGCAAGAGTGAACCTGAGGCTAAAATCAGCACTATTGATGATGTGATAGAGACAACAAAATCAATTTTACTTCTTTTTCTTTCTTATGTTTGTGCAAGCCTTATATTTTACCATGTGGTTGGTTGGTTTACTTATTTGTTAGCGTGTTTCTTTTCACTTCCTTTTTAGTTTATATCTAACCATTACTAGCTTTACCCATAAAACAAAGGAGCAAAGTCTGTACCCAAGGGCCAGCTAGGAAACACTAACAGATAAAGTAAACCAGGTTTGATATAATCAGCAAGATTGAGAACTGATGGACTGGAGAGAACAGGACTCCACTTAAAGTACTGAAGTTAAATATTTTATAAACATTAAAACTAAAGCAGACTCCACAAAGTCCAGCAAGTTCCAACAGTGATCTATACGATATTTTTAATTCTATTTTTTAAAAATTCCTCTAGCCAAGAAGGCTATGTTCCCTATATGATTTTGGGTTAAACTATCCTTTGATGACACTGATCATGAATTTATACATAGCTGTTCTTCTGAAAAATTCCCATAACTAAGGAATTTTTTGGCACGTCTTTTTTTCTTTAATTATAATCTTAAAGTTCATAAAACTCTAAGACAGTGAACTTGAGGAACTTTAGAGTTCATCATAATGATTTTGTTTTAGATAATGAAGTGCCTACATAGGTAAATAGTTTTACTCAAGTTTACTAAACTAGTTTCTGTTGGAGTCAGAATAAAATTCCACGTGTCCTAAATCTATAATCCATGTGAGTTTGGTGATAGTGAGTACCAAGTGAAAGAAAGAAGGAAAGGAGGAAAGGAAGGGAGGGAGGGAGAGAGGGAGGGAGGGAGAGAGGGAGGGGGCACCCAATAATTTTTATTGTTAACTGAAATAGCATTCAACAGAGAATTCAGAGCGAGGATCTGTGAAAAATTATCTTCTTTCTCTTGATCATTTTTGCAACATCAGTCTATCATTGACCTTTTTAGGGATCAGATCTATAATTCTCTACTCCATTTGTCACCAAGGGTGCCAATAAAAAGTTCACATGCAAATGGTGATGCCATCAGTATGGACTTAAGGCACAAACTTAACAAGTGTTAAGGCCCATTGATGAACTGTCCATGGTATTCACCTGCTGACACAGAAGACAGGACATTAGGAAAATCAGAGCAGCAGTTCAAAAGCTCAGACACAAGACTAGTGGAGCAAAAAGAAAAAGGGAGAAAATATAGTGAGTTTCCACAAAGTTAAATTCACAGAATGCCCTATATTGAAATTAGATCTTTCAAACTTTTGGACTTTGATTTTGATGTTGGATTTTGAGTCTTCTACAATATTCCCTTGTTACTGTTTGTAGCATCTTAATTTAGCAGACTACAAGTTGGCAACAATACTGGTCCTTCCCCACAGAATTCTTTTTGACATTTTACTGGTTTGTAAAAGCAAATAAATTGACATCTCCAAACTATAAAAGAACCAAGAGATTTTGAGCATGATCTGCATTGCCATATTAGACTTAGTGTGTTTTTAAGACTATAGGCCTTTCTATGTCTAAAGTGTTATTTGAATAAATTGATCATAAGAACAAGGCATTTATTTCATTAAGTCACCAGGAAGTTCATATTAAAACATAGGCCACTTAGACATATTAAAATAGCGTTTAAATCTCAGTACAAAGGGGTAATTGAAAAAGCACAAGACAGAGTGAAAGGTTTCCAGAATGTTCTAGAATAGATGTTATTTGAAGTGCATGAACAAAATAAACGTAAGGAAGAATAGGCATTTCTCAAGACTTAAGTCTAAATCTAGACTTTTTTTTCTCATTGTCAGCCTCATAAGAAAGTAAAGAGCTGTTTTGGAAAGCTGAAGTAGCCTACATTTGAGCTAACATAGTCCATCTTTGTGTTAAGAGATTATCAAGAACTTTAGTTCCCAGTCCAAAGAAAGGATGTGATCTACCCTAAAGGTGATAGCTGAATTTCTAGCTATGGTTCCCTTTACCTCCCACCTTTTCTAGCTCTTGGGTAATCTATACCAGTAACCTCTTATTTTATGAAATTTATTATTTAAATGTTGAAAATATTGCATTTAAGAGGTAATGTCTAGTTTACTTGGTATTTATTGGAATAAGAGATTTGTTGACTTGAATCAAATAGAAAAACTATATTATCAGCTAATAGACTTAGAAACTCTCTCTAGGTTATGGCCAGCAAGTGACTTCTATTTTGCTACTCATACTGTAATATTTCTGTGATGAAATTTGTAATTTAAAAGAAATATATATCATCTTACTGAATTAGGAGACCAACAAGGGTAATCCTGTGAGTCATTTAATTAAAGGAACTCTGCCTGGCCACAATTTGGGAAAACAGTAAATCCTACCTTTTACATGAGTTTGAATTAAGTCCATGATGTCAGACTCTGTGAGGAAATGTTTGGGAGGAATCCAAAGATGATGTTATGATGATCTGGAGGTGATTATAATGATGCTGTTGATGGTGGTGGTGGTGGGGATGAAGGTATAGGTAAGGATGATGGTGATGGTGGAGATGGTAAGATGGTGGTGATGGTAGTGATAATGATGGTGGTGGTGAGGATGATGATATGCAGGACTCTGTATATCTGAGCATGTAGAGGTTCTCTGAGATCAATTCTTTTCATCAGCTGAATAATGGAATATGGACACACCAGGTGTTCACATCACAGCAGAGGTAAGAGGTATCCTACAAATGACCCATTACCAGAAAGTTTAAAATCTGTGCTTTGAAACCAGGACTGCAAGTGGCATGTGAAATGACCTTCAAAATGCTTGGGAATTTGATTGATTCTTAACCCAGCCATGAGTGCTTTGTACATCCTCACTGTGTGACCAGCCTTCACCTGTATATCTGCTTGGTAGATATAATAAATAGATGAAAGAATGCAATTACAGACAAGGAATTGAAAATTTTGCATTCCTCTCTCTACCTTCCTCATCTTCTCCCTTGGTAGGATGTCCAGAAAATTAAGCCAGTTGTAGATTAATTGAGACTCTTTTCCATATAGGGAACATCTGTCACTGCTGCTGCAAAGATTGTGTTACCGAATTAAAGCATTTGATTACCTTTAATCCCAAAAAATGCAGTAGTCTCTTCTATCATTTAGCTTATCACGGTTCCTTGGTGGTCCTTTTTTTTTTTTTTTTTTCACATGAAGCTTATGACTATAGCCCTAGAGTCCCTGAAACTGTAAGATGTTTTAGCAGATGTTGTTTTCCATCTCTCTAGTCTTTCTCTTGTGAAAGGGGTGGGGGGGGACCCCTCAACAAAAGCAATTTTGTCGATAGACAGAAAAAGTCTCCATTCTGCACATATTTTTAGAAACAGCTGGTAAAACAAATGATCCACATGTGATGCCTGAAGCATATCTATTCAAACAACAGAGTTGTTTAAAGATAAAAGCAGCCACTTTTAAGTATCAGCATTAGTAGTGATTTCCACACTTTGGTTTAAGAAATGAGAGAGCTTCCTAAGACTTTTTGATTTCTATTTTATTTTCTGGGAATTTTTTTTTTTGTTGTTTTTGGTTGGGTTAGTATGTGAATTCAGCAGCTGTGCACAATTGTTAACATTGTAAACATTACAGAAAACAATTAGCTTATAATGAATTCTTAAAAATTGCTTAATACTTGTAAGAATGTTCACTTTTGGTAGCATCTGTGTGACATCCAGTAAGTCAAAATGGGAAACTGATAATGTACTTAAGTTATTACTGATCTTATAACCCATATTTTGAAAAGGAGAGACAGTTTTGCTAGTGAACAAATACTATTATTTACCATCATTTAAAAATCTAGTTTCACTTTTCACGTTCTACATTCAGCGTTGGCTTTATGACCTTCCCATGTCATGACTTCATTTGTTTACTGAATTGTTTTGTTCTAGAGTCACCGTCATATTCCATTACACAATTTCCTTTATCACACCAATTGGTGAAATAATTCTTTTCAATATTTCTGCAGTAGTTCCAATTTTCTAGTTATTTGTGGATTCTCCTTGGATCAGGCATTCCACAAATGCTAGTTTGTGATCACTGAACTTAATGAATGAATGTATGTTGGCATTATCAGTTGTCTCTCGTGTTGACTTTTTCCTCTATTTTCCTCACTATGCTTCTATTTTCATTTAAGAAAATCCAGGAGTAGCACCTCAAGAGTAAGGTAGTCACCATGTTGGATCCAGTGGTACCTCACCCCTTGGAGAAAAGCTCCACTTTAACATGATGCCCAAAGAATTATCCTAGCACCTCCATCACCATTTCCCACCACTACCACAAACTCCACAATTCTGACTCAATGGCTGAGACTGAGACATCTTGAAAAGCACTTCATTTGCAATTTCTTCATTAAGTAAATAAAATGTTTCTTCTAGGACCCAATGTATCCACAAAGTGTATCTGTAATTTTATCCCAAACTGACCTACTTAATGGACAGTTTTGTTGTTATATAGCAGAATCTGAAAATAATGTTTTTTCCTATCATGCTGGTAGAGGAAAAATACGTGGGTTTGTATATACTCTTATCTTCTTATATTTTCATTAAAGCATTAATCATATTTTCACAGATGGTTCTTTTTTTATAAAAATAACTTTATTAGTATACAGATTATCTAGCACATGTCACACTAGACCACTAAGTCTAGAAATATATGTGCATTAACACATTCTATGAATATAGAATTACAGACACACTTGTACTTACTGCTGACCACACAACAGGAAGAATGAACAGAGTTCTTCAAGTCCTGCTTTTTAGATTGGTGGGGAAGTAGGAGGCAGCCTGATCTTCAGTATAGGAGATTTCTTTCCATAGAATTAAATACAATTATAGCAAGATAGAACTTGAGGTTTCTTATGTATTATTTCCTAGGGAGTAGTGCTAACCAAAAACTATTTTTGACCAACTGAAGACATTCCATTGACACTTTCAATAACAACTGCTCACTGAGTACTTAAGATGATACTAAGTCCTAGGAGAAGCATCAGGGACAAATAACAAACAGATGCCTCAGGTCTAGTAGGGAAGAGGTCTAGCCAGTCAAGTGTTCTTCAAATAAATGGCTGGTGACATATTTTGAGAAGTGTTTTAATGAAGCATATACATATGCCATGGCAGATATGTGAAACCATAGGGTGAGTGAGGATATGAGGTGGAGACTGTGAAATATTGGTGCTGAAATATGTGGGGCAAAGAGAAAGAAAAAGTTCTTGAGATTGTTAGAAAAATTTGATTGTAAGAAACAACATCAGCCATCACTGAGGGAGGCATTTTGGAATAAGTACTACCTCAGAGGAATTTATCCAAGATTTGAAGAAAAAAACTTTTTTCTAAATAACAAACAGAGATATGGGTTATAAGATCAGTAATAACTTAAGTACATTATCAGTTTCCCATTTTGACTTATCACATAGATGCTACTAAATATAGTCCTTTTGTATCTTCGGTGAAGGAGATGAGAGTGAATCTAGCATGACCTGTGGTGGTGAGGAGTGAGTGGGCTTTGTAACAAAAGAGATAGAGTGAAATGATCTGTTTCCTGGAGGAATGGTGGAATGTTGACTTAAAGAAGAGAGTGCATTTTTTTGTTTTTGTTGTTGTTCATCAATTCTTACCAATAAAAGGGAAGGTGACAATAATACATATTTTAGCCTGGAGTAGTCACCAAAGCCATTTCCAGGTTCCCAAAGTCCTAGATGATACTTCACCATTGGATGGATACTTGTACTTTTTTTTTTTTCTTCAATCACACACACGCTGGAAGTGAGAGACAAGAAGACAAGCAAATTCTAGGTATTGTTAGATGTCAATGAATTAATCACAGAACAAGCTTTTTAAGAAATGATACTGGTTCAAAGACTTGTCTGGAGAAGAGAATTGCATAATGGTGGTGATAGTGAGGAAGTGGAGATCAAATTTCAATCCTCATAATTTATACAATTACACACTTTGGACAAAACCGTCCCTCCTTCCCAACTACCATCATTAACACTGGACTCATTATCAGTTAAGTTACCAAGAATTTGATCCTAAAGTTGCCAAATGTTTCCCAGAGTGATAAATGTATTTATAGGAAATGAACTGTCCATGCTCTAAATTATTAATATTTCCCCTACAGTAACATTCTATACTTATACAGATGGAATAAAAGAAAAATGCTTTGTACTAAGAAAGAATGAATGAATAATAACAATGAGAACAATGATGATAACACCAATACACTTTTCCAAATAAGAAATAATAGGAAATTTATTACAGAATGTCTGTTCCCAAAAACTGCCATTGCCCATGTATGACTCACCTTCAGTCTATAAAACCATCATTTCTGCTGCCCATTGCACTTTATATGATTACTGCTGATTGCCATTTAGCTTTGTTAAATGACATAGGAAATTCTATGGAGTTGGGAGTCAGTAGCCATTAAGGTCAGTAAATGGTTGCCTGGTTAATTATAAATGAATTGCTTTATTTCTCACACAATAATAAATATGGGTGCTACCACAGAATGCTCAGTTCTAGCCCCTGAAAAGAAATATACTCTTTTAGTTCTGTGAGATGGCAAACCTCTCTGAGTTTTTTTTTTTTTCATTGAGATTGCTAGCAAGCATCTTTTTAGATGGAATAGAGCTGAGTTGTAACAACATCATCTGTACACCCAGTCTACCGTGGCCACAGATTCCAATGACTTCTTTTTTAATATTAAGGTGCCTGCGTATCCCCAGCACTACTGACTGTATTTCATTACAATGCATTGCTTCACTCAACACAATCTGAATGGGGAGGATATGCTCCATGGCTTCAAGTTCAGACACTTCCTCCAAAGTAGGGCTTGTTTATCTGTCTGAAATACACTGGGAGCATTTAAAAGACTAGCAATGGGGTTCATTCATGCTGTAAAAATGTGCTGTACAATGCAGTCACTTCCTTCAAAATGTCCTGGCTTAGAAGGATGGGGATGGCTATTGGTACCACACAAATAACTGTCAATTAGCCTCTCATATGACTTGTTCAGGGAAGTTTCACCATATTAAAGTGAATGAAGTTCTAGGAAACATTTGTGACTCTATCCTTAGTCATGGCTTTCTGAGAATCTTTAATAGAAGTTTGTTGGGAATAAATATGGAACACAGAATAGTTGATTATCCATCTTGAAAAAAATGGATACTGCTTACTTATGTAGGATCCCTTATAGATTTCCTCACTACACTAACATAGACTGTTCTTATTTAATGTGATTTGATAGGCAATTTTGGGGATCTAGGAATGCTATTGCCGTAAAATTAAATGAAAGTTTTATTCACTCTTCTAAAAACCAATAATTTAGCTAATAAAGCAAACTGAACAGGAATATTCTATATTTGTATTGTGAAGGAAACCTGTTTATACCATGAAGTTTAGACGTAACCTCAAGTAGAGTTGAGAATCATGTTCCCTTTGTTCTACGTGGTAAATATAATGAATAGAAATGATTTTTTTTTAGCAATGGCCCCACCTTTCCTCTTGGAGTAGTACATAGAATGTTCCAGACTAATTGATGCTTGTGTAGTATAAGAAAGGAGCAAGAAAGCATAGCTTTATATGTGACTGTTTTTCCCCCCCTGCAATTAGAAAAGGAAGTCGGTAATATTCAAAAGGTGGTGTTGCTTCTTCTAAAGGTTGGAAGTTAGGGGTAACCCTCCAGCCTGACCTTCTTCTAAGACCCTTGCCTAATGTCACTAATTAGAGCAAGAGAAATGAAGTCTTTGTTTACCAACCAGTGACATAATTGCACTTGGAACCATGGGATAATGGAGAATTAGTTTCCTGTTCTATATTTGCCAGAGTTTGGGTAAGTATAGACCTGCTCAAAGTAATGTTTATACAAGATCTTACTCAACCAACCTACCTTTTTCTATTGCCTACCTCCTACCTCACTCCATAAAAGGAGACTTTATTTTTTGAGGCTAGGTTGCTATGTTGCCCTAGGTGGGTCTCGAACCTGCAGGCTCAAGTGATTCCCAGTCTCAGCCTCCTGTCCTAGGCTTGGGATTAAAGCCACATGTCACTGTGGCCGGCTAACTGTTCAAATAACTTTGTGAACTTTCTTTGTTATTCAATATAAGGTATTGTCAATAAGCATCCTATTTTTGGTCTTCCCTTCACACTGATTGATGAAATGGGAGGGAGGTTGAATAAGCTCAGTTTTTTTAGATGGCACAAATATTAAATTGGGAGATAAATTCCTAGGAGGTTTCAGTCCATTTTAAAAAAAGTATTGTTTTGAGGCCTTTAAGGGTCAACAGTCCTATCAGAGAGACACAGACCACCAGGGAATTGTGAGAAAAAGAAAAATGAGGGGAATGCCTAGATACAATAGGAAATTGGGAGTGGTAACAGCATTTGAAGACAACTGCTTGCTTTCTCACTAGCTGTAATGTCTTGCTCTGAGGGACAAGAAATGGAATGCTTTCTCTGATATGTAATGGAATTCACCACAACTTTTTTTTGTTTTTTACATAATTTTGTTGCTATTCAAGAGCTAGTAAATGCTTTCTCCTAATATTTGGTTTGTGATGTGCAAATTGTTAATGCTTAGCTGGGTCAGATAATGGGGTTTCACACATGCAAGGTGAGAAAGGACTTCCACTGAGCCGATGAAAGTCTGGGAATCATCCTGTGTGTTCCATCCAGGCTTCGGGGAAGTTCATGGACTCATGAAAACTCAGGACTCATCCATGAATTTCTTCACTACCAGGTTTTTGTGGGCCAAAGCACTGGGCCTGGCTTTATTTTTATTATAAAAAACGTGGGAATTTTCCAGCTGCACTTAATGAATACATCTGGAGAATGAAGTTATTTTAGTTAGGCACAGCTCTGCTGCCCTTAGAAACGTGGAGGATGAATTTTCCTTGTTTGTACCTGCTACTCACTAGAGACTAAAACTGATAATTTGACTGCTGGCAAAATTCCACTGCAGCAGCTAACAGAGTGTTCTGGAAAGATGCCAACAGCAGCCAGATTGCATTAAACACTTAAACTACTATTTAAGATCAGTTCTGTGGTTGGGGACTTGAAATCAGCAGCAAATTCACCTTCCAGCTTCTAGCTTCCTTTGCTCTGAGTTTTTTATGGGTTCTGTGATTTTCCCTAAATGTTTTTCCCAGAGTGGGATCTCTCTCTCTGCCCCTATCTTCTTAACAAGTTCATAATTATGTGACCATTATTTAATATTCTAGAATTTAAGAAATACACTCATATATGTTAATTCTTGCCTCCTGCACATGTATTAATGATATCGCAGTGATATCTATGTTCATGATACCATAGTTCAATGCAACACTAAAGGAGTCACAGTATTGAGTGTCTCCAACATTGTATTGGGGACCTTGGCAGAGGGAAGAACTAGATAGCATCAAATGGGCTGTTGCCCTGACTCTATTTCTGTTTTCATGACCTTAGGCTCAAATTCCCTGCAATATAGTTTCTTTACCTGTAAACTAGTTGTTCTTACTAAACATGATTTCATCGCTAGGAGATATCTGGCCATTTGGGGGATATTTTTGATCATCACATTGAGGCGAAGCCATTGTCATCTAGTAGACACAGGCCAGAGATGCTAATAAGCCTCCTTCAGTGCACAGGACAGCTCCCAAAGTGGAGAATCATTCAACCTAAAATGTCAATAATGATGAGATCGACAAACCTCACTTTAAAATGTAAGCCATAACATCTGCTGCATCCATCATGGAGTGTGTGGGGCTCAAATATACACATGAAAACATAAAATAACTTTCCATGTCTGATGTTAATAGTATCTGGCAATGCCCAGATGGAGAACAAAGTTGAACTATGAGAGGAAAATGCACTCATACTCTTATATTAAAAATTATAAATGAACTATCAGATTAAAATATATTAGATATGAGTCCATAATTTTATGGTTTTAAACCAACTCTCTAAACATAAAGAGAAACCATGAAATATTAATCTTAGCAAGAAACTCACCATTCAGTGACTAATATAGATAAAGGAAATTGGGATCCATGCAACTAATAGACTTTTCTATTAGTGCACAGCCATAACACATCTTTCCTAATGGAAGCAAACCTGAAATGATAAGTTGTTTGGATCACATTAATTAACATTCAGCTCTATTAGATTTGCACCTGAGGTTGGGTTCATTTTACCAGTGCTGATGAATATCAACCTTAACAATATCTTAGCCACATTTTATTAGAATAAAATATGTTTTACATTGAAGGCAAATTTTAGACTAGACTCTTAATAATGTTCTTTTATATTAACTCAGATACCTAGAGATAGTAAAAGAATGAATTAAATTCCAGGAACCCAAACTATACAACTGTAATAATACTAATGAGAATTAATCTTTTTTTTCTTGCTTTTATTATACAGTTGGCTCATAGTATGTATAACTAGAATTTGCAAGTCACATAGATATTATATCTCACCCTATTTATGTATTACAGTCCTCCTAAAATATTAGCTGGGAAACCATGGATAAGACCTCATGAATTTCTCCACATTTTATTTTCATGATCAATTTTCTTGGGAAAAAACATGGTGTCTTTACCAGATTTTTCATAGACTGTTATTTAAAACCTGAGTAGTCATTCTTACAAGAAAGGGTCTTAAATGTTCATGTCACCAGTCATCTTTAAATGATCTGTATTTATTATATTGATACATTAGCAGATCATCTTTAGAGGTACCAAATGATCAAAGATTGAAAAAATCTTAATTGATATATATTCAGACTTATTATCAATTTAAGGATTTATTTAGATTGATAGCTCAGCAGTTAGCTTAAATTCAACAATTGTTCAAACAAGCACAATATTTTAAATTACACCTTTGGAATGAAAATAATCCAAATGTGCAAACATTTGTGATCTGGAACAACCATTCCAACATATACCTACCACATAACTACATCTTGTATATAAGCAGTTGACACAAAACTGTTGTGGCTGCCCACCAAGAAGAGTACACCTTGAAAGAACATGTGCATTATAGTACATGCAATTTCTCAGATTGTTTGTCATGGAAGGACCTCTCTACAAGAAAATCTTATAGGCGCACTAGAACTCCAGGGAGTCAGTACTTAGATAAACATAATTGCTCCATACTTACTCATAGCATTAATAAATTCTCTCAACCTTTAGGAAACATAACCAAGAAAACCAAAATTTATCATCCCTTAGTACTAGTGAAATTGAAAGTATCACCGAAAAGAAAAACTCCTTTAGAAATGCTGACATTATTCCCAGACCCCATTCTCCTCATTTTCATATTTCTACCTCTACCACTTTTCTATCATCCCATGAAGGCCTTCCAAATACTTACAATTAACTGCTAAATCAGCACAAAGTACATAAGAGAAGAGAGGTCTCATCTAACTCTCCTGGAGGACCCAGTTCTTGTAACCTTCCCATGTGATTATTTATTTATTTGAACAAAAAGTCTTGGCCTTAGCAACTTTATGGAAAAGTTAAATGTACTAATAGTAAATACTTGTATGGCATGATGGAAATTACGCACAAAAATAGTTAGCCTCTCCTGTTTTTGAACCTACTGTTTAACTGAATAGTAGTTGTTGCTCAGCCTCACAACTAAAGTCACAGCATTTTATATAAAAATGTTGCTGTTGGAAAGAGTATTTATGTATTGTTCAAAATATAACCCCATGTCTGTACTTGTTTATATTCCAATAGAAACCGTAAAATATTCAAGGAGATGCAAAATAAGCACTTAAATATTTTTCCATTTTAATAAATATATATTTTAAAACATTATCAGTATTTTGAATAGTATTATAAATTAATAGTAAGTCCTTGAAAGTGACAATGTCAAAATCAAAACCAAAAAAACTTGCATCCCAGTATTAACTTTGCCGGTGCTTTGAGCCAGACTCAAGCCTTTATCTTCCTTCAGCAAGTTTCTCTTCTCACACCTCTACTTTCTTCAGAGGACAAGTAGAGTCATAGCGATTTTCCTGAAATACTGAGACAACATTGCCCGTGCTTTTCATGCCCATGGGAAAGAAGATAGAACCGCGTCCCTCTTCATAACCTGCCCTGTGCAGTAGCCACATATTGAACCTGGTGAGGCTGCTAAACTGTTTTATTTTAAAGTATTTTTTCCCTCACCATAATACTTTTCCTTTTAATGATAAATAAGAATAAATATTAATATTACTCTGTTGTTTTTAACAGAATGTAGTTAGCACCTGAATGTTTTAACTGTGACTTCTTGTGCCTTTTAGAATTTCCACCCCTGCTCAAATTTCCACCCACTTCTCCCAAAAGGGAGAAGTCCCTTTTGGCTGGAACCTTTGAGTGAAGGTGAACAAAATGTAGTGTATTAGATGAATGAAGTAGCTGTATCCCAGATGACAAAACTACAAAACTGAGTAGAAGAAATGAGTGGCGACCAATGGGGTTCTTATTTTTCTTCATAAGCAAAGTGATTTGGGATTCACTCTGAATATAGGGAGCTATGTAAACACAGCTCAGCCACATCCTATACGGAGCACATGGGTTTTGTGGTTGATGGTCATGACAGCTCTCAGGACTATCCATACATTTAAAAAAACAAATATGAAATTTTGGTTAATAGCATTGAGGGAAACATCACTGAAGATTAATACTAGAAGATGGACATAATGAGTGGATACACTCAGGGATTCACTATGTGTTTATACACTAAACTTCTGCATAAAGATAGTGCTTGTAAGAAGATTTTAAGGTTTCATCATGCTGTCGTTCTTAATTAAATGTGGCACAATTGCCAAAAATAAAAAGCACAATGTTTATAAAGCATTTTTAATAGATACTTTGTATGGTTGTCATATATAATATGAAACTTAAAAATCAGGTTTCATATTCATCTAAAGCAGCACAAGAAAAATTTATCAGGATCTATTTCCTATTACCATGGAGAAATAGTAATAGCTATAACATGAATGCTGTCTGGCTGAGGAAATATTAAAGGTGACTAAACGGCCACTGACGCTTCTGTTTTCTAAGCCGCCTCTTAGTCGTTTTCACTTTGGTCCTAATACCATGTTGCCTTAATAGGCATGGTAAGCTCTGTAGTTCTGAAAGGGAACAGTGGGAAGCTAATTCCTAAGTTTTCTGGCCTGCTTGAGACGGTGTTTGTCTGGTCCCTCGAATGAAGTTAAAGAGGCCATTTTTCGTAAGACTTTGGAACAGTTTATGGAGTCTACAAGGGGTGAGAATGTAGACTATAATAATATGGTATGGATAAAGAAAACTGTGCTGATCTCTAACAATTGGTTTGTGGGGCTTTTATTACATTTTTTATAGATATTGATTTATAATGATGAACAACTGAAACTTATTTGAAAACAGAAAAAAATGATGAAAAAATATAGCTGATAATTAGGATATGGTATGAAAGAAAATAATACAGAACAGGAATTGTTAGACAGCACTTGTGATTTAACAATTCAGGTAAAGTTATCAAATAGTTGAAATTATTTTCATAAGTACTTTTTAGCAGCTGAATTTCCTACCATGTTACTTTTAAATACTTTTAAAAATAAACTAAAGTTACCCAAAAGCATTTTGTGGTCCTAAAATTCCATTTATTTGAAACTGTGAGGTAGCTTTCGATCATTACTACCCTTGTAACATTTTGGGAATATGCTTATATATGTGTACATATATGTGTAGATAGATAATATATTTTCTAAAATATTTCCATGTTATTTTCTCTTCTATGAATACAAAATTCTATCACATTTATCTCAATTTTAACAAAAGAGTTTACAACTTATTCTAGTCATAGCTGGGACTTTACCATCTTTTGACTTAACCTGATTTTACCAAAAACTCTTGGTGAACTTTTAAAAAATGTAGACAACCAGAAATTGCCTGTTGCTGAGTCTCCACTTTCTCCAGCAAAGGTTGATAAAGTTGGAATGGATTGCATGATCTGAGATTGGAGGGGGGACAGGAGAGGAGGAAGCAAAACAAAACAAAATCCAGCTCTCAGAGCCCCACTCATGTCAATTCTCATTGTGCCATTGTGATTTGAATACATAAGAGTTTGAAATAAATCTGTGGAGTTCCTTAGTACCCTATAAAAGTTGTAGTGCCTAAAGTTTAATTTATTACTAATTTCCCCTACTCATTCAGAGCTGAATCTTTAAAAAACATTCGTTTAAGGGTAGCATTGTGATTCAACAAAAAACATAGGATTCTCAACTACATTGTTGTATAACTTGTGACAAAGCAACTTTGGGCAAATTTACATATATGGCAAATCTAATGATTGCATGAAGTAAACTATCTAAAGTGCTTAATGCAGTATCTACATTAAGAATAAATTTCCAATAACTCTTCAGAACATTTCTTTCTATAAGTAAATTTCTGTTTAGTGTTTTAACTATATATTTCTAAGATTTTATTTCTCTTTCCTTGTATTTACACCCAAGTAACTAGGATGGTCATTTGATCTTTTACAAAGCATCTATGCAGTCTTCCCTCTCGTAAGCTATGTGCTTGATGTTCAGAATCATTCCGAGTCTCATAGTCACAGTACATTATCTTGATGTCAGGTGCCTGTGTTTGGAATAAACCTTGTATCTGTTTGCATAGCAACTAATTGGCATTAATGACAAAAGTCCCTTGATGGTGTTCATTTAATGTATATTTCTTGCAAGGAAGGTAGGATTTAGGGGGAAAGAGGATATTTTGAAGATGTGGTGAGCTTTACTGTAACATGTTTCCAGTTCAGCTATTAGCTGTGCATGACTTACAGAACTTAAAAGCACTCAGAAAGAAGGTAACAGTTAGCTGCTTCCTCGCAAATAAATAGCAGCACAAAGAAAATGGTCAGAAGTCTAGCCAGAGTGACAGAGTAGAGGAGTTTTTGTAGAAGGCAGGAGCAAAATAAACTCCCTTGAATAATTTAATGCTCTTGAAACATAATCATAAAATGTCATGGTACCAGTTTGGGAGAAAGGTCCCACAGAGGCCAAGCTCTGTCTGCTATTAGTGGCTACAGGGCTACAGCAGGCGAGAACCAAGACCATTTTCACTACCCTGGTCACCATTCCTCCCACTGATAATTTGTTTGGCTCATTCCCTCCTGTTGCCGGAAGATACGCATCAAAATCTGGCAGCTCTAAATCTGACTATTTTGTTTATTTTATCTTTAGCTTTCACAACTGCATAGGAACGCTGAGTTTTTAATAAATATCCCAGCACCAGTTTTCGAGGGAGAGAATGAGAGAATGAGTTAGATGATGATGTATTTTCTGGAAGGCTTTGTAAGCCAGCTGAGGATGAGAAAGTTCAATTTGCATTGGATCTGCTAAGTAGAACTTAGGGGAATCCCATCTGGTTTAGAGAAGAATGAAACAAAATAAAACAAAATAGAGGATGCAAAGCTTTAATAGTTTACAAAACATTTACTCAATGCCACATGTGGGAAAAGCACAAGACTTGGCATGATAGAACTAAAAGAGCAGTGGCGTCACCTCTTTGCAAGGCTCTTCATGCTCATCGAGGTATTATCCTTCCTTCATAGTCATCCCCTAAGGTTCAATACTCTTTGAGTACAGTCGAGAACAGACAGAGTATCTGTTCTCATATAACCCATAAATAAACAGGCAAGTGTCAATGCATAAACATTATACCAAATCATGAGGATCATCAATTAGGAAGGCAGTTGCTACTTTTCTAGGGATATCACAGAAAGTCTCTCTGAGAACTCAAACTAGAGAAGAGACCAAGATCACTAAAAGGAAATAACCAAGCCAAAAACAAGGAAAAGAGTGTTCTGGAAGAGCAGCTACATTGTATGGAGGGTACCTGATATATTCCAGGTCAGAAGTCACTGTAAGGACATGAGGAGTAGTAGGCAGCTGTGAGATAACAGAGGATTTTCACAGTGAATTAGAGCACAGAATTTGGATTTAAGGAAATCTTTGAGGATTTTAAGCAAGAAAGTGACTTGGCATGACTTGTGTTGTACTCTTTTAAAAATATTGCTTTGATTTCATTATGTAGAGTAGATCTTAGGGAGCTAAAAGTGGAGGTTGGAAGATCACTGGGGAATCTAGCACAAAATTCAAGCAAAGAATCGCAATGAGCCACTCTAGAATATTGGGGAAATGTAGAGATATGAGGAAACTGTTGCCAAAATTGAATCAATGGAACTTATGGGTACACTAAATATGTGGAGCTGAGTGGGGTGGAGGCTTATGAATGATGATTAACTAAGGGATTGTTCACCCAGGTCAAGCCCAAAGATGGGGAAGTGCAGTTTTGGCACTTATGAGTAAGCCCTAAGTACTCTTAGCCCCTTTGAATTTGAAGTGCCCCTTGGATATTGCACTGGAAATGCTGAGAAGTTAGCTAGTCATGGTGGTGCATGCCTCTAAGTGGCAGCCTAGGAAGCTGTGGCAGGGACCAAGGAACATGGTTTGAGTTCTGCTCAGGGCAACATAGTGAGACCTAGATCCAAAAATTTAGCTGGGTGTGGTGGTGCATGCCTGTAATCCCAGCTATCTGGGAAGCTGAGACTGGGAATTGCTTGAGTCTGTGGTACCCCAGGCAATGTGAGCCTGCAGTTCCATGGGCAAAAATAGTGAGACCTAGTCTCAAAAAAACAAAGAAAGAAAGAAAGAAAGAAAGAAAGAAAGAAAGAAAGAAAGAAAGAAAGAAAGAAAGAAAGAAAGAAAGAAAGAAAGAAAGAAAGAAAGAAAGAAAGAAAGAAAGAAAGAAAGAAAGAAAGAAAGAAAGAAAGAAAGAAAGAAAGAAAGAAAGAAAGAAATGTTGAGAAGTTATTTGAATGTGGAGAACTGAAATTCTGAGCTTAAATGGGAAGTCAAAGTCTTTACAGGTGTTTGTGAGAATGTACAACCAATTGGCAGGATGGGACCACAAGAAAATTATGGCAGTCTCGTGCTGCAGGGTGCCAGCTAAAAAGTGAGGAGTTAAGGGTTAGGGCAGAAGAATGAAACTTGGGAGAATTTTGGGTAGTAGTATAGGGTCTTAATTTCTGATTGTGTCACAGGTGACTTTATGTTGATCGAATAGTTTGTATTACAACCTGTCTTGGATTTTAGTAGTACCACGAAGACTATACTAGTTTGCAAATAATGAGTTATATGCATAGATTAGTTGTAAAAATCCACAGAAAGACAAGACTAAGAACAGAACATTTAACAATTGCTAGATTCATGAATTTGACCCTATTTATACTGTTTTGTTTAGTTTCACTTCCTGAAGCTATTTCTTCTTGATTAAGTAAATTAGTGCTCCAAGCATAGTGTTTTTGAATCTCAATTGTTTTGCAAAGCAGAGTCAAGGGTGACCAGTGGTTCTATTTTTTAGTTCAAGTCATCAGGTATATTGAAGGGCTGTGTGTGTCTTGCATTATGCTAGATGGACTTGAAATACAAAAAAGCATAAAGATTCAGCTTTGTCATCAGGGAGTGTGGAATATTCTCAGTGAAGAAAGGCTTACTTACACTAATACCTAATTAGCATTAAAACAAAAAAAAGTCCATGGAAATATCATTATTGTTTTCCCTTTTGTATCTCTTAGTCAGATTAACACATTTTGAAGAAACGAATCAAAATAGTACGTGAACTTCCATCCCTTTCACTCCTCAACTCATCCCACAGTTTCTAATATCTGTTGGAATATGAGCTACCAAGGAATTTAATGAGATTTCCTGTCTTGTCACATCCTCTTTCGGAGTGCTGGGTCCACAGAAGATAGTTAACATCTTTGTGCATTTAAATTGAATATTTTATAGTTTCTAAAGTAATTTTACTTGGGACACACAAACTTGTGAATTAGAGAAGTCAGTCTCCATGATTTTTGAGGAGACTAAGACTCCCAAGAGTTGAGTGGGAAGGGCAGTGACTTGTCTTAAGTGGTTGAACAAAAGGCAAGTTCTAAATCCCATGTGTGTGCCCTGTCATCAAATGGATGTTTTCTTGTGGAAACTAATAGAAATAAGATCTCTTCAGAGTTTAATTCTAACCCACAAGAGGGTCTGAGAAATAAAGTAATTATTGAATTTCATGCAGATTCTTTTTTATTCACCACTAAAAGATGAATTAATTGAGTTTTAAGAACTTATCATCATGGCAGGGCTGGGAACTAGAGCTCAAAAGCAGTAATAATAATGGCTTCTTATGTGAAGGTTGGGATCGAAGCTATACTCATCTATTTGCTGTTGAAACAAATGCTTCAGGAATCAAACATGAAGTTGTACTGATCTCTGTCTGGGTCTCAACCTTCCCTGTGGAATATTTAGCTCCCTGTTTGTTGCTGATATTGTGGTGTCAAATTTGAGGACAATAATTACAAGCACATGAAAGGTAGTTTTCATATTAATTATCTCACTATTAATAGAAACCTACCATATGAGATAGGTTGACTGACTAGACATTATGATCTCCTTATTATCCACCAAGAAACAAACTCAGGGAGATTAAATGACTTGTACACAATTCTAACATGTTGACAGAGTAAGCAGGACAGTGAAAGTTGGAACATAGGTCTCCTTATTTTAAGAACTTTCTTCCTCTCTTCAGTATTTTTCTGAGACATTTGAATTATTTAATATTATGGAAGTAGTTCATTTTCCCTTCCTCTTGGAACTCAACTTCACACACTGACAACACCTTTAGCATCACCAACCGGGAAGACAGGCTTACCATCTGAGATATTTAACTGTCTTTGGGCTTCTCTAGCACACCTGCACATCACTTAGAAATAAATGGATGGATGCTCCAAGATGAATTCTGACTGTTTTAGTTCTCTTTCATTGTAGTTGATATTTAGTCAATTTTATCTAGACATGGTGGCATAAAAATGGTTGCATCAAAATATACTTTTTCAATCAAATGATTGTATTATATGTTCACAATGGCAAGTATCAGCCCAAAGCATTCTTAATGCCCAAAGCATTCTTAATACCCAGCAGAGGCACAGATATAGAACCATGCTGTTACTATAATATAAAACTGGAATAGATAGCTTATGAAAGATGAAATGAAGCTGTAAAATGATTATGAGCTACAAACAACATTATCTTGTATTTTATATTGAAAACAAAATGTCAGCTGATAGTTGACTTATAAATACACATGCATTGTGTTTACATTGTGTTGGCTTTATTTGAAACTATAGCTTCCATGAGTTTAAAAAATACTTATTTTATTTTCAAAGTGATCATTATAAGTTACAGCATGTTCTGCTGCTTAAACCACTGATTCCTAGAATATAAGTAATGACCTACTTTTTAGATTTTTAAAACAAGCAATTTTGAAATAGGTTTATAGTATAAACCAAGCCGCTGATAGATCTCAAAGCATCTCTCATTATGTAAGAGTAGATATGAATAGAAGTATCTTTTTTTTAACTTGTATACTTAGACCACTTCTATTTCCTACTTTAAACATTTCCCAATGAACAGTCCATGTGAATAGTGCCAAAGCTAACTTTGTCCTACTAACAGTATTCACTCTCTTGAGAGACCACATGAGCATTTTTGTGGTCTTCTCACACAATAAAAGTCAATGTCAATGTATAATTTTTCAAAAAAAAAAAATCAATGGCAACAAGGGTGTTCTTTTCCTATATTATTGCAATATTTTCCTTTTTCTAAAATCTCCCAGCTGCCCTTTGTGAAGTTCCTAGAATAATAATTAACATCATTAAACCAGAGACTAAAAATCTTGGTACGGACTGACCCATGGGGACACATTACTATAATTATTTTTAAATAAAATAATAAAAGGGGCGTCTTATAGAGGGCAAAAGTCTGACTCACATGACAATTTATTCTATTTGTCAAAGTCACAAAAAAAAGTTCTTAAGAGTGGTTGGAATTGGCTGTGAACCAGGTGCTCTCAAGTGTCTTGCCTTTGTGGTTCTCCTACCTGGGTTTCCCAGTCCTTGGTTGAACATGAACATCCTCCTCAGGGTACAATATGGAGTATAACTCTCATGATCTATTCCAGTAGAGACTGAGGCCACATCTAAAAACTACTTCCCCAAGTTCCCTCTACATTTTCTTTCCCTCAATATATATTCTCTCTTTCTCCCTCTGCCCTCTCTCTCTCACCTTCACCCCCCCTCTCTCTCCTTCCCTGCCTGCCTTCCCCTCTTGCTCTCTCTTTTGGCCTCCTCTTTGTTATTAAATGGAACATTTTGTTTCTATGCTCTCTAGAAGATGATACAATCCCCCCCCAATGTACTCTAAGTAAATTATATTCATTTCCTGACCATCCTGTAGTTAATCAATACTGACACTGGGCCTCTCTGTTCTTTGAAGTGGAGAGGACTTTTCCTATGCTATCCCATTTGTCAGGCTTCTTTTACTGACACCCGTTGGTCCCCATGTTGCCTTGTCAGTTTGGCAACACTCTAGAATGTTCCTATAGCGCACTCTCCTGTAGAAGAACGTTCATTATAACCTCTTTACAAAATATGCCTTCTAAGCGTATAAATGATATACATATTTTTACCTCAATTCCCCCTAGTGCTGACTGTACTGCAAACCCCAACAAGCATACACATATACATTGGTTTTCTTCCCTTTCTTGTAATTGACAAGATGCAATTAGGATGCCCTTGGACCCTACTGGAAAGACATGATACCAAATCCAGTACCTTCTTCCCAAACCCAAATCAGTTTTGTCTTACTGACCTCTCCCCAACCTTAGCTTGCTGTTCTGTTTTTCTATTTTCCCTAAATGCAACTTACTTTAACCATGTATTAACTGGATGAACATTCCTACAATTCAAAAGTAATAGACAATAACCCATTTGTCAGTCTAGCCACTTTCTTCTCTTTTAAATGTCTATTTATGACGTACATCCAGACTGCACGCCCTTTTTATTTTCATTTTTGAAAGCAGCAAAACCAAAACAACCAAAATCATTTTTAAAGAAAATGCAAAATTTGCTCTTGATTTTGACTCTCGCTAAAAGGGGGATCAACAAGCCAAAAAATGCAAAGAAAAAAAAAAGGTGTCCCCTGACTGCTCTGTCTGTGCCTCCTCAGCGTGTGCATCTGGTTGTTCATCTCTGAAAGTGTGTGAAATACTTTTTTCTTTAAATTTTTTGTTCTTTTCTCCCTTCTTGTTTGGGAATTAAGTGCTTTTTGTATTATATATATCTATCTATATATATATCAATGTGTTTCTTTTTAATTGCTAGATCTTTAGATTTAGTTTGACTCGAAATTATAAGAACAAAGTTATGAATTGTTTTCTGCAATTTTTCCCCACTCCCTCTTTAAATGTGGAACAACTTCAGCAGCAGAGCCCCACATCCACATCTTTCAAATTCCTCCAGTCTCATTGAGAATCGCCTGGCCTGTATCATCGGGTGGCGTGGGGAAGATGGATGACGTCATTGGACAGTACAATATTTCATTAGGGAAATAATTAGCACCCCAGAAAGTGGGCTCCCTATGCAGTGTTTCCATCCCTCTCTAGTTCCTCAACCCCTCCCCACACTGCGGATGAGGCTGTGTGGCTGCCTGCCGATGAAGTTGTTCAACCTGAATGCATAAATCTAGTCTCCTTGTTTTTGCTTTTAACCTTTTGATCATTATTATTAGTGATATTATTTTATGTGTTTTGGCTATTCTTAGTAGAAAAAAAAGTTAAACTGATTTTATTATTTAAAAATCTTTAATGAAACTGTAATGAATTTTGAAGTAATTGCATGTTGAAGAAGTTGCAGCTTAGGGTGTGTGAGACTGTCAGTGTTAGAGTTCTGTTCTTTATTTCTGTAGATGGGCATGTGTAGGCTCATTTGTTTTTGTATATTGCCCATCCCTTCCTTACAGCCAGAAGCTCTAATGCAGCTAGATCACTCCGTGCCGCCCTTACATGGACATGGCGACTCACTTACACATTTACTCCCATCATCTTCATCTCTTGTGTAGTACACTCATAGATACAACCCTCCCTTCTCTGCATCTTTCCTTCCCATACCCCTCCTTTCTTTAGCATTGTTCGATTTTATGTGCTGTCATCCATCCCCTTAAATTAAAGAAAGTCTAAACGTTGTCAATAAGACAAAAAAATAAAATTAAATATATCTCTGAGAGCCTATAATAATGCAGAAATTCATTCAAAACCCCTTAGATTTATAGATTTTTTAAAGGCAAATTATAAAAGTAAACAGGTTTTTTTAATTTTTTTAAGTCATTGCAATCGGAATTATTTCAAATTCAAAATTGATGCCCTCCCAATCCCCTCAAAGTAAAAATTTGTTAAAGTGCAGATTTTTTTTTTCATGTTATGTGGTGTGGATGTATGTGTTGTTGCCTCCCTGTATCACCCTCTGTTGTAAATTATTATATTTGAAAAATTAGACATTTTGCTCAAAAGTTTTTAAGAAATGATGACAAAAAAAGCAAGTTACAAGAATGTGGCAATTCTATTTGTCCAAGAACATTCTTACACAACTTTCTTTTGTAAATTTTTCTTTCATGCCAAAAAACATGCGGGCAATTTGTTGATGTAAGTTGACTATAAATTAATATGCTATGCTTTTCTTATTTAAATTATTTGTTTATATTGAAATGATTTCTTTCTTTGTTTTCAAAAAATAGACTCTTTTTATTTGCTTTTATTTTCCTTTATGTACTTATTTTGTGGATGCCTTGTGGATGTCATTTGCTTCCCTTCCCTGTAACTTACTTTGCAATGAAGTTGTTTTTATTTTCTATGCTATGATTTTGAAGACAGTATTAATATTTTATTTCTTTTGTGTCTATTTAATTTTCACCATTTTGTTTTGTGCTGAATTGCTTCTGATTATCAATGTGACTTCTATCCTTAGTAGAAGGGAGTGAGTAAATTTCCCTTACCACCCAAAGCAAGCCTGGCCTCTTTGCCTGAACCAACTTTAAAGTCTTGAAAGCAATATTAGGTTCTACTTTTAAATTCAGATTATAAATTGATTACAGTCTACAGGAACCCTGGACCCCAAAAGAAAATGAGTCAAGTAACTGAGTATTATCAGAGATAATGATATCCTAATATAATTCCTGAGAAAACATTCAGGATAATCAGTCCTTTATTTTGTGATTCTTTACTAAAGGGGAAGTAAGGTACTCTCAAGTGACTATGGTAGAATTTGGTTATCCAGGATTGTATCATCACCATCACCACAGGCTACAAAGTTAATTTACTGAGTAATAAAGACATCAAGAATCTGGACACTTAATGTTGTCCTGTAATATGGATGACACAATGTACAGAACCAACTCCTGCTGAAAACACACAAACAGACTTGAAGGCACCTATTTCTCTCTCTCTCTCTCTCTCTCTCTCTCTCTCTCTCTCTCTCTTTCTCTCTGTCCACTCTTCTCTCTTTCTATTAATAGTTGTCATTTCTCTCAAGGACTTAATCAGGTAAGCTTTAAAAGGAGTCTAAGATTCTACTGAGAAGAGGCATGATGATGTTCACATCAAAGGTTTTGCTTAGGAAACCTCTCAGGTAGGTATTGTCATTGTGTGTGTGATTGTAGGGTAAGAATATTCTTTATCTTTAAAGATATTTCTGCCTTTTTCGCCTAAAACAAAACAAAAAAATAAAGAAAAACAAACAACAAACAAACAAACATGGATTGGTAAGAATTGCTATACATTAAAATGAAGCCATTAGTTTTTTCACTTTAAGTTAAATAATGGCATTAGCTGAAATTGTTACAGAAAGATCAGATTGAATGGTGGTAATAATTTTGTTCCTAACAACAGCTTTGCAGATGAACTTTTTCTACCAGAGGACTTCATATTGTTGGACATATTGGATGATATTTTAAATTTGAAGCTAAGAACTTCCTAAATAGGGTGATTTTATCTAATTATTTGGAAAGCTTTTACAAAAAAAGAATTATTTTTTCAAAATAAAACCTTTTTGAATTACTATAAATCATTCCTCAAACTCTGCATTTGAAATAGCCTCAATGATCAAGGTACTCTATTACTAAGCCCCTCACTTAGCAGGAGACTACCACATGAAAAATGATCAAGAATATGATCCATGATTTCAGTGTTTATAGACCCAAGATATTAGTAAAAATAACACTACTAGTATCAAGCTTTTTGGAGGAACTATAGGCTCTGTTAAATAACTAACATTGCATTATAATAATGTTAGCATGTGTAATTACTATTTACATTGATGTTTTGAGATAGGCTGTGATATTGCCCATTTTACAAGTCTAAAAAATTTCACCAGATTCGTGGCTAATACACTACAAACCTGTGATGCTTATTTAGTCTGGATGACTCCAAAGGCAAAACATTTAACCAATAAGCAATTAAAAATTGTACTTGCCATTCCTTATTATTCAATACATGATCTTACTCTGGATCCTCTTACCTAGGTATATGTTGAAAAAATAAAGTCTGTAGCCTTTAAGAAACAAACCCACTTTAGACAAATTGAAGGGGATGGTGGTGCAATGCCTTACCTAAAATTTCTCATCTCGTTAAAATGGTAGTTAAGCCCCCTTGAGCAATTTGAGTTCTCCCGGTGACTTCTCCCCATACATTTGCCATGTTTTCCCATGACTATTTTTTCTGAGAACAATTTCATGGTTATAAGCTTTGGGATATTTACATGCAACAGAACTCTGTGGTACCAATTAATGAAATAAATATGGTTTCATCAATTAATTAGGTGGGGCAAAGGATGATTTCTCCTTAATATAAGTGAATTTCCCAGGAGAGAATTAGAAAGATGCCAATAGACGATAAGGCAAAGCATCTAAGGATCAAAGAAATGCAAGGAACTATGGCATCTGGTGTTCCTCTCCCAGAGCCTCACACTTATTGTCCTGTCCCTGTGACTTATTCTCAAGTATCTCCAGAGAGGTCAATGTTGTAGCCACATTGAAACTTCATGTCACTCTTTGTCCTTTTTCAGATGACCCACTGCCTTTACCACCACCTCCAACATCCTCCAGGGCAGGAGAGTTCTATTACATTTTTAATACACTGTCTTTCTTGATGACAGTGAGCCCCTTTTTTGATGACAGTGAGCCCCTTTTTCATACAGCCCCAAATGTATGAATTATATATCTATAAATATACTCATAAAGCCAAAAAGCAGGGCAGCCTTCAGCGCTAAAATAGACCTTTTCTGTCCCAAGTGATCTCTCGAGCTTAAAGCAAAACACAATCTGGTTAAAAAGAAATAAAGGATACATATTCCAGATTTAAAATGCTAACTTTATGGAATACAGAGACTTTTTATTCCAAAGCCAGGAAAGAATCTAAGGACAGCATAGGAAATTAGAGTGTTGATGGATTATACTCTGTCAGTAACTCTTTATGACTTTAGGCCTATTGCTTCTGTCAATGTTTCTATAAGCATCCATAGCTGGCAGATCACTGACTCCATGATCTTTTGGGCAATGAAAAAGATTTATTATTGGCTCTGGGAACATTCCTGAGAATAGTCACTTTAGAGTAAAACAAAGAAACACAATAACCTTCCAGGATCTGCATCTCTTTATTTCTACATACTTGAATTAGGTGCTAATAATAAGAGGAGTATCTCTCTTGTCTCACTTGCTGTGTATCCTTGGGTTTCCCATGACCCCCTAATCTGCTTAAATCTTAATGATGGAGTGTGATATTAAACATGAATATACATGCATACATATATATATATATATATCCCAACTCACTTATCTGTCCCAGTTATGAGAGTTATCTAAGACATTTTATGTATATTTTAACTTGCAAATAAACATACAGTTATCTAAAGTTTGTAAATAGACTTACACTCACCTAATATTTTTCACCTTTTTTCACTGTAATTACCATTTATAATGAAAACCTTGTAATGGAAGCCACATTGGAGTGGATTTTCTCTTTGTTATGCAAGTACCTAAGTTAGCTTTTGATTACTGAAGTATCAACTTCAAAATGGCTTCTAATAAACACATTGCCAACTACAGCATGAGACAAAGAGCCAGGCTGTTCCCTAAATGCCACCCATGGGTTTTAATAACTGACCCGTTGGGTCCCCTGTATGTTTGTTTGTTTTATATACTTTTTATACTTTAAATTTCTGTCCTTATGCTTTAAATTCTCAGATAAGGTGTGAACCCACAAAATCCTCACCCTCTGTCAATGAAGGGGGAACCCCAAGCCACTGTGTGGCCCTATACTTGCTATGTGATTACAGGCTATGTACTAAGCCTTTCTGTTTTTCAAGGTCCAGCAGTCATCAGAACCACAAGGGCTGTCCAACCACAATATTAGCTACTGATACACCATGAAAGCCATTTAAATCACTTGCCCCCCCCACTCCTCTAACTGGATACACCATGAAAGCCATTTAAATCACTTGCCCCCCCCACTCCTCTAACTGGATAAGGCACTTTATTCAGTTTCAGAAATGCTAGGGAAAGGGTTTAAGAAGTTTAGACAATTTCATTGATTATAAATCACCAGAATTGGGGCTCATATTTCCTTGACAAGTGGGATCATTTATCATTTTTATCACTGCTAGTGAGATTAACAGTAAATGGCAAAGAAAACTGTGGATTAGTGGTTTTGACAGATTCTGTTTTTTAACTTTGCAGTAGCATCCCCATCATTTTCCATTGCCGTTTCCCTAGGGACCTAGTAAACTTTAAGAACCTCTTTATAAAATGATAAGTTCTAGGCTCTCTTTTCATCCCACTATGAACAGGATGGTTTTTAGTTTTGTTGTTGTTAGTTGTGTTTTTTTTTCCTGTAAACCAATTGAGAGACTCTTATTAAGATGTGGAGTTTGAAGAAACGAGCAAAGGAAAGTGGAACTGATTCACTGCAGAGTGAGCAGTTTATAGATTTTGTAGATTTTTAACAGCAAAGACATTCTGGAAGCTTTAGCAAGGACTGAAAACAGAGGGAGGCAAACAGACAAATTTAAGGCTCCAGTTGGGTGTCACAGATGGTACACTAAAATTGCAAATGAATTCCATTCTGTAATCATGAAGACAGTGATCTTAATCTCACTTAAAGTAACTCCAGCATCTTATTTAACAATTTACCTTTTTATTTGTAGCAGACCTTTGCCTCCCAACAAGTCAGTTATTCCTTGTCCTTCAGCACAGTTCCCTCTCTGCTTACTCTACATGGAGTAGATTTTTTCATTACCCTAAAGAACAAATAACTCTGTGTTTGTGCCAGGAAAGAACACCTTTGTTATAGGTAAAGTGGGTTTAAGAATACTGTCTGTTCTCCAAAAGTAAAGCAATCCCTATGCAATCTCTAGGGAACCTTTTAAGAGAGCACATGGGCCTTCACTCACTTCTCACTGTCCTCCTCTAACTCAAACACTGCCCTCTTCCATGTAACACCTTAAAAACAATTCTCAAGACACCCTACTAGGAGAAGAATAAGGAGAAAAGTTAGCTCAGGGTTAGTTTCAGAACTGATTTACCTTTAGGGAACTGTACTTCAAATCCCATTTATAAAAACTAGCAAAAGTGTGTAAATTATGCATTAAATAAGTTGCAAGGTATATGAATTATATATGTTCACAATGTAAAAAATAGGCATCTTGGTCCAGTAAAGCAAGTCTGAAGCTTTAAAAAATCTGCAAAGATCATTTTGCTCAATAGTTTTTAACTCTGAGCACTAGAACAGAACAGAAACTTGGTTTGAGAGCACAAGACCAAAATATTATCTTGAGAGTCTCAGAAAGGTTCAGGAAGGCCAGGGATGACTACAGAATATGACTGCCCCTTCCTAATCAGATGATCCATGTTATAAACAGATACCAGTCTCCTCAAAGCACATTCTCTCTGCATAAAACATTAAGTTATTAGCCAAGTACGTGGTGTGGAGTGGGGGAGTGGTGAGTAAAGGTTTCAGATATGGGTACAAGTAGTTTTTCTCAGTTACTTTGAACAGTACCCAATATCTTTCTTCTAAGGAAGATTGTCCCTTTGCATACCTGAAACCTGGGCAATTCCAGTGCAGCCATTCTGAGTCAGACACAGGAACTATTTAGACATATAAGTTATGGAGAGCTGAGCATGAGAGTTCTACTTGGGTGTCATTCTTAATAGGAAGAACCTGAGCAAGTTTTATAAGCGCAAAGACTTCTTTGCCTGAAATTGTCCCTAAAATCTTGCAGTTTGTCACCACTCAGAGGAAATTTACTTCAGCCACTCTCATCTGATAAAAGATGCCCAAACAGCAACCGTCTCAGCAGAGGAAGGTCACTGCAGAGAGCAGAACACACAAGCACTCCATACCTGGTTGAGACCCTAGTGACCCTACTCAGAGAGAGACCTTCAACAATATGATCGAACTAGCATCTCTGCTGTCTTGACTAAGTAGAGCCAGGCAAACCCCACCCATCCCTGCTGAGGATTTTTTAAAATAATAATTGAAATCAATTTTTCTAAAATAAATTCAATGAAGAGGATGTATTGTGACTGCAGTTTTTCCTGTGTTTCAAAAATGTTAAGAAACACAGAAGATATTTTGATTATCTTGCTTACACACACAAGTAAGTTTGACCCTATGATTTGCATGGCACTATGATTTACTAAGCTATTCGAACTTTCCTGATTGAGTCTACAATAACTTTTTTTATAAGCACAATAACCAGGCCCTCTAGATAAGCCAATTTTTTTTTTTTGGCATGGTAGTGAGGACTCAGTAATTTTAAAAATTCACTTTGATATCTCTACACTTTCTACATCTCTGGATTTAAAGCAATTTTCCAGTATGTCATGACTATCTAGGCTGGGTACTTTTAGATCAAGCTTCCAGTTGAGCATATATTACATATATCATGAAAACAGTGCATCCACCTATTAGACCAATATCAGGTGATTTGTTATTTCCTAATCAGGAGGCCTTCTGGAGAAGCATGAGCAACATGGGTTAGTTAAACGAACATGTTTAATCTCACACAAGTTCCCCTCACTTAGCATATAATAGATTAAGGCTGCACTTGATAAATACAGATAAAAGGTAGTACTGTAAAATACCAAAGACAAGGTTTTTATGTCCACTGATCTTGGTCTCTGTGACATCAAGATTATGCCTTTCTTTTTTTCAATCTTCATGGGTATAAGTAATTAGAAACCTAGAAGACAATAAAGAAATGATACGGTTCTCATTAAAGCACATGCTGTGTGCACACACATGCACAATTTTGATAGCCACTCAGCATTTGCAACAATGCAGCTGAATATCATCCTCTGTAAGCAGATCCTGGAAACAGCCTGTTTGAATTCTATCTAAATAATTACTTGAGAGTATCTTTAATGGCCAAACCCTCACTCTACAGGTTTGGGTGCCAAGAGGCATATACTGGGCTCCTAATCCACCTAGATTGGTCAGGCTATGGCCAGGAAAGGTCCATCTATGGACCCAGAGCATCTCCTTATGATTTTCCTAGGCATCACCTTGAACCACGTGCATTGAGAGTGCCTGTGAATTGCTTTGTCCACAAAGATACTAACTGTGTTTCTCTTTCTCTTTTCAATCCCAGGAGGTGAATTAGTTCTCCCTCTTCTTGTAGAAGACCCTTTAGCCACCCCTCCTATTGCTACTCGTGCACCTTCCATTACACTCCCCCCTACCTTTCGCCCCCTCCTCACCATTATTGAGACCACCAAAGATTCCCTGTCCATGACCTCTGAGGCGGGGTTACCTTGCTTGTCGGACCAAGGCAGCGATGGTTGTGATGATGATGGCTTGGTGATATCTGGGTATGGCTCAGGGGAAACCTTTGACTCTAACCTGCCCCCTACTGATGATGAAGATTTTTACACCACCTTCTCCTTGGTAACAGATAAGAGTCTTTCCACTTCAATCTTCGAAGGTGGCTACAAAGCACATGCGCCCAAGTGGGAATCCAAGGACTTTAGACCTAACAAAGTCTCGGAAACTAGTAGGACTACTACCACATCTTTGTCCCCTGAGCTGATCCGCTTCACAGCTTCCTCCTCGTCTGGGATGGTGCCCAAATTGCCAGCTGGCAAAATGAATAACCGTGATCTCAAACCCCAGCCTGATATAGTCTTGCTTCCGTTGCCCACTGCCTATCAGCTAGACAGCACCAAACTGAAGAGCCCACTAATTACTTCCCCCATGTTCCGTAATGTGCCCACAGCAAACCCCACGGAGCCGGGAGTCAGACGGGTCCCGGGGGCCTCAGAGGTGATCCGGGAGTCCAGCAGTACAACAGGGATGGTCGTCGGCATTGTGGCTGCTGCCGCCCTCTGCATCTTGATCCTCCTGTACGCCATGTACAAGTACAGGAACAGGGACGAGGGGTCCTACCAGGTGGACGAGACGCGGAACTACATCAGCAACTCGGCGCAGAGCAACGGCACGCTCATCAAGGAGAAGCAGCAGAGCTCGAAGAGCGCCCACAAGAAACAGAAAAACAAGGACAAGGAATACTACGTGTAACAATGACCGCGCTACTCTGACACGAATGGCAAACAGTTATTTCTATATAAAGATCGAAACACTTGGCAAATGCGATTGCATAGATGTCAGACCTGTTCTAACTATGAGACGGGGTACACCACGACTATGGTGGGGAAAACCATTTTTAAGGACACCTGCAAAGATGTACCTACCTGTACCGTTCAGCCTGGCTGCTTGGATTCAGTCATCGCTCGGAGACAGAACGTTCTTTCTGCCCTGCTGTATCATAAAGCACACACCTTGCGCTCTGGAGCAAACCGAAGGCGCCCCCACTTTCGCAGACTGGAAGCTTCCTTTTCTTGAGGACCTTTTCACCCAAGGTAGAAGACTTCATGGCTTACTTGTTCCATAACTCCAAGTGAGTCTGTACTGATGTTTGTGAAGCTTGACTGTGACAATGTTATTTTTTTTGTTCAATTATGTAAAAAACAAAAATCAAAAAAAAAGAGAAAAAAGTTAAAACAGAAAAAAAAAATACACCCTTATCTGGTTCTGGCCAGTGTTGTGTAACTTTTCAAGATCTGAGGGGAAAATGGCTTTTGGGATTTTGTTTATTTTTTGAGAATGACTGAACATGAGAATTAAAAAAAAAAAAACTCAGAAAACAAAAGTAAAAGAGACTATTGCCATATGAACTCAAAAGCTACCATGGTATTCACTCTACATATCAGGTTGTGGTGTTTCTAGAATCTGTTGTTTGTTTCCTATATGATGCTTTGCTGAACACATAGCAGAACCATGTAATGGATGATATTGTTGATTTGAAAAACTGGTCCCCCAGGATCTAATTCCAGAATTTACCACCATGCCCTGAACTTTTTGGGTTGAGGGCTGGTTCTATCAGAGCTATTGGCTTTACCTAACAATACTGTTCCTGTCCATTAGCCCAGCCAAATTGTGGTAAAGAGGAAAGCCCCACAAACTAAAACAGAACCTATCCTAGGGATGGGGAAGGGGGGGTGGGCTGAATCGTGACTGATTGAAATGCATGCAAATATTAAAGACAATACTAAAAGTCTGTTAAAGAATCAAAACAGACAACATGAGAGTTTAACTTGTGATGGAACCACCAACGGTCACACAAGCCAAATGTGGCATGAGATTGCAAAACACAGTTCTTCCCCCACCCCCAACATGACAATGTTTTCATAGTGTTTTAATTTCATAGCCTAACACTTGTGGATAATTCTATCCTTCCATTCACTCACGTCTCCCTTCACCCATCTTTTTTAAAAATAAATAAATAAATAAATAATAAATGAATAAAGCTGCTGTGACACACAAAAAGGAATTTAATAGTATAATATATATAAATAAATATATATACAGATATATTTATCATGGTATGTTTGATGGGATGACTGAAACAGGAAATCTGTTCAAGTCTTGAAGTGGAATGAGAATGTTGTTTTAAAAGAAAATAACAAAACAACAAAAAAGTAAACCTTAAAAATGTGAAGAAAGTGTGAGTTTTAGTTTTGTCACAGTTACCTGTGTCAAAGAGAATAAAACAATCTCAGATTTTGTTTACATATTTTACTACATTTTTGCTGGTATACTTCCTTCGCCACCTATGTACATACTGCTTTAAGAACTGTTCTTTCCTTTCTCTCTGTTCATTTCAGTTTGTTGTCTTACTGTTTTTTTGAAAAGAGGAAACAATGTACAGAAAAACAATAAACTGGTTGTGTGGCCATAGCTACCCAGAGAGCAGGAGACAAAGCGAAATATTCACATGAAAATGAAATGTATTCTCTGGAAGGTCGGATATATACAATTTCTTTTGTACAGATGAAAAACCAATCAGCTGTTTAGATTTAGAAATCTACTCTTGCTGGTCTTTGTAAGTTGCATGACTATTTGACTTTGAAAAAAATACCTTAAAGACATGGGGCAAAAAGTGCAATCTAAACAATGGTAGCCTTGACTAATGTGTATGGAAAGAGATGTTCCTCATTATATGATATTTCGATGTGTTAAGAGTTTTGGAGTTTTTGTTGTCATTGAATAAGACAGAACTATAAAGAGATATCAAAGCACGATTTTAGATAACCTAAATGGCCCAACCTATATGAAGTTGATTATATCTCGATGTCTGTAAAAGATTGCTGTTCTTGGAGTCTTGAGGTCTTGTGAACTGACTTCCTGCTTTCTTTACATTTTTTTTTAATTTACCTAAGTAAAAATACATTTGTCATATTCCTTTTAGTGTAAGTTTCTATTTGGACAATTTTATGGAAACATGTACATTCTGTATGTGAGCTTCGATCATATTACTGTTGTTTTATGAGCAGAATTTTAAGGAATTTATTTTATGATGTTGTGATGTTACTGCTTTTTCTTTTTCCTTTTCTCTTTTTTTCATATTTGCATTTTCGTTCCAGGATATGCTTAGCAATAAAATGTTCTTCCCAAAAGCTTGTATGATGATGCATTTTTATTTTCTAATCATTTGGGTAAAGATCTTGCATTTGTTGAAACCAAACATGACATTTTATTAAAAGACAAGTAAACTAGGACCAGTTTCATGTGATAGAAAATATTCTAGTCAGTGACTAGTTATTTATATAAATTTCTCAAAAGTGACATATTTATGATCTGTCAACCAAGTGATTCCTTGTCTAGATTGCTATGATAGAGTAGTAACCAGGAGAGAAAATACCTTCTAAACAGGTAAGATGTTGTATTCTGAATAAGTTGATTAGATATTATATATGTGCTTGCTTGGTAACTTTTCAGCATTTGCTGTTAATAGATGTTGAACAACATTTATATAAAACCATGTTCATATGATTCCTTAAGTATTAGGATGCTTTAGGTGCCTTTTACCCAAATCTCCCTTATATTGATTTTTTTCAACTCACAAAATCCAAAAACAATTTAAATGAGTAATTAAATTGTATTTAATTTTTTGTTATATTATTTATTTTATTTTACATTGTTGTCTACCCTGGGGTACTCCCACGACCTTATTACCCATAAACTCTTAAGTCTTTTGTTCTCCTCCCACCCCCGATTTCTCCCTTCCCCTCTCATGCTCTATGCTTCAATTTTGAAAAAATCAGTTTTAAATTTTTGTCTGATTGATTGTTTGCCTTTTGCCCCTCATATAAATGAGATCATCATTATTTCTCTTTTTCTTCCTAACTTGTTCCTGCTAGCATGATTCCTTTTAGCTTCATCCATATTGCTGGGGATGACATAAGTGTGTCTTTTTTGATTGATGGATAGTATTCCATGTGTGCATATAGCACAACTTTCAATACTTGAATGAGTAATTAAATTTTAAAAGCTTTATTCTGTATCTTCAAATTGATGAACTTTTGTTAACATTCATTATAATTGAAATGATTCTCAAAAGTCAGGTGTCCTTGATTTGCTGGTTCCCTACTTACCTGTTTACATTACCAAACAGATCATCTATTATGATACCTCATATTTCTTACCATCCACCAGAAATGTGGGCTTAACTAAGTATCTCTAATGTATGAAATTGGTTACTGGCCTGCAAGAAATTAGAGTTAAAAGCATGTATAATTTGCCCTGTTCTTTCAGATTTCATTAGCATAATAGTTATGTTATTAACTACCAAGTGAATGGGAAGAAGTAAGACTCAATGATATCAACCTATGGAAAATTCCTTTTCTGCTCCCTGAGTCAGATAAGTTAAAACATTCATCAGCTCCCATGGTGTGCTAGGGACTGTATTTAGTATTTTACACCTATAAAATCTGTTTAATCCTTGAGAGGTAAGTGATGTTTTTTTTTAATCTTAGCTATGAAGCAGCGAACACTCAAGGCTTTCTGATAACTTGGTTAGTACATTTGTGTTAAAAGTCAGGACTTGTTGACTTAGAGGCCAGTGGGACAGTATGAAAAGGTGTAGTTACTGAGACCAGAGTTGAGGTGGTGCCCCAGCTGGATTCCTTTTACAGACTTACTGAGATTGGACTTCCTCACCTGATATGTACAGATAATGAAAAAATGCAAAATATTTTAGTCATGATGGTTACAGAATAGGTATTCACAAGGTACATCTCCTTGACTCCGAGTCTTGTGCTATTCTCTATTAAACAGGCTGCCTTGTAGACTAAAGATAGAGTTTCTGCACAAAAAGATTTATTTAAAATTTGCCAAGCAATGTCACCAAGTAATGACTAGGGTATGCTAGCTAAAATTGACAAAACTAGTCTTGTTCTAATCATATACTCTAAATGCAGCTGGTAAATATGTGGCATGAATATATGGTAACTTTAGCCTGTCTGACGCGGTATTTTCCACAAGTGGACAGAAATTGGGTAAAGGAAGAAGTTAGGTAAGTAAAGGAAGTCAAGACTTAGGAAGATATTAAACTTGCCAGAGAAACTTCCAGATGATGGTTAATGTGATAGATTTTCAAGATCTAAATGGCATTGCTCATTTTCACTGGTTAAAGTCCATCAACAGGAATCATTTTTCGTTGTCACTCCTTGAGGAAATGTAATCACACCATCCCTCTCCAGTGCTAAATCACTGTAATATCTTGACTAAGTGTGCAGTGACTAAAGCCTCCCCAATTAAGTTGAAATTGTCATTGTCTTTCTCTTAGTGTGGTTCTATAATTAAATAAACTAATGCAAATATAAATGTCTGGATATAAGCATAATGGTTGTCCCATTGCCCTCAAACTGTGATGGCTAATGTTATCTTATTAATCTTCTATTATTATCCTAGGGCAAAAAAAATAAGGCTAGGCTTCTGAAAAGTAATTCCTTCTAAAAATCTGGAAAGGATACATATTGGTGAGCCCCACAGCAATCATTTTACTATGTCACCTAAAATCATTACTGGCTTTATTTTCCTGCAGTGGAAATAATATTTTTATTGATTCTTCAGTCTCTTTTGAATCTTCTGCCAAAAAAAAATGCATAATCTCCTGCAAAATCTTTACTTTAATCAACTCCTTTGGGAGAGGGAGCATAAGAAAGTTGCAAATAGTAACCTCTGCTGTCCCACAAAGGGCAGTCTTCATCCCCTCCCAAATTACGGCGTTATTATTACCTTAGAGACCCCTTCAAAATTCTATATTAGCCTCTTTAAACTACTCAAATGTCACTATATTTTGCATGAAACCTGAGAAGCACTTTAAGCATTCATTCTTGATAATATAAACAACATTTACTGAACATTTGGTGTCAACCAAACTATAATTGGCTATCTCAATGGAAGCAGAGACAATGACTGTGGATATTAAGCTTTTCTGTCTCTTATATTGACCAATACAAATCTAAATTCTTTATACCCATATTCAAATTGATACTTGCTCTTTCTCCAAATATATCCAACCCTTGTATTTGAGTTGAATAATCTTCATTATATTGTTTAAGATCAGTTTGATTATTAATATATTTATTGGACATTTAATAAGTGATTGCTACATATATTAAATTGAGAGCTTTGAGCAATTTGTAATCTACTAAGGGTACATAAATAATGATACTACAGTGGTCCAAATTGGCTATCAAGAAAGTAAGGGTTTGGTGGTTCGGAAGAAATTGCTTAAGGGAGGGCTTCAGAGAGGAGGTGATATGAGCTAAATCTTGGAAAAATTGGTGGAAAGAGCTCTGGACTTCAACCAAAACACTGAAGTGGGAATAAGCAGGGAATAAATGGGAACAAGTAGGGTAAAATTCTAATGTGAATGGATACCAGATTTTACACAGTGCATTAAAAGAAGATATGACTATGAAAGCATTGACTTGAGAAGTTCTCAAGGTCAAGGGCTGGTTTCTTATTGAATGCAGAGGACGCAAGAGTGTTTGATGAGAAAGCGAGTAACTGATTCATTCTCAGAGAAGGTGAAAGGTAGCAGGATCAAGGTTACTCCAATATAGTGACAACGAGGGAAAGACTGGGAACAGAAACTGATGTACTATGGTGGAAGTGTCAGAAATTGAAACAACTCTAGTCAGAGAGCCTCAAAGTTCTGGTAACTCAAAGGTAAGCTGTGGGCACCCAAATGAGTGTGGACTATACGGTCATGAAGACAGTTAATGAAAATGTCACTGGAAAGAGAGTTTTCTTTTTCTGGCATTGATAGTAAAACTTTGTAATTTTGCTACATTTCCTTTTTATTTCATAAGTTGAAATCCAAGCTTGTGGTTCCCAATGAGATCTCATTCAACTACATAATGATGACTTGAGAGAAACAAGCCACTTTGTAATTTTATTCAGAAGCACTTGGAGAGGCAGCCAAGGAAGAATGCGATAAGGTGACGGTCTTCATCTTGTCTGTTCAAGCTGCCTACAGAGAAACACTGCAGACTGGAGGACTGAGACGATAGAAAGATCTCTCTGTTTGAGAGACTGGAAGTGGCAGATGAAGAACCAGGAGAGTTTGGGTTTTGCTGAGGGCTTTCTTCTGGGTTCTGCCTTCACATGACTTTCTTCTGTGTTGTCAAGGAGCTGTTTCTCATTCTCTGTTTATGAGGCCACAGGATTATGCCCCACCCTTTTCCTAACTCCAATTTTCACATTAGAGATTGGGGTTTTAACACATACACATAAATTTGAAGTGGGAACACCCTTATGTCTATCAACAATGAACTGAATGTTGAGAACTGGGGAGGTGAAAGCATCAAGAACTCAAAGGAGTCTGGGAGACTGGAAACAACTCTAGCTTTGTTGAAGTGCCTAAATGTTTCTGGTGGAAGACCAAATAAATGCATGAGTAACTAAACCTCAGATCAGTACCAGATCATAGTACCAGGGGCTAGGATTTAGAAACTGTTATAGTTGTTGAAAAGAGAGTCTGTGGAAGACACCAGACTAGAAACAAGACTAGAGTTGGAAATATAACTGAATAGTGTGAGTTTCGAGCTGCTTTGAACTATTCTAGTGGTTGGGCATATGAATCCTTGAGTCAGAATGTCATTGCTTATGTTTTATAATCTTAAATCACATAAATCTTAGCTTTCCTGTCTCTGACTACTTATCTTGTGGTTTTCAGAAAAAGTAAATGATGCATGTAAAACGATTAGCATCTGCCTGGCTAATATGACCTTTAATAAATATGACCTTTAATAAAGATTGATCATTTTTACAAGTTGGCCTTGTCCCCTGCCTCAAAAAATGGCAAACTGTCATGTAAGAATAGCCAACACCAAAATGTGGATAAGAATATAGATATTCAGCAATCGCACTATTTTCTTAGTTCTCTTGTTTGCTGAGAAAATATGAAATTCACTTGTCTATTCGTTGGTAAAGTTCTGTTGCCACTAGTTTTCTGTGCTTTTAGAGTTCAGCTTGATTTATGCCCAAGGAAGCCTTCCATCTCCCTATATTTTCACTCTTATACTGGATTTCTAGCTCAGCTTTCCTTGACAACTGGGATATCAAGCACCAGGAAGCAAAAAGACCTTGAGGAAACCTTGCTTCACCTTTATGGATATGCATTATTTGGGTTTTATTTAAGTTTGTCAGATAAGAACACTTTTCAAATATTCTCAAAAGTAAAGAAATTAGTATAACACATTTCTGTGTATCTATCATCTAGTTTCAAGAGTTATTAATTTTTGTGTTCTTATTTTATCTCTGCCCACCTCCTCCAGATTGTCTTTTAATTCCATACTACATTAGGAGAAATAAAGACCATAAAAAGAATACAGAGAATACTCCTGACCTGAGTCTTGTTCGATCATGTTTCTGAGTAATCAAACCTAAGATTCTTTCTGATGGACAATTAATGACATGACTCCAGTTCTTCATTCAATGACAACATAAAAATAGAAGATTAACTACTAAGTAGACTGTTCATCATTTAGTGAGATTTGCCTGGAATTGAAAGGATTTTTCAGCCTGTACATATTTCAAGACAACAGTGCTCAATCACTTTTTGAAATGAATTAAAAAGTCTACAGATTATAAACAGGTGGTATATCTTTGCAAAATGTGACATCTGGGAATAGAATATGTGTTCTCCTTCAAGAGAGGAGATAAGAGAAAAAAATCACTTATTGACACCTATGGAAGATAAGAAATTTTTAGCTCTAGAAATGTGACAAAATATCCACTAGCATTGTTTCCTAGGGTTATATGCATGTACGTGCAGTAACTTAACTACCCTGAATTTACATGTATCTACATAGAAGAGATAGTTCATTAAGCACATTTTCAAGTTGTGACATTATTACTGTTCCAATGTCTGTTGACACTGGTGATTTTCTCTTCTTAGCTCTCACTCACCTGTTATTTTTTGACCTAGAAATTTCATCATAAAAGGAGAGAGAGAATTATTTATAGACTATTTAATAGTATATTCTTCTCTACCACAAAGTGAAACTAAGTTTTAGGAGAAATAGAAACATAGACGTTTGCTTTGATTTGCTAGGACAGAATGAGAATAGAAGATCTCAATAAGAAAAGACATTGTCCTATTTCTACTCTGTGCTTAGTTATTTACCCTGTTTTATTTGGAGGTGGGGTTGATCTAGCAGAGTATACACTTAATTTTGCTTTTAACAAAACACAAAGGGCATCTAGTTTGGAAAGAAGAGAGTGTGAGATAAGGAGCAGAAGGGAGCTAAGTTAAGTTTGTCACTAAAGCTGATAAAATAAGACTTCTTTAGTGCAGCATAGTTTCCAGTGTTCACTCATCACCAAGGAATATGTGTTTATACACACACATGAAGATGAGTAACCAGATCTGTTTTGTTGTCAAGTTTGAAATGGAAAAACCAGAATTTTTATAGTTCAAAGGAAAAGGGGGGTGGAGTGGGGAAGGCAACCAGGGGAGGAGAGTAGACACAGAACTGCTCTTACATTACTAAGTGGTTTGTAAATGCCCCCCACTCCCTTATCACCCCCCTCACCCCTTCATCATATCAGCATCATCTCCTCCCGTACCCCTCCAACCCAAAAACACTGGTGCTGTGCCTGGCACTGACAGGTTTTACATACAGTTTTCACCTCTTCTGTAAAAAAGAAAAAGAAACATTTCAGTTCTCATACAGCTTAATTTAAAGTGCTTTAATATGATGCTTTCATATAAACCATTGTGTTAAACTTTTGTATCTAGTAGTAGGATGAGTCTGTCTTCTTAACCTGGAAGGTGACAAGCTGCAATATACCACCAGGGCAAGAGTTTTTTAGGGTTTTGTTTCATTTTGATGAGGTTTTCACTTCCACTGAGATGTAATTGAAATGATCTAAGTCTAAAGTATATACTGTTCTGACATGATAAATGTATGCATTACATGTATATTGTATATACATGTATAGATCAGCATAGTAAGGTTATCAAGGTTTCCATCATCATGCATAACTATTATTTTGTGATAAGAACATTTAAGATTTAATTTCTTAGTACTTCCCAAGTACACAGCATAATATTGTTTGTTTTCAAATTGAAGTAATAGTTCATTTTACTACCAAGTAAGTTTTAGGTGTATATGTTTGATGACCAACATGTGCATAAACCTTGTTCACCATTAAAAGCCCAAATATATCCTTTGTACTGTACCTTTTTTCCCCAATTTGCCCACCACTCTCCCCCATTCATTTCTAATAACCACTAATTGGTCTAAAGGTTCACCTGAAAGTTCACTTTTTTCTAATTAATTTCTTTGTTGTTTCTACATGCCATGTATGAATGAAATCAGATCATTTTCTGACATTTTTCACTAAGTAAAACTACCTCTAGATTCATCCATGATGTTGCAAATGGAATATTTCAATAACTGAACAGTATTCCATTGTGTATATATATACCATTCTTATCAATTCACCTATCAGTGAATATTTATACTATTTCTAGATCATGTCTATTATAAATAGTATTACAATAAACATGAGGAAGTGCACATTCATGCCTTCAAGTTTGTGTATTTGTATTTTTCAGGTAAATAGTTCAGAAGTGGGATAAACTAGATTGTTACGGAATTTCTCTTTAATTTTTAAAGGAATCTCCATACTGTTTTCCCTGAGGGCTGCATCAATTTACATTCCCACCAATAGAGTATAAAGGTTCCATTCTCTCCACATCCTCTCCAACACTCATTTTTTGTGTTTTGGATGGGCTTGAATTAATATCTTATTGGACATTTTTCTTTGATTTCCATTTATCTGATAATCTGGTGAACACATTTCAGGTGCCTATTAATCATCGCAATGCCATAGATTAAATCCTGGAACATATGTGTTATAGGACTGAAAGCTTTACTACTAACATCTTCCCATTTCTACAACTGTGCCACGACTGCCAACCACCAGTCTAAACTCTGTTCCTGAGTTGGTTTTCTTAGTTTCTACATATGCATGAGATCATGTGTTATTTGTCTTTCTATGTCAAAAACATAGAAACTTGAAATTTCTCTGCATTGTTGCAAATGACAACTTTGCTGCATGGAATAGTGTAGGTTAAAAATTTTCCTTTTTTTTATTATTCATGCTTTAAGTTTCTTACAGCATTGGTAAATGGCTGTCGGAACCTCTCCCTCATGCCCTGTCCATTCACTCAAACTCCTTTCTTCTTGTTGTTTGTTGATCTATGTTAGTCCACTGGTCTTTTCCTTTTTTATTGCAGTTTTCCTTTTGCTGGGTGAGGGACTGTTCCTTGTATACAGCAAACCATGCTGGTAGGTTTTCAGTCTTAACTTTGCATTGGGCAATCAGTCTTCTTTTTATTTATATATAAATTTCACATCATTGTAATCCCAGGGATTTACCCCCACACACATACCCTCCCCTCCAATCCCCCCCTTTCCCTCCTGCCCAAAGTTGTTTGCTTCAGTTTGGTGCTTAGCTTGTTTTGTCTTTTCCTTATGGCTTTTGTTTATTTTTTCACTATATCACATATACTAGTGAAACCATTTGACTTTCGTCTTTCTCTTTTTGACTTGTTTCTGTTAGTATGATTTCTTCTAAGAACATTCATGTTGTCATAAAGTTGTCGAGTTTGTCTTGTGTAAAACCCTCCAGAAATTACATTCAAGAATCCCTTTCTGGAAACATCTACAGATGGCAAAATTAAAGGAAAGCATAAGCAGATAGGACTACATCAAACTAAAAGCTTCTGTACAGCAAAGGAAACAATAGGAAAAACGAAAAGAAGCCCAACCTAATGGGAAAAATTTTTTGCCCTCCACAATAATGATAAGGGTTTAATAATGAAGATACACAAGGAAATCAGACAACTAAACAAAAGCAAAATAAAAAGCCCAATCAAAAAATGGGCAATCAGTCTTTTCTCATTTGAAGTCTATCAGTGTCTTCTCATTGTTGGCTGTCTTCTTCAATCCATTCTCTATGCCATTTTGTTGCTTCTTTACCCTAGGAGGCCTTGCCCCCAGACTTTGTCAATAAAGAATTTTCTCCACAGGGACAGATATCTGCAGATGGTCTTTGCAGATCATCCTCTCTCCCTCAGTGTGCAGCTTTGTTGTGAAGCCGATGCCTCACCTCTTTGGTCATCCTCTCCCGTGGAACAGGAAAGGATGTCTTGCTCTCTTAGATGGTATATCAGAAATGGGGTTTGGTTCATCTACTCCCAGTGAGGCTGTAGCTATGGTTCTGTGGTAGGTCATCACCCTGGTTAACAATTTTTCTTTCAGCACTTTAAACATATCCCACTCTCTCCTGGCCTGCAAGGCTTCTGTTGAGAAATCTACTGATTGACTTATGATCAGCTATTAGTTTGCTTTCCAATTTTATTCAGAAATAACTGGCATCAATCATTACAGAAATTTAAGGCAAATAACCTCGTGGCTTGATTTATATCTACTGTGACATTATCACCATGGTAGCCTTCACTATTATCTATTTTTTATATAGAAACAAGAAAAATGAAAGAAAGAAGAAAAATGTGGGAAACATAGCCATGATTTCTTTAAACAAGTTTTCTGCCCCTTCTTTCTCTCTTTCTCTTTCTTTCTTTCTTTCTTTCTTTCTTTCTTTCTTTCTTTCTTTCTTTCTTTCTTTCTTTCTTTCTTTCTTTCTTTCTCTCTCTCTCTCTTTCTCTTTCATTCTTTCTCTTTCTTTCTCTCTCTTTCTCTCTTTCTCTCCTTCCTTCCTTCCTTCCTTCCTTCCTTCCTTCCTTCCTTCCTTCCTTCCTTCCTTCCTTCCTTTCTTCCTTCCTTCCTCTCTAACTCTCCAACATTGCAGGTTTTTTTCTTCAGTGGTATCACATTATGTACATATGTCTTAATATTTTAGAAACTCATGTTTTTAAAAGCTTTTGGTTTTTGACTGGATAATTTCATGTAATCTCTCTATGTTCACAGCTTTTTTCTTCTTCTTGGTCAACTTTACTATAGAAATGTTATTGGTTTGTGCAATCATCATACCTTCAGCTCTAGAATTTCTATTTCTTTGTTGAACTTATTTTGTGCTTGCAATGCTTTATTGAATATTTTTAGTTACCTATCCATGTCCTCATGTGTTCAATGATTTTCTTTGAGAAGGTTATTACCAATTATTTTCATCAGGAATTCCAAAATCTCATTATTTAGGGTTATTAGTGCTTTCCTAATCCCCTTTAGTGATGTCATATGAACCCGAATCTTGATGATCTTGTGATTTTGTTTTGTTGTGTGTGTATTTGAGGTATCAAGCTTCCAGGCAATATGCAGCAGTTGAGTGGGGCTGCTGATTTGTTTCCCCATCCTGGTGGGACATAAGATGTTTTGAACATCTGCTAGATGTCTCTAGCCAGCTTCCTGATGGGTCTGCCTGGAGGCTACCCTCAATATTGTGTGGAGCCAATGCTGCCTTTTTTAGACACAGGCTATAGATATGCTGTGTATGTGTACCTGTCTGGCTAGGACAAAGGCCATGCTTAGCATTTTGCAGGGCCAGTAACCTATTTCCCTGTCATGTCATCACTAGATTATGCTCCTTGGCTATAAATACAAAACCCTGCTGGCTGAGGATTCAACATGGAGCTATCTGATGAGCAACCTCACTGACTGCATGAGGTCGCCAGCTTGTCTTTGCAGAAGACAGACCTACTGGCAGAGGTCTCTGCTTGGATATTATAGTCATAGAAACTTAATTTTCTGAGATCTATGAGTTCTGAGCCCTGCTTCCTTCTTCTTCAACTGATTTCCCCACTGATGTATGTCAGGAAGTACCTAAGAGGACTCCCTATTATTGTTATCCCAGAATACTACAAAAAGTAGCTATCTAGTAGAGAAACCATTCTTCCAAAGGATCCTCCCTCAGGATGGTTCTTCAGTATGGTTCTCCACTGACCTGAAAATGGGGTCCTGGGTCTCAAAGGAAAACCACTTTTACCTTTCTAATGTGGCTTTGTTCTGTTTTGTGAGCTGGGGGTGGGGGGGTGCTATAGCCTTATGCTAGGTTCTGAGATCTTGATTAAAGACATCTTTTCTATGGATAATTGCTACTTGCTCCTTTTGTGAGAGACACAAAAGACAAGAACACCTATTCCGCTCCAGTAAATTTTTGTGACTAGACAGGTTCATGCTATATGGACCAATAGCTGGCACATGTGTGCTATTAAGAACATCAGGGAAAAATAAGTTAATGGAATGTGGAAAATGGTGAGAGGAGTAAAGGAAAAAGAAAAGGAAGCTGGGCCACTTCTCAATCACAGCTCACATTGAAATCAGCAATTCTTTTTCAATTCAAGTATTTTACAAGTCAGACATCTATTGGCATGTGACTTTGATGCTCTATCACTCAAGCCTATTAGAATGGAACTATTGAATATTTTATTCAACTTCATTAAACTTTGAAAAAAAGATTCTAGAAAGCGACACACCAAAAAACCCTCTGCTTGTGCACAAGCAGGAGTAAGCGTCCATAGCCCAATTTAGTTAAACAAGGGTCACTAGAAAGATCAGATTCAAGGGCCACCATTAATAATACCTGTCCAGTGGGATCCAAGTATCAATATTGGCACACGGGTGAAGGATGGCACCAAAAAAGGAGGCCTAAGAGGCTGTCTCCCCTTACACCACTGCAAAGAAGTTTAGATTTTCAATTTATTTTTTAAAGCAGATACACAGTAAACATCAGAATGTGAGTTTTATGCTAAATACATTTTAGTTTCAGAACAGTTATCTCTTGCTGCCAGAATAGCCCTAAGGATTAAGATGGTTTATTGGGATCAAATGCCTAGGAGATTTATTATAGTGCAGACTGTTTACTCATTTCCATTAAAATGCTGATTATGCTTATTTCTTTGCCTCTCTCCTTTCTTCCCTCCTCTATAACCCATATTCTATTATTTTATTTTCCTACTTTAGGATGGATCTACTTGAGTTTTTATTTTTTATGAAAATTGAGTCCTTGCAAGCTGTCTTTAGGAGACCAGGGAGTAGCAATGATATATAAGTAGTTCATTAAGTTTTGGGGAAAACTAAGTCCTTGGTTTGCAATCCAGCGTAATAAAATAAATATATATACTATCAAGCACTGTCTCCAATAACTGACAAGAAGGGCGTACATTTGGAATAATTTATCATGAAAGATCACAAACACTCTGGCTATAATCATCTACAATTTAGACATGTAGGAAGAAAGATAATTTCCTGCCAAGCATATACTTTACTTGCATAAAAGGAGATATCTATTTTATAGCCAAATTCTATATAAAACACTCAATGAGGCAGATGAATTTACAAACAGTATATCAGCTTTTGAGAAAATAGATATGAGGCATCAGAAAACATGATCACTTAAATAAGATAACTCTCATCCTTTAAACAATTCCTGAGGGAAAGTCAATCACTGAGTCTATTTAGTTGTGTAGATGATTTTATAAAAATTGTGGTGGGCTGGGCAAACATTTGATATAGCCTAATCAATTCATCTTGAATGGTCAGTAACTATTATAGTTTGTGGCATGGAAGGATTTCGTGAACTTCAGAGGAAGAAATAAATGAATATAGCTGGCCTGCAACTCACAAGGATACAAATACATCACTATCATTTCCATTATTTTCTGGTACTGTCCTAGGAAAGACCTAGCACATTGACAAACACTGGCAAACTTCAGCTTGTTTAAGAATCACCTGGAGGATTTTTATAATAGATTGCTGGGCTCCACCTTTTTAAAAAAACTAATGTGTTTATATATATTTCACAGCTTTGTATTCCCCGGGGTTCACCCACCACCTGCCCTCCCTGACTAAACCCACTTATTCTCCACCCCCAGTTGTGTATTTAGTTTGGTGGTTTGCTTGCTTTT